>CM065804.1:194156500-194734000 GCA_033398695.1 Orobanche coerulescens | reverse complement strand
GCATTTATTCGACATCTGGTCAGAACAGATGCAGAAATGATGATCCATTTCGATATGAGGATGAAACCAGAAATCCATAGGTACATGTCCGGATTTGAATGTACCACACTCCGTCAAAACTAGGATAAGGCGTTGGCGTATGAGATCAAGGAAGCAACTATGGAGAAATTTTCGGAATCCAAGAAACAGAAAGTCTCTGGTACTTTTACAGAGCACAAGAACAGCGGGCCACGTAAGGCCCAGTCATCCTTTCACTCTTTCAAGAAACCTCCGCACCCAGTTAAGAGCGGAAAGAACTTCGGAGCAACATCAACTATTACTGATGTTACCAGGAAATGCTTTAACTGCGCCCAGACGGGGTACTATCGACGGAATTGCCCCCTACCTGCCGTGACTTGTTTTGATTGTGGTCGAGAGGGACATCGTGCAGTTTTCTGTGAAGAGGCTACAAAGTCTTTTAGAGCCCGTACACCACAGCCAGTCCAGAAAGAAGCCAGTATCCAACAGACGCAGCAAAGTGTTCAGATGCCTCAAAATTTTGGCCGCGGACGAGGCAGAGGACAATGGGACCGAAAAGGGACATCGAGTGCCGGATATGCTCCACCACGTCTGTACGAGATGAGGAGGACAGACGACCAGGATGCTGCTGTCGCATTAGGTAGTGTCCAGATCCTTTCCCAGCCAGTTAGCGTTTTATTTGATACAGGAGCTGTTAGGATTATGCCCTCGAATGCCACTCAGAGGTTGTTGAGTGAGGGCATTGTACTTGTAATTATGTAAACCATTTATATAAGGCAAATGAATGTTTCTTTATTTACTGGTAGTTACTGGCATTCCTAACTCGTAAATAAACATATAGAAACTAGTCCGTGTATTTGAGAGCAAAACGTTCCACTCTTTATTGGATAAGGGGGGCGGCACTGGAAAGGTTATAGCTCAAATACTTAATCGTTCGCAAGTCGATGAAACTTCACTGGGCGTTAAGTTTATGTGAAGACTTGTATGATGTGTTCTTTGACATGGAGAGTGCCTGTCGAACGCTAATGGTTAGTGGGAGCACACGTTATAGGAATGCTAATTGGATTAGTATACTCGAACCGACTCACCCTCAATTCGTCACACGGATTTCACTCCGGGACAGTCAATGATGGAATCGAAAGGTTGTGATAGGTATTCGTGAACCTTCGACTCGAGTATTTAGTAGGGATGTGCTTGTGACGTCAAGATTTTCATTAGAGTAGTTCGACCCTATAAACCGGAAGGCGGGGGTCAACCTCGACGTGCATCTTGACGGGCAAGTAGCAGTGTCCCATCAATACCAAGATAGAATTCTTTCTCCCGTTAGTGAGTGGGTTATATGTCCTATGCGGTTATTGGCAGATGAGATCATAAGTCTTTGGCCAAAGCATTGGATCTAGTTGTATTAGATACACGACAGCTCGATGATCTCGATTTGCATTAACGCATGCATAGCGTCAAGTACAGATAGGGTTTGAATGACCGTGACTCTATAACTTGATCGGGACATTTGAAAGAAGGGTTTATACGTATACTGGTATTCACGACAGAATGGTTCTTGAATGATCCCAATCATTCGTTCTCAGTTGGGGTACAGTGTAGGCCGCCAGTCCGCTAGGTGGTGCTACTACTCTTTGGTTCCTCCCATTGCTGACTGAGACGGACCTACCGAGTCGCGCAATAGGATTGACGACGGAATGAATAAAGCTAATTCTCTCATTATGAATATTAGATATTGGATATCTAATTTTGGAACATTAGATGTTTAAATCGATTTATTGGATAAATTGATTTACGGCCTAATGAATTAAATAAATTACTGGGTGATTAATTTAATTCATGAATATAATTATTTCTTGGAGAAATTAATTATGTTATTATGTATTTGATATGATTAATTAATTGGATTAATTAATCAATATAAATACATCGGAACGGAATCGGAGTTTATCTGTTTGGACTCACGGGAGTCCGAAACGGACCGAACTCGCCTGGCTCTTTCTATATGGTCTCCCCTCTTTCCTTCCCTTTTCCTTGGTCATAGTCTCCACATGTTGGTGGAAGACTTATGTTTTGTCAAGGGGACAAAATATCACCTAAGGTGATTTTGTCAAAAGGTGATAGATATGGGGGGATTTGATGGATAATATATAGAGAAGACCAAATCTCCTTGCTTGTAAGAGAGATCACGTTTTTGTTAAGTAGAAGGAGAGAGGAAAAGCTTTTTCCAAGGCTTCATACTATTCATCATCATCTTCACATCATTCATAAGTTTTTCTTGGAGAAAAATATTTGTGAGATAGAGAGATACTAGATTAAACACTTAGAGTGTTGTAATATTGAGTTGCTTAGCTTCTATAACCTTGTTCTAGCCGTATCCTTGGAGGATAACGAGGTTTAGTCATTCCGGTCGTTTTTCCGGCGCGTGGCAAGTAGAGACGCGGTGCTTTCGGCATTGGATCGTTCAAGAGCTTGGGGAATAGCTCAAGAGAAGGTTATCCATTTAATCAACAGACTACGAGGGTATGTTTCTCGTATCTCTTGTATTTCGTTTTTGATATTCGTATATACGTAGCTCGATTGATCCTCGTAGGGATTCGGATCGAATTAATTTTCGTTTTACCGCTTCCGCTGGGCCTTCGTTTTAGGCACCGAATCCTAAGAGTGATATCGGAGCGTAGGTCTTGCGATCGTATATACGATATTAGCATTTGGAATGCTCGATTAGATGGTGAATGATTTGGAATCATTTTAGTCATAATCGTGGTATATGTTTTTACGTTCGTTGTAATTATATTTTTCGTAAGTTTATGTCTAAATATAAATCTTAATTTCTTGGAAATATGATTTATATTGAAGATATGAATGTTGGAGAATATAGATATTGGATATCCGGTCGAAAAAATAGTCCCGAAATGCCATCGACGGTCCGAGGGGTCCTAAGTCGGGGCCGCGCCGGTGGTCGCGGTACTGGGCCCGGCACACCGCATCTTGGGCCGCGGCACGATCTCGGGGCCGCGCACGTGGCTGCTGGGCGGCCCGGCACTGCCGAAGGATCGGCCATGCGGCATGTCTGCCGGCATCTTCGGCGATGACTCGGCCATGGCAGGCCAATTTTGCCCCGGCTCGATTTTTTCGTGTATTCTTGAAAATTAATCTCCCGCATGTTAAATTGGATTTAATATGATTAAAATGATTTATGGTATTTCATTTTATAAGGGAAATTGGATTCATTGGAATATTTATGGTCGACCGAATTATTTTGAACGGTATCATATTACCGATTGTGTGAATCGATTGGATCGGTTCGTATTGTTGATTGGATCTATATATCTCTACGCTTTCCATTTATTTAGTATTTATTGGATGAATGCTTTTGAATGGGGATGTGGTTCGTGGACTTAGTTTTGAATCGTTCGTTTTATTCGATTGGGTTGTAAAGGCCGTTTTGAGCCTATTTATTTTACTAGAAATATTTGTATCTAGGATGCAATTTTCAACGTAAAATTTATATGTAATGACGAAGACCGGAGGAAGATCCATTTCGAGAAGACGAAGATTCAAGACGAAGACTTGTAATTAGATTACGGAGTTTTTGTTTTCTAGGAACGGTCCATGAACCACATGTTGGTAGCAACTAGGTTGTGAATGGTTGTTTCATATTGTATGAATGCCTCAAACGCGCTTAAATGATTAATGTGCAAAGTGTAACACTAATCGCGAAAATTCTCCCACGATAAATTATTAAGTTTATAAGGTTTCAAGGTTTTCCTTCCCTCCATCGAGTTTTCGGGAAATTGAAATCCAAACCTGATGTGCTATGCTTCCGAGTTATCGGATTAGTCATTCGGGGAGGACGTATAAATTACCGAGAGCGCATTGGATGCCTTCGGTTGGAGCAAATTTTATCCCTAGAAACCTGATAGGTTGCCGGATAAGATTCAATTGTGAAACTGATTTGCGTCGATGGTATAAACTTAACTTGTTCACGAACCATAGAAACCGTATAGGTTGAGGGGAGTGAACAAGGGGAAAAAGAAGATCGAATCATCCATTAGATGGGTTGGTGTTGGACACCACTTTATGAAAATTAATAGACTAGAAACCTGTTCGGTTGCCCTCTATTAAGATTTACAAAGAACTCGATCACCACAATGAAGTAGAGCAACGATACTTCCGGATTTCACATGGGAGTGTGTTATTCCGATAAAAATAGTGGGAGCTGGGTAACAAGAATAGAAAAGACCTTAATTCTATACTCAGAACATAATATAACAAGTCACTAATTAACCTGTTGTGCTTAATGCAGACATAACTCAATATGACAATGAATCCACTCGCAATTCTACTCGAAAAGAACACCTTAATGGGACCTAACTTTGTGGATTGGCTCCGCAATCTGATGATTGTCCTTAGTATAGAGGCACTGGGATACGTCTTGGAGACGGACATTCCAGCGCCTCCTGTGCGGACCCGAGCCAATCAGGAAGAGATTGAAAACCACGAAAAATGGGTTAAGGATGACGTAAAAGTCCGTGCATACATGATGGCTTCTATGTCTAATGAGCTTCAGAGAGCTCATGAGAAAATGACTTCTGCTAGGCAGATTCTATCTCACTTAACCGAACTTTATGGTGAGCACAGCAGAACTGCTAGATATGAGATATCCAAGCAACTGTTCGGTGCAAGGATGAAGGACGGTGAGAAAGTTGGGGAACACGTCCTCAAAATGATATCCATGATCGAGAGATTGGAGGCTCTTGAATTTAAAATGGATACTTCTCTCCAAACCGACCTTATCCTACAGTCTCTCCCTGATTCCTTCTCACAGTTTGTTATGAACTTCAACTGCAATGAGATTGCATGTAATTTAGCTGGGCTAATGAACAAACTTGTGACCGCTCGCCTCGGATGAAGACTCATGGATGAAGGAGTTTGCTCTTGTGATTTCTTCTGGACATCGGAGGTCTAAGAACAAGAAGAAAAAGACCAAGAAGCAAACTGGACCACAAGTTAAGGACCTTAAGGGTAAGGGCAAGGCCCCGATGGTTCCGAAGAACAAGAAGAAAAAGGATGCTTGTCTCAAGTGCGGTGAGCTGGGCCACTGGGCTAGAGACTATCCGATTCTTCATGGAACTTCGTGCACGTAACTTTTAGTTTTGGAAACAAATTGTTCTCACATCGTATTTTCTACTTCTGATAATCTGGATTCTCGTGCTAGTTCTCATATTTGTACCGTGAATCAGGATCTGGAACAAAGTAGGAAGCTTGGAGCTGTAGAAGTTATGATCACAGTCGGAAGCGGGCATAGTGTCGAGGCGACCGACATAGGATCACTTCTTTTGGGTTTAGAATCCGGCTTTGTTTTGACTTTAGAAGATGTACTTGTTTTGCCCAAGGGGCACAAAAACATTGTATCCATTCCGGTCATCGACCGAAAAGGCTTTTCATTTTTCATTGGTGATGGTTCCTGCAAAATTTATTTCAGAAATAAACTAGTGGGTAATCGCTACATTGTTGAATGGATTGTATCATCTAAATCTCAAGAACAAAGTAGTTGTGAATACTATGACTAGAAAACGTGGTAGGGATGAAACCAATCAAGTTTTGAAATGGCATCTTAGACTTGGTCATGTTGGTCAGACCAAGGTTTACAAGATGGAAAAAGATGGACTTATGGGTCCATTGGGATCGGATCCCTTTCCTACTTGTGAATCTTGCCTTAAAGGCAAAATGACTAAGTCCCCCTTCACAGGGACTTTTGAAAGAGCCGCTGATAAACTAGGATTAATCCATACTGACGTTTGTGGTGCTTTGGAAGCAGCACGTGACGGATATCAATATTTCATTACGTTTACAGATGATCATACTAGGTATGGTTATGTATAATTAATGAAACATAAATCCGAGGCCTTTGAAAAATTCCAGGAATTCAAGGCCCTAGTTGAGAAACAAACTGGTAATCATATCAAAGAACTTCGGTCGGACCAAGGTGGCAAGTATATGAGTACGGAGTTTGACGAGTTCCTTAAGGAACATGGAATAGTTTCACAACTAACACCTCCAGGTACTCCTCAGTTAAATGGTGTGTCAGAAACAAGAAACCGGACCCTGTTGAACATGGTCCGTTCCATGCTGGGCTATACTGACTTGCCGATTTACCTATGGGGGTATGCACTCCTGACGGCCGCGTATATATTGAACAGATGTCCTTCCAAATCCGTTCCTAAAACTCCACATGAGATGTGGGAGGGAAGGAAACCAAGTCTTAATCATATTAGGATTTGGGGATGTCCCGCCTATGTCAAGAATACTAAGGTGGAAAAGTTGGAAGCTAGGTCTGCGAAGGGACGTTTCATTGGATTCCTGTCTGGGATGATGGGATATCTATTCTACATGCCCGAAGATCGAAGGATCATTGTTTCTTTACAAGCACACTTCCTGGAAGATGAGTTCATTCAGGAAGGCGGAGCAGGTAGAAGTATTTATTTAGAAGAATATAATGAAACTCCTCAGGAGACACCTGTGCAAGAAACTGAAACCGAACCTTCTGAAACACAAGTACAACCACCTCGTAGGTCTAGTAGGGTGTCTCATTTACCTGAGAGGTATGGGCTTGTGCACTTGGAGGAGCTGGGTCTCCATGAGGTTCCAAGTGATAGCCAAGAGACCGACCCGACGACCTATGACCAAGCGATGGTGGATGTAGACTCCGCGAAATGGCATGAAGCTATGGAAGCTGAGATAGACTCGATGCATGTTAATCAGGTCTGGACTCTAGTAGACCGCCCCAAGGGCATAGTGCCTATTGGGAACAAGTGGATCTACAAGAGAAAGACTGATGGTGATGGCAAGGTTGACGCCTATAAGGCCAGGCTTGTGGCAAAGGGTTATACCCAGAAGGAAGGGATCGATTACCATGATACCTTCTCGCCCGTAGCCATGATCAAGTCTATTCGCATGATGCTTGCTATCGCTGCCTACCACGATTATGAGATATGGCAAATGGACGTAAAGACGGCTTTCCTTAATGGATTCCTAGAGGAGGAAATCTATATGGAGCAGCCTAAAGGCTTTGTGTCCGAAGTCGATATTCAGAAAGTGTGCAAGCTTCAGCGTTCCATTTATGGACTGAAGCAAGCGTCGCGTAGTTGGAACCTTCGTTTTGACGAGGCAATCAAAGAGTTTGATTTCGTGCAAAATGAGGAGGAACCTTGTGTATACAAGAGGGTTAGTGGGAGCAAGATCGCATTCTTAGTACTATATGTAGATGACATTCTACTAATAGGAAATGATGTGGGATTGCTCAGTTCTGTGAAAGCTTGGCTTTCAAGTAATTTCTCCATGAAAGACTTGGGAGAAGCTACCTATATTCTTGGTATTCGAGTCTACCGGGATAGAGCGAAGAGAACAATAGGTCTTTCCCAAGCCCTCTATATAGATAAAATCTTAAAGCGATTTAAGATGGATGATTCTAAAAGAGGGTTCCTACTGATGCAACATGGAATAAAACTCTCTTTGAAGATGTGTCCTCAAAGTGAGGAACAACAAAAGGAAATGAGTAATATACCATATGCTTCGGCCGTGGGTAACCTTATGTATGCTATGTTGTGTACAAGACCTGACATCGCGCATGCTGTAAGCGTGGTGAGTAGGTTTCAGGCAAACCCAGGTAGGGAACATTGGATCGTCAGAAGAACGTTATCACGTACTTGAGAAGAACGAGAGATATGGTTCTTATGTATGGCGGTGGAGATTTGGATGTGGTGGGATTCACTGATTCGGACTTCCAAGGACTGAAGGACGACTCGATGTCCACTTCTGGCTACATATTTACTCTTAATGGAGGAGCAGTATCTTGGCGTAGTGCCAAGCAAAGCGCGATGCCGATTCCACCGTCAGCCGAGTATCAAGCGGCCTCGGAGGCTTCCAAGGAAGGGTTCGGATTAAGAAGTTTCGGGAGAACTTCAAGTGATACCATGTGAGCCGTGCTGTTCCGCTATCTGCGACAACGACGAGTCAGTAGCGCAGGCCAAGGAGCCGAGGTTTCACAACAGCACCAAACATATTGAGAGGAAGTATCATCTCGTAAGATAATTTGTTCGCAAGGGATACATTGTGCTGCACAGAGTAGACTCGGCCGACAACGTCGCCGATCCACTGACCAAACCACTTTCTCATACTAGCTTGGAGCGTCATCTGGAGAACATGGGTATAAGATACCATAGTGTGTGGCATTGAGTGCAAGTGGGAGATTGTTAGGATTATGCCCTCGAATGCCACTCAGAGGTTGTTGAGTGAGGGCATTGTACTTGTAATTATGTAAACCATTTATATAAGGCAAATGAATGTTTCTTTATTTACTGGTAGTTACTGGCATTCCTAACTCGTAAATAAACATATATAAACTAGTCCGTGTATTTGAGAGCAAAACGTTCCACTCTTTATTGGATAAGGGGGGCGGCACTGGAAAGGTTATAGCTCAAATACTTAATCGTTCGCAAGTCGATGAAACTTGACTGGGCGTTAAGTTTATGTGAAGACTTGTATGACGTGTTCTTTGACATGGAGAGTGCCTGTCGAACGCTAATGGTTAGCAGGAGCACACGTTATAGGAATGCTAATTGGATTAGTATACTCGAACCGACTCACCCTCGATTCATCACACGGATTTCACTCCGGGACAGTCAATGACGGAATCGAAAGGTTGTGATAGGTATTCGTGAACCTTCGACTTGAGGATTTAGTAGGGATGTGCTTGTGACGTCAAGATTTTCATTAGAGTAGTTCGACCCTATAAACCGGAAGGCGGGGGTCAACCTCGACGTGCATCTTGACGGGCAAGTAGCAGGTCCTACTGAATACCAAGATAGAATTCTTTCTCCCGTTAGTGAGTGGGTTATATGTCCTATGCGGTTATTGGCAGATGAGATCATAAGTCTTTGGCCAAAGCATCGAGCTAGTTGTATTAGATACACGATACCGATGATCTCGATTTGCATTAACGCATGCATAGCGTCAAGTACAGATAGGGTTTGACTGACCGTGACCCTATAACTTGATCGGGACATTTGAAAGAAGGGTTTATACGTATACTGGTATTCACGACAGAATGGTTCTTGAATGATCCCAATCATTCGTTCTCAGTTGGGGTACAGTGTAGGCCGCCAGGCTGGCTAGGTGGTGCTACTACTCTTTGGTTCCTCCCATTGCTGACTGAGACGGACCTACCGAGTCGCGCAATAGGATTGACGACGGAATGAATAAAGCTAATTCTCTCATTATGAATATTAGATATTGGATATCTAATTTTGGAACATTAGATGTTTAAATCGATTTATTGGATAAATTGATTTACGGCCTAATGAATTAAATAAATTACTGGGTGATTAATTTAATTCATGAATATAATTATTTCTTGGAGAAATTAATTATGTTATTATGTATTTGATATGATTAATTAATTGGATTAATTAATCAATATAAATACATCGGAACGGAATCGGAGTTTATCTGTTTGGACTCACGGGAGTCCGAAACGGACCGAACTCGCCCGGCTCCTTCTAGATGGCCTCCCCTATTTCCTTCCCTTTTCCTTGGTCATAGTATCCACATGTTGGTGGAAGACTTATGTTTTGTCAAGGGGACAAAATATCACCTAAGGTGATTTTGTCAAAAGGTGATAGATATGAGGGGATTTGATGGATAATATATAGAGAAGACCAAATCTCCTTGCTTGTAAGAGAGATCACGTTTTTGTTAAGTAGAAGGAGAGAGGAAAAGCTTTTTCCAAGGCTTCATACTATTCACCATCATCTTCACATCATTCATAAGTTTTTCTTGGAGAAAAATATTTGTGAGATAGAGAGATACTAGATTAAACACTTAGAGTGTTGTAATCTTGAGTTGCTTAGCTTCTATAACCTTGTTCTAGCCGTATCCTTGGAGGATAACGAGGTTTAGTCATTCCGGTCGTTTTTCCGGCGCGTGGCAAGTAGAGACGCGGTGCTTTCGGCGTTGGATCGTTCAAGAGCTTGGGGAATAGCTCAAGAGAAGGTTATCCATTTAATCAACGGACTATGAGGGTATGTTTCTAGTATCTCTTGTATTTCGTTTTTGATATTCGTATATACGTAGCTCGATTGATCCTCGTAGGGATTCGGATCGAATTAATTTTCGTTTTACCGCTTCCGCTGGGCCTTCGTTTTAGGCACCGAATCCTAACAGGAGCTACGCATTCTTTTATATCTTTGTCTTGTGTAAATCGTTTGAATATTTCCGGTTTTCATACTTGTGAACCTTATATTGTTGGTTTACCGAGTGGAGAGAGGATTGTCGGGAACTTAGAAACTAGAAATTTCCCTGTATCATTTGGAGGCAGAGAGTGGCTTTCAAATTTGATTGTAATAGAAATGCAAGGAGATGACATGATACTCGGAGACGATTGGCTTAATCGATATGGAGCAATTGTAAACTACCGAAGGAGGAATATCTCGCTGATCGCTGACGATGGTTCCGAAATTCTGTTTGAGGGATGGAAACCGGGAAGCTCAGGAAAATTGATCAAGGCGATGAAAGCTGTCAAATTGTTGAAACAAGGCTGTACCAGATACTGGTGTTATGCAATGAAGAAAGAAGACGAAATTGCGGAACTTTCATCCATTCCTATTGTGAACGAATTTCCAGATGTATTTCCTGACGAGTTACGTGGACTATCTCCACAAAGGGATGTAGAATTTACCATTGAGCTGGAACACGGAGCTACACCAATTTCTAAGGCGCCGTATCGTATGGCACCTACTGAGATGTACGAACTGAAAAAGCAGCTAGAGGAGTTACTGGACAAAGGCTATATCCAGCCAAGCGTTTCGTCCTGGGGAGCGCCAGTACTTTTTGTCTGAAAGAAGGATAGATCGCTTCGACTGTGTATTGACTATCGAAAGCTGAACAAGATGACGATTAAGAACAAGTATCCGTTGCCACGAATTGATGAGATGTTTGACCAGTTGCAAGGGGCAACAGTATTTTCTAAAGTCTATCTGAGATCAGGGTATCATCAGCTGAGGATTAAGGAATCTGATGTTCCGAAATCAGCGTTCAGAACTCGCTACGGACATTATGAGTTTGTAGTGATGCCGTTTGGTCTCACTAACGCACCTGCTGTATTTATGCAATTGATGAACCGAGTGTTCATCGTATTTTTGGATAAATTTGTGGTCGTGTTCATTGATGACATTCTGGTGTATTCTAAGAGCCCGGAAGAACATGCGCAGCATTTGCGGATTGTATTGGAACTTTTGAGAAGCGAGCAATTGTACGCCAAACTTTCTAAGTGTGAATTCTGGCTAAAGGAAGTAATGTTCCTAGGCCATGTGGTATCAGCTAAAGGAGTCCGAGTAGACCCTAGAAAATCGAAGCAATTATGGATTGGAAACCTCCAAAGAACATAAAAGAAGTCCGAAGCTTCTTAGGACTTGCTGGGTATTATCGTCGATTCGTGGAAGGGTTTTCTAAAATTTCCCGCCCACTTACTCGACTCCTGCAGAAAACTCAAAAGTTTGAGTGGAACGAGTCGTGTCAGACTAGTTTTGATGAATTAAAGAAGAGATTGACGACGGCACCGATTCTATCACTTCCACAGGGAACTGGAGGATTTATAGTTTACAGTGATGCTTCGAACCAAGGGCTCGGATGCGTATTGATGCAGAATGATAAGGTGATCGCTTATGCGTCGCGACAGCTGAAACCTTATGAAGTGAATTACCCAACACATGATTTGGAGCTAGCGGTAATTTTTGCTTTAAAGATCCGGAGGCATTATGCATGCGGGACTCACCGCGGATCTTTACGGATCACAAGAGTCTCAAGTACATATTCAGTCAGAAAGAGTTGAATATGCGGCAAAGAAGATGGTTAGAACTGATTAAGGACTACGACTTGGAGATTTTGTATCATCCAGGCAAAGCGAATGTAGTGGCCGATGCACTCAGCCGCAAGCCTATTTCTATTCAGATGCTGGAGACGCTGACCTCCCAACTTAGCCTTCAACGAGAGATGATTCGAGAAGGAATTGAAGTGTGGTTACAAAGAGTCCAAGGACAACTGTGCGTGGTTGAAATAACTTCATCACTAACCGAAGAAATCAAATCTAGACAGGCATATGATCCTCTGATGATTCGGTTACATGATGAAGTGATCAAGGGGAAGGCCCCCGGATTCATAATTCATGATGATGGAGTTTTGATATTTCAGAACCGACTCTGCATTCCCGATGTCGATGTACTGAAACAGATAATTATGAAGGAAGCTCACAGTTCGCCCTATTCTATCCACCCAGGCACCAGTAAGATGTATAAGGACTTGAAGCAGAATTTCTGGTGGGGCAACATGAAGAAAGATGTAGCGGACTATGTTTCGAAATGCTTGACTTGTCATCAGGTTAAGATCGAGCATCAACGGCCTGCCGAAATGTTGAAGCCACTCCCGATTCCTGAATGGAAGTGGGAGGACATATCGATGGACTTTATCACTAGTATGCCGAGAGCCAGGACAGGAATGAACATGATTTGGGTGATAGTTGATCGTTTAACCAAATCAGCTCATTTTCTAGGCATTAAGGACACGTGGGGACCAGAGAGGTTGGCACGAGTATTTATTTCGGAGATAGTTCGACTGCATGGTACGCCGAAAACCATTGTTTCTGATCGAGATGGCCGTTTTGTGTCTCACTTTTGGAAAGCAGTTCATAAGGCCTTGGGGACCGAATTGAACTTCAGCACAGCTTATCACCCGCAGACTGACGGACAATCCGAGAGGACTATTCAAACGGTGGAAGACATGCTGAGGGCCTGTGCCTTAGATTGGTCAAACGATTGGGAAATCCATCTACCGTTGATTGAATTTACCTACAACAATAGTTGGCGTGCTTCCATTAAGATGGCACCATTTGAGGCATTATACGGGAGGAGATGTAGATCGCCCCTATGTTGGGACGATTCATCAGACTTAATCGGGACAGAACCAGAGTTGATCGTGCAGACTCGAGAAAAGATAGCCTTGACTCGTGAAAGGTTGTTGACCGCCCAGAGTCGCCAGAAATCTTACGCAGACGTACGCCGTCGCCCTTTGGAGTTCAGTACGGGAGACCACGTACTTTTAAAAGTTTCTCCTACTCGAGGAATTTTTCGTTTTGGAAGGAGGGGAAAGCTGAGTCCGAGATATATCGGACCATTTGAGATCCTTGAGAGAGTTGGGGAGTTGGCATACAGATTGGCATTGCCGCCGTCATTGTGCCATGTTCATAACGTGTTCCACGTATCCCAGTTACGGAGGTATATACCAGATCCCAGTCATATCATTGATTTCGGCGAGATCAAAGTCGCGAAGGATGGGACGTTTGAAGAAAGACCGGTCAAGATACTCGAGAGTCGAGTTAAGCAGTTGAGGAACAAACCAATCATTTTGGTCAAAGTTCAATGGTCACGCCATGGAGTGGAAGAAGCCACATGGGAAACGGAAGCTGTTATGAAGTCCAGATATCCCGAGTTATTCTCGTCTTGAGTTTCGGGATGAAACTCCTTTTTAGTAGGAGAGTATGTAATATCCGGATTTATTACTGTGTATTTCACCTGTATTCGAACCCTGTATTATTCGGAATTGTAATCTTGATGATTGGAGTATGACATTTCTTACATTGATATCTTTGTACATAAGTATAGCAACATGCAAAATTTCTCATGCAAACTCGTGATAGCGCACGCTAAGAATGTAGCTTAACGCGCGCTATCGAGCTACTACTAGCGCACGCTATATGTGTAGGAGTTGCGTGCGCTAAGCACTCAATTATTGAGCGGGACGGCTAGCACATGCGCCAGCCGGGACATGGGTCCGGATAAGATTCCCGCGGACGAACCTAGACAGTTTTGAAGTCAACTCTTATTAGCACGCGCTAAGGAATGCTTAGTAGCGTGCGCTAATTAGCTAAAGTGCAGAATATTATAAATGAGACAACAACCCATTTTGGCTTACACTTCATTCATCCATTCTTCATTCTTGAGAGGCCAGAGAGCTATAATAATCCTTCTATACACTTAGAACACGTCTTATTGATCCTTGTATATTGGTTATCACTTGTGAGTGATCATTGAAGTGGAGTAGCACCTTGGAGTGGCATACAACCAACCGGAGTCGGATTCTACCTTACGGTTCAGTGATTTTCGTCATATTAAGGTATGTTCAACCTATCTCCAGACTTAGAGTTTGATTCTAAAGAATTGGATGATCATGTTAACGAGATATTGATTTTCATTAGTGAATTATCCAAAGTACATCATGTTTGGAATATTGAGATGAATAGGCCTTAAGTACCTTGATTATGAACATCATGATTCGAATCTTATTACATTGAACAAGTAGAGGAAGCTTCTATCATTGGTAATCCGAATCTAGTAGGTCTTTTCATAACAATCATGGACTCGACTTTTACATCATTATTGTTAGACGAATCTATAGGGTTGATCATGGGAGGATTTATTTTGTAAAGATGGAACATTATTCAAACTTCAGAGTGGTAGTTTTCATTGATATAAAGGTGTTGATATCAACCGTTAAGCCTTCCGAATTATCGCATGAAGAATTGGATTTGAAATGGATTATGGTTTCATAATAGTATACTTATTCTTGAATCTGAAGTTGTTGTTATCAAATTTATCATTCATAGCCGTATGAACATGATATTCATGGAGGTAACATGAATTAGCACTGAGGATTTCATTTGGTTTGATCATGTTGAGGTCCGTCTACTGCCCAGTAGTAAACTGCCATGCACAGTTAGCGCACGCTAAGCTATGTAAATTAACGTGCGCTATCGAGCATCAGTTAACGTACGCTACGTTTGGTACGTAACGTACGCTAGGCCATCAGACGAAGTCGATCGGTGATCGGTAAATCGACCATGCATAGTTAGCGTACGCTAGGCTTTGTTGTTTGCGTGCGCTATCGAGTATACTTAACGCACGCTACACAGAGTACTTAGCGTGCGCTAAGCAGTTCAGACATATTTCATTTTTTGAGCTTTTGGCCCTAAATCGAATTATTAGACATTCGTACGACGTGAGATAAATCCTATATTATTTCTTTTGTTAAGGTTTGAGCTTGTTACGTGATTGATTGAGGGGGGGACGACCTTCGAGTGTTCGTTTTCGTGGAAGTATTGTTCTTGTCTTCGAATCGAGGCAAGTACCTTATTTGTTTTACGTATTGATGTTATACATATTGTCATACATGTATGTCGTTGTTGTATGTCCACCTCGTGTTGGTCCGACGGGATCATCGGGGGATCTATGCTAGCGTGCGCTGGATCATCGGACAGGTTTTTCCATCACGGGTTGGTCTGACGGGATCATCGTGGGTTCTAGGCAGTGAACGCTGGATCGTCGGAATTACCATGTGTATGTTGTGATTATCAGTTGTGTATATTATGTATGAGTTTCTCGTAGAAGAAGACTCGTTTGACATTTTATTATTTACGTTATTATTATTCTGCGTGTGACGTTGAATAATATGTTGTGGTACTTATACTAGCATCGTTGTGCTAACCCCTTCGGGGGTGAACATTTTGTTTATGTTCAGGATCCAAGAGAGTGGGAAAACAACCACTGGAGCTGCATGACGACGAGGGTGCAGAGTGATGTTCCGGCTGGGTTCATTTGTCTGTTGTTTATTGGTTATTTCAATAAGTACTCGAGTACGAAGTCATTTATGATGAATTTGAATTTGGTGATGTATTCTTAAGTTTCTGTTGAACAATTGTATTATTCAGTATTTGGTCAGAACTGTTGTATCTTAATTCCGTTATTTCCATTCGTTAGTACCTTTTAATGTCTGTTCAATTCTTCAGCCTTGTAAATCCTTATGTAAAGGATTTACGGCGCTGTAATATTCCTGAATATATCGGGGGTGTTACAGGTACCCGATCCGATTAATCGTCTGATTCTTTAATAAGCCAACCGGTCCTAACTCGCTACCAGCTCCTTACGGTCTGGTCCAATACCTGACAGTGATATCCCACTCAATCGAACTCGTCAGCAACACCAACCGACATGATGCTTCTAAAACTTAGATTTAGCAATTTATTAGATACTATTTTTGTTTATTCTATATGGATAAAATCTGTCCATCCAGAGAAGGGTAAAATAAGGATTTTTGCTAAAGTTAAAAATGGTAATGACCATTCTATCCTTGCAGTGAGAGGGTTCTTAATAAATTTTAAGCATTAAATGTTTGTAGGTTTTCACAATAAGATATTGAGCCCCAAAAAATCATTATTATGTGTCATTTATACTAGAATTTTTTATTCCTACTTTTAATAAATGTTGTTAATAAAACGGTGCAACTCCCACTTCTTCATGGCATACGGACTTCATTTATAACATAATTTTTTATTCCTACTTTTTCATTTCTTCTTCTGCATGGCATACAATCCATTTCTTCTTCTGAACGAGTCGGTTCCGGGCGGATAAGTTCTCCTTCCTGATCTTTCATTCCTTCTTTTGTATATAATATTCAAAACATCGGCCGACTCCATTAATTAGAAGGTTCAACCAGATCTGAAAGCCGAAGCGAATATATGTCGACTTCTAATTCAAGCAACAAAACTGGAAATGCTGTAAAATGTCCTAATTGCGGTGTTAACATGAAGTATAAAATTTCCCACACTGAAGACAACCCGTAGGTCATTTTGGAGGTGTTATGCTCGTACTAAGGTATAAGATGCCATTTCTTTCTTATTTTTATTGAAAATCGCATGGGATCTAATTAATGTGTTTATAATTGTAGCATAGTGAGAAATGTGACGGATTTATTTGGCATGACGAGCTTGATATGTTCGACGAAGAAAGACATGTTATAAGAAATGAAGTGCAAAATACTACTGTACGTGCCATGGTTCAGAACTTTGCTCCGATTGCCGATAATATGAAGGAACTGAACCAATACTTAGCTCGCATTGCCGACAGAATCGACTTGTTGGCGTCCGGAAATATGGACCTGACTCATAATGAAAAAGATGCAGTAAATGGGCAGAAAAATATAGTTGAAATAGTTGACAATTTGAAGAAAGAGATGATGGAGATGCGTGAAGAACTTTCCCATATTAGACAAGTGAAAGTTATCCTTACCATTATATTTTTTTTATCTTGGGGACCTACTATTTTTAAGTGGGTCTATGCAAATGTTTAAGATATAGTAAAAGCAACTTATGTGATATTATGTACATCGACCTGTTTTTTATGAATCTATATGTTATATTGATCTATACTTTCGATGAAATACAATGACATTACGTTTTCGTTTTTCAGTTGTTTTATGTTGGCTAGCTAAAGAATTTTATGTATTTTTCAGGGCTACAAAATAGTTTCCTGACTTCCTCAATCGGTTCAAACTGAAATTATTTATGATTTATGTTTAATAAATAGTTATCTGTGCTTTTTTGTTTGAAAATGCGATTACAAAGAATTTAAAAAAAAAATGAAGTGTAAAAAATTGGCTAACAAAAAAAATGGTTTCAGTGAAAATACAATTTGACATTTTTTCATAAAAAAAATATTTTTGTATGTGTGGTTTCAGATAAAAAAATTGGTAAAAAAAGTGTGCAAAAAATGTTTTTTTTATGTGTTTGGTTCCAGATAAAAAAATTGGTAAAAAAAGTGTGAAAAAAATATTTTTGTATGTGTTTGGTTCCAAATAAAAAAAAATGGTAAAAAAAAAGTGTGTAATAAACAGGAAGAGAAAAACGAAAAAAAAAAAGGGAAAAAAGAATATTTGTACAACACTGGTGATAAACAGAAAGAGAAAAATGAAAAAAAAAATTGGGAAAAAAAAATATTGGTAGAAAACTGGCGAGAGTCGAACCCTGTACTGGGGTAAAATGTGATAGAGCCCCTTTCCACCTTGTCCGGTAGTGGCATCCGCATCAACTCATGCACAAGAAAATAATTTATATGTAATAATAAGAGAAAAAAAGGAAAAAAAATATTGCTACGTCCACGGTGAGAATCGAACCCTGTACATAGTGCAAATGTGAAGAGCCCCTTGCCACCTTGTCCGGTAGTGGCATCCGCGTCAAGTGATGCACAAGAAATTAATTTATATGTGACAATAAAAGAAAAACGAAAAAAAAAATATTGTTACGACCCTGAGAATCGAACCCTGTACCTAGAGCAAATGTGATAAAGCCCCTGTCACCTTGTCCGGTAGTAGCATCCGCATTAAATGATGCACAAGAAATTCATTTATATGTAACAATAAGAGAAAAACGAAAAAAAATATTGCAAATTGAACTTAATCAAAATCGATTTAAAATTTGAACTTAATCGGTTCAAATTGAAATTGAACTTAGTTGATTTGAAATTGAACTTCATCAAAATCGATTTGAAATTTTTAACTTAATCGGTTCAAAATGAAATTGAACTTAATCGAGATCGATTTGAAATTTTTAACTTAATCGGTTCAAATTGAAATTTGAACTTAATCAAAATCGATTTGAAATTGAATTTAATAGGTTTGAAATTTTAACTTAATCGGTTCAAATTGAAATTAAACTTAATCGAGATCGGTTTGAAATTTGAACTTAATCAAAATCGATTTGAAATTTGAACTTAATCAGTTCAAATTGAAATTGAACTTAGTTGATTTGAAATTGAACTTAATCAAAATCGATTTGAAATTTGAACTTAATCGGTTCAAATTGAAATTTTCAACTTAATCAGTTCAAATTGTAATTTTTAACTTAATCGGTTCAAATTGAAATTGAACTTAATCAAAATCGATTTGAAATTTGAACTTAATCAGTTCAAATTGAAATTTTTAACTTAATCAGTTCAAATTGAAATTTTTAACTTAATCGGTTCAAATTGAAATTGAACTTAATCGAGATCGATTTGAAATTAAACTTAATCGGTGCAAATTGAAATTTGAACTTAATCAAAATCGATTTGAAATTGAATTTAATAGGTTTGAAATTTTAACGTAATCGGTTCAAATTGAAATTGAACTTAATCGAGATCGGTTTGAAATTTGAACTTAATCAGTTCAAATTGAAATTGTACTTAATCAAAATCGATTTTAAATTTGAACTTAATCAGTTCAAATTGAAATTGAACTTAGTTGATTTGAAATTGAACTTAATCAAAATCGATTTGAAATTTGAACTTAATCGGTTCAAATTGAAATTTTTAACTTAATCACTTCAAATTGTAATTTTTAACTTAATCGGTTCAAATTGAAATTGAACTTAATCAAAATCGATTTGAAATTTGAACTTAATCAGTTCAAATTGAATTTTTTAACTTAATCAGTTCAAATAGAAATTTTTAACTTAATCGGTTCAAATTGAAATTGAACTTAATCGAGATCGATTTGAAATTAAACTTAATCGGTGCAAATTGAAATTTGAACTTAATCGGAATCGATTTGAAATTGAATTTAATAGGTTTGAAATTTTAACTTAATCGGTTCAAATTAAAATTGAACTTAATCGAGATCGGTTTGAAATTTGAACTTAATCAGTTCAAATTGAAATTGAACTTAATCAAAATCGATTTGAAATTTGAACTTAATCAGTTCAAATTGAAATTGAACTTAGTTGATTTGAAATTGAACTTCATCAAAATCGATTTGAAATTTTTAACTTAATCGGTTCAAAATGAAATTGAACTTAATCGAGATCGGTTTGAAATTTGAACTTCATCAGTTTAAATTGAAAGTGAACTTAATCAAAATCGATTTGAAATTTGAACTTAATCAGTTCAAATTGAAATTGAACTTAGTTGATTTGAAATTGAACTTAATCAAAATCGATTTGAAATTTGAACTTAATCGGTTCAAATTGAAATTTTTAACTTAATCAGTTCAAATTGTAATTTTTAACTTAATCGGTTCAAATTGAAATTGAACTTAATCAAAATCGATTTGAAATTTGAACTTAATCAGTTCAAATTGAAATTTTAATCTGTTCAAATTGTAATTTTTAACTTAATCGGTTCAAATTGAAATTGAACTTAATCAAAATCGATTTGAAATTTGAACTTAATCAGTTCAAATTGAAATTTTTAACTTAATCAGTTCAAATTGTAATTTTTAACTTAATCGGTTCAAATTGAAATTAAACTTAATCGAGATCGATTTGAAATTTGAACTTAATCGGTGCAAATTGAAATTTGAACTTAATCAAAATCGATTTGAAATTGAATTTAATAGGTTTGAAATTTTAACTTAATCGGTTCAAATTGAAATTGAACTTAATCGAGATCGGTTTGAAATTTGAACTTAATCAAAATCGATTTGAAATTTGAACTTAATCAGTTCAAATTGAAATTGAACTTAGTTGATTTGAAATTGAACTTAATCAAAATCGATTTGAAATTTGAACTTAATCGGTTCAAATTGAAATTTTCAACTTACTCAGTTCAAATTGTAATTTTTAACTTAATCGGTTCAAATTGAAATTTTTAACTTAATCGGTTCAAATTGAAATTGAACTTAATCGAGATCGATTTGAAATTAAACTTAATCGGTGAAAATTGAAATTTGAACTTAATCGGAATCGATTTGAAATTGAATTTAATCGGTCTGAACTTTTAACTTAATCGGTTCAAATTGAAATTGAACTTAATCGAGATCGGTTTGAAATTTGAACTTAATCAGTTCAAATTGAAATTGAACTTAATCAAAATCGATTTGAAATTTGAACTTAATCAGTTCAAATTGAAATTGAACTTAGTTGATTTGAAATTGAACTTCATCAAAATCGATTTGAAATTTTTAACTTAATCGGTTCAAAATGAAATTGAACTTAATCGAGATCGATTTGAAATTTTTAACTTAATCGGTTCAAAATGAAATTGAACTTAATCGAGATCGATTTGAAATTTTTAACTTAATCGGTTCAAATTGAAATTTGAACTTAATCAGTACAAATTGAAATTGAACGTAATCAAAATCGATTTGAAATTTGAACTTAATCAGTTCAAATTGAAATTTTTAACTTAATCGGTTCAAATTGAAATTGAACTTAATCGAGATCGATTTGAAATTTTTAACTTAATCGGTTCAAATTGAAATTGAACTTAATCGAGATCGATTTGAAATTTGTAACTTAATCGGTTCAAATTGAAATTTTTATCGAGATCGGTTTGAAATTTCAACTTAATCGGAAATTTGAACTTAATCAAAATCGATTTGAAATTGAACTTAATTAGTTCAAATTGAAATTGAATTTAATCAGTTCAAATTGAAATTTTTAACTTAACCGGTTCAAATTAAAATTTAACTTAATCAAAATCGATTTGAAATTGAACTAATCGGTTTGAAATTTGAACTTAATCGGTTCAAACTGAAATTATTTATGATTTATGTTTAATAAATAGTTATCTGTGTTTTTTGTTTGAAAATGCGATTACAAAGAGTGAAATAAAAATGAAGTGTAAAAAATTGGCTAACAAAATAAATGGTTTCAGTGAAAATGCAATTTGACATTTTTTTCATAAAAAAAAATATTTTTGTATGTGTTTGGTTCCATATAAAAAAAATTGGTAAAAAAAGTGTGCAAAAAACGTTTTTGTATGTGTTTGGTTCCAGATAAAAAAATTGGTAGAAAAAAGTGTGCAAAAAATGTTTTTGTATGTGTATGGTGTAACACCTCCAAGATATTCGAGGTGTATTACAGCACCGTGGACCCCTACATGGGACCCACCAGGCTAACACAAGAAAAACACCACTCGACTAACCGTCTCGGTTAGCAAGGAAATAATTGTTAACCACAAAAACATAAAACAACACGCCTGGTACAACCGGCATAATAAACATCAACCGACAAATACAGTAACTCCAACGAAGACAAATCACCACCCGAAAGGAAAAGCCTAAGTACTCGCGAGTACAATCTATAAGTTTACAATTTGGAAAACAACCACATCAAAAGAGACGGAAGAAATTAACAAGACTCGATTGCACATGTCAAAAACCTTGGCCGACATCCTCATACCATCCCAGTAGCAGCTCGTCTGAAAATAACCTGAAATCCATAACAAGAATTTCCCCGACAACGGGTCCCCAAAGGGGTTAGCAATTACGCTAGTACAAGTATTCAAGGCAAACCAATCGCTTACACATTTCATAGTACATGCACCAATATCATTTCAAAAACAAAAACTAGACATGTCTTTTCCGGAAATAAACAGTCAATCACATTTGCCTAGGACCGGGACGAAGCCACAAATCCCACTCGAGGCCTCTAAGGACCCTCCCGAGCTGGCCATATTCATAAAACAAACCAAGCACCACACGTCACCTAGGACCGGGACGAAGCCACGAATCCCACTCGAGGCCTCTAAGGACCCTCCCGAGCTGGCTAGCGAATCAAACTCATGAATCCAGGACGAAGCCATAGATTCCCTCGAGGCCCCGTCGGACCTTCCCGAGGTGAGTAAAGCACACACAATATACATTACCATTTCACGTTAAGCATAAGGGTTTCCAAAAATACTTGCCTTGAATTATTGACGACGCAACGAACGGAAAGGAAAGTCACCGACGAACGCTAGGAACCAACGAGACCGAACCTAACGATTCGAAGAATACAATCACAACCATTTCTAAATGAATACGGAATCGGAATACACCCAAAAACCCGCCTACGATTCATGTATATTCGTATATAAACAACAACGAGGGCGGACCACAACCAAACCCTCTCGATTCCGTAAAAACCACGAAATATACCATGAATCCGTAGGGAAACTAAGAATACCAACAAGATTAATCATATACATCATGAATTAATCAACAAAACGGAACGAATCGGACAAAAACACAAAAACCCCCAATTTTACCAAAAGTAGGGTTCTAAAGATCTAACCTTGATTCGCTGGATCAAGGGATGATATCGGACGGATGATTGATGATATAACCTCAAGAACTTCATGGATTTGTTGTTAAACAACATGGCTTCAAGCTTAGAACACGCCCAGCCGCGGAAGAGGAGAAGAAGAAGGTGAAGAATGGCGAGAAAAACGTCTGCAGGGCCTTTTATAAAGCCGATCACGGCCGGGTTACGACGTAATCGCCAAGGGTTACGTCGTAACCGAAGTCGCCGCAAAACTGCCGGCCCGTTACGTACGTAATCGTCCGGGGCCTTACGTACGTAACCGGCCTTACGTACGTAACGGCCGAGCACTAACGTACGTTACTCGGCCAGGGCTGGCCTGGCCCGAGCATGCCCGGCCATGACTCGGCTGGGACCAATTCCGACGGCCCGAACGACCCCGAAACCCGAACCTGAATACGAATCAAAGATACGGTTACGAAGTACTCGCAAAGACGAATCCGAGCACTAAGAGAACACACGATTCCGACCACCCGAAGGCTCGAAATTCGACAACGGAAAGTAATTACCCCAAACTTTGGGAAATTACGAAAACGGCCCAAAACGTCCGAAAATCACGACACATGATTGAAACACCAAGCCGAAGCTCACAACACGTATAACAAAGTTAAACGAACTTGCGGGAAACTCGAAACAGCAGTTTCGGACGAGATTCGCACGAATCGAACTCAAGTGCGGAAAAGTCGCTAAAAAGCACGGAACTCAACAAAACAACACCGAAACGAACTCGGATGACAAAAAGTGTAGAATTAATCATTCTCAGAATGACGAAACGGTCATGAGCGAGCCGTCAAAACGGACTCCGGCCGAAAAAAGAAATTTACCAAAAATCGAAAATTACGGGTATTACATTCTACCCTCCTTAAAAGAAGTTTCGTCCCGAAATTTAAAATAAGTAGGGAGAAGCAATATCCCCTGCCAGGAAAACTCGACGAGATACACAAAAACCGTAAACTCGCGCCCGACCGCGAAACGTTACAAGCAACGCAAAGGAATATACGGCGTGAAAACACATTCCACGACGACTAACACAACGCCACCAGTAGAGACATGATAAAATCAACAAGTGACAAGTTTCATCACACCGATAATACAATCAAGTCGATTATCCGAACAATCTCAAAACACAACGAACGAAAATCAATATGATTGACCAACCTAACGGTACATCAATCAACACGCGAGCCAATCGCAGAACAAATACGGAATTCCACCGCCCAAGGGTTGGAAGATCGAAAACGAGACTAGTTTTCCGAACATAAGGAAATTAGGAAGGAGTCTTGAACGTTCAACAATCACGAAACGAGATCAACAAAAACCGAACAATCAAACGATCGAACCACAACGATCGAGACAACAAAAAAAAATCGAACACTCATGTTCGAATAACGAAGAACAATAAAATTCAAACAACAATCCCAAGGTTCGCATCTCGACTCGAAACAATATATAATCCAGTGAAAACAACAAGATGTGCATTCACATAATATCCACAGGAAAGGGAATAGCGATTGAAAAGCCACAACGACCGACGCTTTTTCTGAAACAATACCACCCTCGTTCGATCAACAAAAATAAGGGATAGGGAAAGTTCAGAAATGTTAACGAGCATAAACGAGTAGATAGAGCCGAAAATACAGAAGTGTAAAATCCGATCCACTTCGAATAAAAGAACGAGTAGAACGAAAAGATGTTACTTCCGAACAAAGTTCACAAGAATCGAACCGAATTCGGAAAAGTCACAGCGATAACCAGATCGACCCAAAACAAGACTACAGCTCGTTCGAACAATGAAACCAAGGTACAGAACAAGTTCAGAAGGTATCAATGAACACAAGTGAATCGATAGACTGGAAAAAGAGAAAATATAGAAGTCAAAATAGTACGGGTATTACCTTCGAACTCGCCCCTGAAACTCACAACAGCGGAACCAAGGTAACAATACAACAAGCAACCGACACAATGCGGAACAATCACTGATGCACATAATCATACCAACCCAAGCTCTAACAGCTCGCATATATGCGATAACGCATAAATCGCTACGAGGCGACAACATCCAATACCAACATCACACCCCTCACAGAGGCTACCACGACAACTGTGTGGCGAACGACACAACGCTCTCACCACCAATTCAATTACAACTCGGGGGTTAACACCCTAACGAGAGTACGAATGTCACACATATATTCCCGGACTGCAAATAGGAATGATAGGTTTTGAAAATGAAAACCACCTTTTGAAAATAACTTGCAAGCACCAGTTGATCTTGAGTATCATATATCAAAAAGTAGTACAAACATCGTCATCGAGACTTTTTAAAAAAAAATCATCTTGCGTTTGATAAAAAAAAATGAAGACACCTTTCGTTAAATTAAAACTTTTCAGCTATATTCGACATTCGGGTCTAAGCGAATGCGTTTCTAAATCATTAGAAATATCTCAAAATATTTTGATCCTCAAAGTAGAATAATTTTGAAACATAGCGTGGCACTAGTAGGCATCTTGAGAGCACTGTGAGAAAATAATTCATTTTAAAAGTACGTCTCGAGGTTTATTTTCTAAGATACTCAAGGTTTTGAAAGTACAATAGGCGAAATGGCCAAAATTCACACGTGTCAACATTCACTTAAACACATCATAGCACACTCATTAAATCGTTCACAATCAAGACAGTGATATACAATCCCTAGGATATGTTTAACAACATCGTTAAAACAACGATCGGTTTATCAAAACCGGATGGAAAACGACATCAAGAACAAAACTCCAAAAAGTCAACTCTAGGGATTCAAGAAAAATACCTAGATTCGGCGAAGAACAATGGATTAGATGATGTTAAAAATCATCTAGGATACTCCAAAACACCTTTGGATGGAAGAAGAAAAAAAATCAGCCCCAATGCGAAACCTAGTCGCTACGTCTCAATCTCATGGAGGATAAAGAAAAATGAAGAAAAATGCAACTTCTAGACTGGTGTCCGGTATTTATACTGGACACAATTAGCGTGCGCTAATCATTAAGGTTAGCGTGCGCTATCACGGCACCAAACAAAACTCCTGACCAAAAATACGCTGTTAGCGTGCGCTAACCCCAAGTGTTAGCATGCGCTAACGAGAACTTCAGACCCAGTCCAGTAGCTCCTGGACTGCCCTGAACTACCAGGTAGCGTGCGCTATCCTCCCCTTAGCGTGCTACCAACGCACTCTTGCGCGCGCTAGCTGCAAGGCATAGCGTGCGCTAACGACCCACAGAGACAACAACAGAACACATCAGAAAAATTACATGCCGTAAACCTTTCTCACAAGGATTTACGTGCTAAGCACAATTTCCCATCTCATTTCGAAAATGCTAAAAAGACCAATGACGGTAATATTTTCCAAAGCTCACAAAATCATTTGTCAAACCATCATGAAATATTCAAGGCCAAAATGCCAAAACTTGATTCAAGGAATCAGTTTTACGAAATAAAACTCAGTTTGCAAAATACTGAAAGCCGTTTGAAAGAACTCACGCAGCGGATAAAATACGGTACGAAAATACATCAGCAGTGACGACACTCCTCGTATAAACCAAATACGAGAGTCTAATAAACACATATCGTGAAATCAAAATCCACAAAAGGATTCCATCATTCAATCGACTAATCATACAAATAACTCGTGTCACACGAGGCACAATACAAGAAAGGGAGTTTTACATCCATAGGTCGCACGTAAGTGACGACCGCCCCTCGATACTAATCACGACCAATGATCTCAAATGACGCGTCGCGATGCGACTAAGTCAGACAAAATCCGACGAGACAAAACTCAACAAACACAACTTGACTCGACAGCCTAGGTTTCCCCAAGCTAATCTGATTTTTAAAATCGTATACTCTAGTTATTCGAAAATAAAACCGATAAGTTAAAAATCGTTCTCAAGACCCTTTTAAACACGACAAGGGCTTAACAGTGGTAGCATTTTATAAAATGTCCTAAACACTTTTATACACGACCTTTAAATACGACACAAGATTTTATTTGAAAATACAAGGCTGGCTCGCCCAAATTCATGTCACTTTTCAAAAACCCACAATACGATCAAGCCTAAGAAATTTTCAAGCATGCACGCCACATGTATTATTATTAATAGAAACACATTGGTTGTAAATATTAATATTTAGCCAAGTACCATCAATTCCCGAACACACGCATATACGGCATTCAAAAATCACCAGTTCAACAAGCACAATTCGGAAACACTAATTCTAAGCATATGTCAAACTTATCTCTTCAAGTTTAATAGCATAACTAATGAACATCGATTCGAACACATGTCGAAACCATCTAGGTGAGTTTCTCAACAAACTCTGCCATCGACACCTTTCCTAACATGTCAATGTTCAAAACATTCACATCGATCGCACCCCTCGGTGTCCAAACCATCAGTACGTTCGGCTCAACATACATTTAGTATATCGCAATTATCAAACACAGATTCCATCATACAACAAAAGACTAGAGAGTCAAGCCCTCTCACAATATACCACGGAGCAATTCTCGAATCTTTCGATCACCAACGATCCCACCAACGCTAGGAAGTTTAGCGATGGAAGGCTCGCAAACGACAAAGCGGTCAAGCCTTAACGGCGCACATACTCCAGAGAGATAAAGGACTGCGCAATACTAGAATCAAAAGTGCACGAACCGGATGGATCGAAAAACAACTCTTCGATAAGTACGAGAGAGGCAATCACAGTTCAAGAAGTGGAATTTCAATACGAGAAAACAAGAGAATCGGGTAAGGAAAACTTACGAGCACTGGATGTACTGAGATGCCGGCAGCGGTGTGACAATGTGCAAAACAAAACACAACTAGACCCAAATAACCAACAAGCCTAGGTATCCATAAACCTAGAGCTCCGATACCATTTTCTGTAACACCCCCAAGATATTCGAGGTGTATTACAACGCCGTGGACCCCTACATGGGACCTACCAGGCTAACACAAGAAAAACACCACTCGACTAATCGTCTCGGTTAGCAAGGAAATAATTGTTAACCACAAAAACATAAAACAACACGCCCGGTACAACCGGCATAATAAACATCAACCGACAAATACAGTAACTCCAACGAAGACAAATCACCACCCGAAAGGAAAAGCCTAAGTACTCGCGAGTACAATCTATAAGTTTACAATTTCGAAAACAACCACATCAAAAGAGACGGAAGAAATTAACAAGACTCGATTGCACATGTCAAAAACCTTGGCCGACATCCTCATACCATCCCAGCGCCCGCTCGTCTGGCTGAAAATAACCTGAAATCCATAACAAGAATTTCCCCGACAACGGGTCCCCAAAGGGGTTAGCAATTACGCTAGTACAAGTATTCAAGGCAAACCAATCGCTTACACATTTCATAGTACATGCACCAATATCATTTCAAAAACAAAAACTAGACATGTCTTTTCCAGAAATAAACAGTCAATCACATTTGCCTAGGACCAGGACGAAGCCACAAATCCCACTCGAGGCCTATAAGGACCCTCCCGAGCTGGCCATATTCATAAAACAAACCAAGCACCACACGTCACCTAGGACCGGGACGAAGCCACGAATCCCACTCGAGGCCTCTAAGGACCCTCCCGAGCTGGCTAGCGAATCAAACTCATGAATCCAGGACGAAGCCATAGATTCCCTCGCGGCCCCGTCGGACCCTCCCGAGGTGAGTAAAGCACACACAATATACATTACCATTTCACGTTAAGCATAAGGGTTTCCAAAAATACTTGCCTTGAATTATTGACGACGCAACGAACGGAAAGGAAAGTCACCGACGAACGCTAGGAACCAACGAGACCGAACCTAACGATTCGAAGAATACAATCACAACCATTTCTAAATGAATACGGAATCGGAATACACCCGAAAACCCGCCTACGATTCATGTATATTCGTATATAAACAACAACGAGGGCGGACCACAACCAAACCCTCTCGATTCCGTAAAAACCACGAAATATACCATGAATCCGTAGGGAAACTAAGAATACCAACAAGATTAATCATATACATCATGAATTAATCAACAAAACGGAACGAATCGGACAAAAACACGAAAACCCCCAATTTTACCAAAAGTAGGGTTCTAAAGATCTAACCTTGATTCGCTGGATCAAGGGATGATATCGGACGGATGATTGATGATATAACCTCAAGAACTTCATGGATTTGTGGTTAAACAATATGGCTTCAAGCTTAGAACACGCCCAGCTGCGGAAGAGGAGAAGAAGAAGGTGAAGAATGGCGAGAAAAACGTCTGCAGGGCCTTTTATAAGCCGATCGCCGGCCGTTACGACGTAATCGCCAAGGGTTACGACGTAACCAAGTCATCGCCAGAAATCGCTGCCCATTACATACGTAATCGGCCGGGGCCTTACGTACGTAACCGGCCTTACGTATGTAACACCCCCAATCCGCTCAGGGATATTACACGCCGTAGAACCTTTCCTCAAGGATCTACCAGGCTGGTAACAACATAGAACAACTCGACAATGCCTTTAAGGCTAAAATGATTAGGTAGACTGATTTGGTCTTTCAATAAATACATACAACTCAAACTCATTACATGCCCACGCAGGGGTCGAGTACAACACACTCCCGTACAACGGGAAAGAATACCACAGCGGAAAATAAACTATAACTATACCAATGACCTCATACGGATCCTCGGGTGATTAGTATCGTTCATCTTTCATCATCCTCCGTGTCGACCCTGTGTTATGCTCCCAAACCTGAATGCAAAAACAGACATCCACCCCCCGAATACTCGGGGGTTAGCAAAACTCCACTGTTTTGCTAGTGCAAGAACAAAGTGCAAATACGAGCCATACCATTCACATTTCACGAATAACAATAAACACGAATCCTCAAAAATCCAAATGAAAAGAAAAGTACATCCCCAGCCATGAGTTTGATAAACATTTCTCAAAACCGAAAGATCACCGATAAAGGGAAACCATTTATAAAACAGATTTAAAGATGCCATCGAGAGTTTTAATAGAAAACAATTTGCAAGAAAGCCACTCAATCAACACAAACGAATCTTCACAAATATTTCCACGGGATTCTCGACCCAAAATCAAATAATATCGGCACGAGATCAAACATCTCAACATCACACGGGGTTCTCGACCCAAACCCAAATAATATCAACATGAGATCAATCATCTCAACATTCCACAGGGTCCTCGACCCAAAACACAGAATAGCACCACAATACCATCAAGGGTACAATCTCTCATTCGACAAGTCCTGCTCAAGACCCCGATTAATTAACCCTGAGATTTCCAAACCTCCTTGGTTAATTAACCCCGATACCAACGCTTTAAAAACAAGTTGAAACAAGCTTTCAAAACACGAATCGCGGTCTATATCAAGACAAACATTTAAAAGTGAGTTGAAAGAATTTGAGATACGAACATCGTTCGATAGCGGTCTTAGCTATCACTCAAATACCCGTAACCAATAAGCCTGCCAGCGCCTCCCTTGCGCACTGTACCGGCGTTCACTTCCATCATGTTGGCCGCTCATTGAACATGTCACCGCACCGCGCTACTCCCGCAAGAGCCGCCCCTTGCGCGCGCATTAGGTAACACCGGCGTTCACCACCCATATGGAGCCGCACATTGCAGCATACACCAGGCCGGAGTGCAAGCCCCGCCCTCAGAGGTTCCCGGATACGACGTTTCTCACAGCAAGTATCCACATTATCACAAACATCAAGCACACAGTCAATCGTTGTAACAATTATCAAATCGATACACCAAATCACATAATTCATCCGTCAGTCCACGACCACACGAATAAATAACAACACGCACGTCAACCATAACGCGACGGAAATAAGCAATACACGTACACACGCATTATCAAGCGCAACATAAACATCAATTATATCCAAAGGATTCATGTAATCACTTACAACCCACACAATTTACAAAACACACGCGTTTTGAAAGTGAGCCTTAACGAGGCTAGCCGAATCCTTTGAAAACTCATTTCAAACAAATAAACAAACACACCAAGATGATCACCAATTATCATATCCACAAAACAAGAATGGTATGGACAAGGTACTTGCCTCGATACCATGAGCACGGAACCACGAACGGATACGGCTCAACCGGAAAGCTTCGGAACGCCCGATGTTAACGAAAAGGAAGACGACAACGAACGGAAGGGTTCAACACGGTTTCTTCACAAGAAACTCGACCCTAACAACAATATAATCAATAAATCATCGATCATACGAGGAAGGATAATCGTAGAACGCCCAAAAACCCCTCTAAGACATTTTATCGAACACCTTCAAGGCGTCGATAAAATACTCAATAAAACGACAAATCCGTGGCGATCCAACCGTGGAATAACAAGGAATTAGATATAATATATCTTAACAATCATCAATCCATCAATATTCGAGTTAAAACGAATTAAACGGACAAATCGAACAAAATCCCCAAAACTATATTTTAGGAAAACTTGCCTTGATTCGGTCGATCGGAGCAAGTTATGGAAGGATTAATCGATGTTATGAACTTCAAAACTTCATGGATTTAACCCCTAACAACATCCCTCCATGATCATCAAAGCTCCAAATGCGGAAGAGGAAGAAACGAGTGAGAAAAATGAAGAAAAACCCGATCATTGGGCCTTAAATAGCCGGTGAGACTCGACCGTGTCCGCTCGACACGGCCGTGTCGCGCACTGGCCGGAGGACTCGACCGTGTCCCGCTAGACACGGTCGCGCCGCCGAGGGGCCTACCGAGCAGTGACTGTCCGCGGCGCCGGCATTGACTCGACCGTGTCCTGGAACACGGCCGGACCTCTGCGCGATCGCTTATCCGGAAGAGTTCGGCTCGGCCGTGCAGAGCGACACGGCCGGGTCCCGAGGCGAGACTTCCGGCTTATCCGGACAAGTGCACGGCACGGGCCGTGTCGGACGACACGGCCGAGTTCGGCCGCAGTGATCGCCAATAACGAGCGGGTGAGCTAAAACGACCATAACTCTCTCGTCCGACTCCGATTGACTCACCGCTTGAACCATTGGGAAGCTAACTCGATGCTCTATAATATTGCAAGATTTAGAATTTTTGGAGTTACCAAAAATTAATGGTGACTTTACAAAGTCGAACTCCCACGTGAAAAAGTCGATTAAGGACACGGAACTCAATAAAACGACACCGAAACGAACTCGGATGACAAAAAGTGCAGAATTAATCATTCTCGAAATGACGAAAAGTCATGAGCGAGTCGTCAAAACGGACTTCACGAAAAGAAAATTACCGAAATTCAAATTGCGGATATTACATTCTACCCTCCTAAAAGAAGTTTCGTCCGAAACTTAAAACAAGTAGGGGGAGCAATATACCCGCCAGAAAACTCGACGAGATACACAAAAATAGAAAACTCGCGCCAACGGCGAAACGCCGCAAGAAATGCAAAGAGACATACGGCGTGAAAACACGCTCCACGACGACCAACACAACGTCGCCGTTAGGGATACAATAAAACCAACAAATGACAAGCGTCATCAAACGGATAATATAGCCAAGTCAATTATCCAACAATCACAAAACACAACGAATCGGAAGTCGTATGATTGGCCAACCCAACGGTACATCAATCAAAACGCGAGCCAATCACGAACAAATACGAATTCCACCGCTCAAGGGTTGGAAGATCGGAAACGAGACTAATTTCCCGAACTTAAGGGAATTAGGAAGGAGCCCGAACGCTCAACAATCACGAAACGAGAACAAAACCGAACAAACAAACGATCGAGACAACAAAAATCGAACGATCATGTTCGGATCACGAAGAACAATAAGGTTCAACCGACAACTCCGAGGTTCACATCTCGACTCGAGACAAAACAAGATCCGGTGAAAACAACAAGATGCACACTCGCATAAGATCCACAGAAAGGGAATAACAATTGAAAAGTCACAACGACAAACGAGTTATTCCGAAATGATGCCACACTCGTTCGATAAACAAAAACAAGGGGCAGGACAAGCTCAGAAATGTCAACGAACATAAATGAGTCAACAAAGTAGAATATACAGAAGTTCCAAATCCGATCCACTTCGAATAAGAGAACTAGTAAAACCAGATGATGTCACTTCCGAACAAGGTTCACAAGAATCGAGCCGAACTCGAAAAAGTCACAGCGATAACCAGATTGACTCAAAACAAGATCACACTGCTCGAACGATTTAAACCGAAATACGTAACAAGTCTGTAAAGTATCAACAAACACGAGCGAGTCGATAGACTCGAGAAAGAGAAAATGCAGGAGTCTAAAAACAACACGGGTACTACATTCGACCTCTTATAAAAGAAGGTCGCCCCCGCAACTCACAACAGCGAAATCAAGGTGACGACACAACAAGCAACCGACAGAAACATCCTTCAAAGGCCTCTCAAGGCCGATTCCGATGACTGTGCTGAAGCGCGAACTCCAAAAGTCTCGGTAGCCAATTCGCAAAATTGAATTCGGTGTCTCTCGAGCCCACACTTGAAATGTGTTACCGACGAGAAGGACAATATACACGTGCATGCCCCGGCACATTACGGTTGAAACGTCTCGGCTCGGCATACCGAAAATACAAATGCTCGATACAATGGATCAAAACACCGCAAAACAACATACCGGAGATGCCAACTCAGCATAACATATCAACGCATACAAAAATCACAACAACAACGGCATCATTCGACGATTACAACATCCCGAACGATACCAAGACACAATCACAAACATCATGAAACAATCACCCATGTGTATAACGCACAAAAATCCGTGCTTTAACAACTCACACTAGTGCGACAACACGCAAATCACCACGAGGCGATAAACAAGAACACTAGTTCAAACCTCTCACAGAGCCAACAAAACATATGCGTGGCGACCCACTCGACGCTCACGCCACCAATTCAATCACAATTCGGGTTGACACCGTAACGAAAGTTCAAAACCATACACGCATTTCCGGTCCGCAAACAGAATGATAGGTTTTAAAACGAAAACCACCTTTGAAGACAGCTTTGGAAACACCAGTTGATCTTGAGTATCATTTTACAAAAAGTTGAACAAACATCATTTTCGAGACTTTGAAAATCATCTTGCGTTGAACAAAAATGAGGACACCTTCACGTAGTGAAAACCTTCAAAATATTCGACCCTTGGGTCTAAGCAACTGCATTTGAAAATATCTCACAAATGTTTTTGGTCCTCAACCGGAAAATTTTTGAAATGTATTGCGGCATTAGAAAACACCTTGAAAACACCGCAAGAAAATAATTCGTTTAAAAAGTGCGTCTCGAATTTTAATTTTCTAAGATACTCAAGGTTTTCAAAAATAATTCAATGGGCTAGAATGCCCAAAAATTTCGTAATTTCACGTAACATTATAGCGCCGTGGTCCCACGAACCCCCCAGACTAAAAACCATTTACAAAAATGCCAAAAAGGCCGATGACGGTAATATTTCAAAAACTCACGAAAGCCATTTACAAAATACTAAATACCGTCATAAGAATTTCGTCAAAGTGGTCAAGGCCATAATGCCAAAAACTCGGTTAAGGGAATCGGTTTTCGAAATAAAACTCGGTCGGTAAAATACCGAAAGTCATTACAAAAGAACTCACACAATGGATAAAAGAAATACTGTTCAACATGCATAATCCAACAACATCAAGCTCCTCAAATGAACGAAATATGAGAGTCAAATAACCACATATCAATAAATCAAAATCCATAAAAGGATTACGTAACTTAACAAAAAAACATAAAAATAGCTCTTGTCAAACCAGTCAAAACACAAAGAAGTGATACTTACATTCACTGGTCGCACGAAGATGATGATCGCCCACGATACTAATCACGACCAACAAACTCGGACGACGCGTCGCGACACGACTTAGTCGACAAAATCCGACGAGACAAAAACTCAATAGACACCATCGACCCGACACCTAGGTTTCCACAACCTAAAGCTCCGATACCATAAATGTAACACCCCAATCCGCTCGTGGATATTACACGCCGTAGAACCTTTCCTCAAGGATCTACTGTGCTAGTAACAACATAGAACAACTCGACAATGCCTTTAAGGCTAAATGATTAGGTAGACCGATTTGGTCTTTCAATAAATACATACAACTCAAACTCATTACATGCCCACGCAGGGTCGAGTATACAACACACTCCCGTACAACGGAAAGAATACCACAATGGAAAATAAACTATAACTATACCAATGACCTCATCGGATCCTCGGGTGATTAGTATCGTTCATCTGTCATCATCCTGGGTGCCGACCCGGGGTTATGCTCCCAAACCCGAATGCAAAAACAGACATCCACCCCGAATACTCGGGGTTAGCAAACTCCACTGTTTTGCTAGTGCAAGAACAAAGTGCAAATACGAGCCATACCATTCACATTTCACGAATAACAATAACCAGGAATCCTCAAAAATCCAAATGTAACGAAAAGTACTTCCCGAGGCATGAGTTTGATAAACATTTCTCAAAACCGAAAGATCACCGATAAAGGGAAACCATTTATAAAACAGTTTTAAAGATGCCATCGAGAGTTTTAATAGAAAACAATTTGCAAGAAAGCCACTCAATCAACACAAACGAATCTTCACAAATATTTCCACGGGATTCTCGACCCAAAATCAAATAATATCGGCACAAGATCAAACATCTCAACATCACACGGGGTTCTCGACCCAAACCCAAATAATATCAACATGAGATCAATCATCTCAACATTCCACAGGGTCCTCGACCCAAAACACAGAATAGCACCACAATACCATCAAGGGTACAATCTCTCATTCGACAAGTCCTGCTCAAGACTTCGACACTAACCCTGAGATTTCGTCAAACCTCCTTGGTTAATTAACCCCGATACCAACGCTTTAAAAACAAGTTGAAACAAGCTTTCAAAACACGAATCGCGGTCTATATCAAGACAAACATTTAAAAGTGAGTTGAAAGAATTTGAGATACGAACATCGTTCGCAACGGGTCTTAGCTATCACTCAAATACCCGTAACCAATAAGCCCGCCAGCGCCTCCCTTGCGCACTGTACCGCGGTCACTTCCATCATGTTGGCCGCTCATTGAACATGTCACAAAGACCGCGCTACTCCCGCAAGAGCCGCTTGCGCGCGCATTAGGTAACACCGGCGTTCACCACCTATATGGAGCCGCACATTGCAAGATACACTGTGCCGGAGTGCACGCCCGCCCTCGAGGTTCCCTGATACGACGTTTCTCACAACAAGTATCCACATTATCACAAACATCAAGCACACAATCAATCGTTGTAACAATTATCAAATCGATACACCAAATCACATAATTCATCCGTCACCCACGACCACACGAATAAATAACAACACGCACGCCAACCATAACGCGACGGAAATAAGCAATACACGTACACACGCATTATCAAGCGCAACATAAACATCAATTATATCCAAAGGATTCATGTAATCACTTACAACCCACACAATTTACAAAACACACGCTGCTTTTGAAAGTGAGCCTTAACGAGGCTAGCCGAATCCTTTGAAAACTCATTTCAAACAAATAAACAAACACACCAAGATGATCACCAATTATCATATCCACAAAACAAGAATGGTATGGACAAGGTACTTGCCTCGATACCACGAGCACGGAACTACGAACGGATACGGCTCAACCTAAAGCTTCTAACGCCCGATGTTAACGAAAAGTAAGACGACAACGAACGGAAGGGTTCAACACGGTTTCTTCACAAGAAACTCGACCCTAACAACAATATAATCAGTAAATCATCGATCATACGAGGAAGGATAATCGTAGAACGCCCAAAACTCCTTCTAAGACATTTTATCGAACACCTTCAAGGCGTCGATAAAATACTCAATAAAACGACAAATCCGTGGCGATCCAACCGTGGAATAACAAGGAATTAGATATAATATATCTTAACAATCATCAATCCATCAATATTCTGAGTTAAAACGAATTAAACGGACAAATCGAACAAAATCCCCAAAACTATATTTTAGGAAAACTTGCCTTGATTCGGTCGACGGAGCAAGTTATGGAAGGATTAATCGATGTTATGAACTTCAAAACTTCATGGATTTAACCCTAACAACATCCCTCCATGATCATCAAAGCTCCAGCGGAACAGAAGAAACGAGTGAGAAAATGAAGAAAACCCGATCATTGGGCCTTAAATAGCCGACAGACTCGGCCGTGTCCGCCCGACACGGCCGTGTCGCACTGCCGGCAGGACTCGACCGTGTCCCGCTAGACACGGCCGCGCCGCCGAGGGGCCTACCGATAGTGACTCGTCCGCGGCGCCAAGATTGACTCGACCGTGTCCTGGAACACGGCCGGCCTCTCGCGCTGCCTCGCTTATCCGAAGAGTTCGCTCAGCCGTGCTGCACGACACTACGGCCGGTCCCGAGGCGAGACTTCCGCTTATCCGGACAAGTGCACGGCACGGGCCGTGTCGGACGACACGGCCGAGTTCGGCCGGGCGTGATCGCCAATAACGAGCGGGTGAGCTAAAACGACCATAACTCTCTCGTCCGACTCATTGACTCACCGTTTGAACCATTGGGAAGCTAACTCGATGCTCTATAATATTGCAAGATTTAGAATTTTGGAGTTACCAAAATTAATGGTGACTTTACAAAGTCGAACTCCCACGTGAAAAGTCGATTAAGGACACGGAACTCAATAAAACGACACCAAACGAACTCGGATGACAAAAAGTGCGTAATTAATCATTCTCGAAATGACGAAAGGTCATGAGCGAAGTCGTCAAAACGGACTTCCGCGAAAAAGAAAATTACCAAATTCAAATTGCGGATATTACAACGCACGTAACGGCCGAGCACTAACGCACGTTACTCGCCGTATCGGCCTGCCCGAGCATGCCCGCCATGACTCGGCCGACCAATTCCGACGGCCCGAACGACCGAAACCCAAACTCGAATACGAATCAAGATACGGTTACGAAGTACTCGCAAAGACGAATCCGAGCACTAAGAGAACACACGATTCACCACCCGAAGGCTGAAAATTCGACAACGGAAAGTAATTACCCCAAACTTTGGGAAATTACGAAACGCCCAAAACGTCCAAAATCACGACACATGATCGAAACACCAAGCCAAGCTCACAACACGTATAACAAAGTTAAACGAACTTGGGAAACTCAAACAATAGCTTGACGAGATTCGCAAGAATCGAACTCAAGTGCGGAAAAGTCGCTAAAAAGCACGGAACTCAACAAAACAACACCGAAACGAACTCGGATGACAAAAAGTGTAGAATTAATCATTCTCAGAATGACGAAACGGTCATGAGCGAGCCGTCAAAACGGACTCCGGCCGAAAAAAGAAATTTACTGAAAATCGAAAATTACGGGTATTACATATGGTTCCAGATAAAAAAAATGGTAAAAAAAAAGTGTGTAAAAAATATTTTTGTATGTGTTTGGTTTCAGATAAAAAAAATGGTAGAAAAAAAGTGTGCAAAAAATGTTTTTGTATGTGTTTGGTTCGAGATAAAAAAAATGGTAAAAAAAAAGTGTTGTAATAAACAGGAAGAGAAAAACGAAAAAAAAAATGGGAAAAAAAAATGTTGGTACAAGTACAACACTGGTGATAAACAGGAAGAGAAAAAACAAAACAAAAAAATGGGGAACAAAATATTGGTACAACACAGGTGAGAATCGAACCATGTACCGGGGGCAAATGTGATAGAGCCCCTTGCCACCTTGTCCGGTAGTGGCATCCGCATCAACTCACGCACAAGAAAATAATTTATATGTAATAATAAGAGAAAAACGGAAAAAAAAATTGCTACGTCCACAGTGAGAATCGAACCCTGTACCTAGGGCAAATATGAAGAGCCCCTTGCCACCTTGTCCGGTAGTGGCATCCGCGTCAAGTGATGCACAAGATATTAACTTATACAACATACATGTGGGCCTGTGGCACATCCAAGCATTAGTTGGAAGAAGAAGAAACGGTTGGTACGTGCAGGGGCGCATTAAGGTTCATGCATTCAAGGCAGACGAAAGTTTTACACTGGGGAGATAAATTAGGGTTCAACCATTAATTAGGGTCACAGGCACCGATTTATAAATTCACTTCCTTGATAATCACACCATATACACACTAAATAATATTTTCAAGAAAAAAAATGGCGCAGACACCTCCGAGATCGTCAAGAAACAAGAAAGAATGGATCGTCCCTCCTTCTCCCAGAAGCCTTGAAGCCATGTACTTTAATCTGAGATAGCAACACGATGAGCTGAAGGAAGAAGTTAAGGGTTTCCTTGGAAGGCTGCTCAACTGCTGCTGTGAACATGCCCTGCGAGAACTTATTCTTCAGGAAGAGCCACTACTGAAGATCTACGAGTACATGCTTGAAGCTTCACAATCAAAGAAGCAAGAGGTTGGAACATATCACGGTGGAAGTAATGTTGGTGGAAATTTCGCAATTGTAATCCAACTCAGAGGGATGTTCCTCTAGTCGTCATATCTGATGATAGCTCAAGCGAGATTTGATTCGATGGAAGTAATGTTGGTGGAAGTAACTTATCTATTTTCCTTAAATAATGCAAGCAGATATCTATTGCGCTGCCTTAGTTTTTAATTTTTAAGATTTGAATTGTTATCTATTTTCCTTAAATAATGCCTTTTGGTTTGCTTTTTTTGCCTTCGATGTGATAATCGGCTAAAAGATTAATTGCAACCTAAAGTCTCAATGATCAGATAATAGCTTTTGCCTTTTCTTTCTCCATTCATCATATTGCTTTTTTGTCTCATCACGCTCGTTGGTTACCACGTTAAGCTCCTCCACTCGCTCATTGTATACAAATACTTTTTTCCGATAACTGTAGAGAGAAGCAATTAAATAACAACAAAATGTAACATGTAACCACAAACTGAACAACTGTGAATTAATGTGTTTTACCAACCAAAGAAGAATGAGAAAAAGAAAACGTTTTTTTTAAACCAAAAGTCATCCCAACTATTCAACCATGGACAAGAATAGTTATTCATGTTTTTCTTATCAAAGAAAATGTGCAACTTTCTAAATAGTAAGTCAACTAGCATGTGGTAAATAATGCACGTCGTAGTGTCGGCATAGGAAATCTCATGCAGTCTTTGAATTATAAGTTTTCATGAACAAATGTCGTGTAGTTCAAAATGTACCAGCCTTCACAAAAGTTTTTAAAGAAAGAATATTTCAAGTTTTATATTTTTGGAGTATTAACCTTAAGAATTTTACCATTTTGTCTCCTAAACAACGTTTAATATTTTGTGAGCAATTTTTGAGTCATATCTTTCTGGATTCTGTCATTATAAGACAGCAAAAGAATATTGAGAATCACATTCTTTAAACATGGTTTCATGTTAATGAAGAGGTATATGCTACAAAACTTACTGTTCCATGTGGTTAGAAAGAATTTTATTCAAACTTTTGAGATTTTCATTGTAACCTTTTTCCTTTATTTCCAACTCCTTTAACATCTTCAAACAAAAATGAACTCTTAACATTACAATCTGTTTTATGTTCACAACAATGGATATGGCTGGTTCAGGTCTAAATTGAACATGCTATCATCATTCGTTTGTTGTGAGCTTGCTCTTCCTCTTCTTGCACCAGCTCCATGACCTCTGCCTCTTGATCTTGCTCTAGTACCAGTTGCTCTTTGAGCAACTTCCCTAGCTGGCATCAAACGATTAGTTCTAGGCCTTCCCCTTCTTCGAGTAACATGAGGATCCAATATTGGGGTACCTACAACACGGAAACTCTCTGGTGTTGTTCCCGACAAACTTGCAGTAATTTCATTTTCATCCAAATTCAAAAGTTCATTCTTCAATTCGATCAATCCGTCCTTAATGATTTTCATCTTATGTACGCTTCCTAAGGCTGCATCAGTACACATTTGAAAATATTTTTCAACTTCTTGAAATTTTTTGTACTCCTCGGTCATGTGTGGGTATCCTCCTTCAAAAAAAATTGTGCAATGTCTCCTGAACACGTCCTTTCTCCACCTACTTAATATATATCTCTCATTAATATGTTGGATATCCTTTTGAGCCATCACCTTGAAAATATGACAGCAAAGAATACCACTAAACTCAAAGTTCTTGCATTGGCATGTAAAATATTCTCCGGCCGGACGGTACTCGACTTTATACGTAAATTCCTTCATGAAAAAATCATTGCGAAGACTTCTCTCCAACACATTATACTTTTCAACTTCAACTTCATCTTCATATGCTTGAACTATATGACAATACATCATTCGATTCATCTCATTCTGGACCTTCAAGAAAATAGCATTTGTATAATGCTTTTGAAACTGCCTCTCCCAAATAAAATATGTATTGCATCTTTTAACCTTCATCTTTGATTCAGAGTCAGCCATAAACTCCTTTTGAATCTTCTTACCAATTGCCACTTCATATTGTTCCATAAATTGCTTAAGTGTGCATCTTGAGTAAAGAAATTCATCAAAATATGCATGCATCCCTTCACTTCTCTGAGTCGACCTCATACCACCCCAGAAAATATGATTCAAGTAAACAGGAACCCATTTTTCCCTCTCAGTGTACAAATCTTTGAGCCATAAATTATTTTCCAGTTGAAATTTACTAAAAATTCACCCCATTTTCCCTCAAATATAGGGATCGTAATGTTATCGTATATGATACCTTTGAATTCATTAACTGCACGATGATAGTCAGCAACACCTTTAAATTTAGTAGGCAACTTGAATAGTATATGCCATAAACAATAACGATGAATGGTTGTTGACATCACCTCCCTTACTGCAATCTTGATACTTTCACATTGATCTGTAATTATGGCAGTAGGATGAACGCCACCCATTGCTAAGATCCAATTTGAGAAAAGCCATTTGAATGATGCCGCATCTTCGTGTGTCACCAAAGCACAACCTAACAATATAGATTGGCCGTGATGGTTAATACCAACAAAAGCTCCAAATGGCATTTCATACCTATTGACTAAATATGTTGTGTCAAAACTCACAACATCGTGAAAATGTTCATAGGCAGCTCTGCTTCTCGGATGAATCCACAAAACATTTCTCAACCTACCCTCATTATCAATATCCACCAAATAAAAAAAAATTCGATCTTTGTGTTGCAATCTGGCAAACAATTTGCGAGTAGCCTCTGCATCTCCATCACCTAACCTAAACCTTCTCCTGCTCTCTATAAAATTCCTACAATCTTTCGGAAGACATCCTATATTCATAGGACCACCAACTTGAACTTCACACAATCGAACATTCTTACTCGGCCTTATACCTGCAATATCATTGGCCTCCAACTGCCTTTTCATGTGTACAGATAAATTCCTATGAGCGGGCATTAGGATTGACATACTAGGATCAATATCATGATTGTGGGTTGTATGTGTGTGTGAAACAACCCATGATCCATCAACTTGCCTTTTTGCATTGAGTCTGGCAGGACACCCTATTCTTTTTGAACTTTTTTGTAATGACGAATGTCGTGATCTGTCACACGTCAAGAGAGCATACATGTCCTTGCTTAATGTCCTCTTCACAATACTGAAGCCCGATCTTTTAGCATGATCTTGATAAGCACGAAAAAGACTGTCAAGGCTCTCATAAGTCATACCTGGAGATGGTTCATTTCCTTGCACAGCCGTATTGTCCTGAGACTCAGAAATTATTTCATCTTTTGGATTTGGCTCGTGACTGGAGTTGGACTGTGTTTCATTCACGATATTGTTGAAATAACTATCTCCATTGTCGAAGGTGTCTCCTACATATTCGGTATTATCACTGGATTCACTGCCGAATATTTCATGAAAAATTGCAGATCTGTTTGTATTCATATTTTGAGTGAAATAATCCAATAATTTCGATATTATATGAAGGAAAAAAAAAAAGATAATCACTATCAATGAAGTTCAAAATATCAATGAAGTGATGAAAAAGGAAGATAATCACTAGAAGATATTATAATATGGTGTTCAAAAGATCTAGAATATGGTCATGAACAAACGAAGAAGATGTATAATCAATATCATTAAGTTCAATGTGTGGCTAGTTAATGATGTTTTTTGAAAACACCATAATCTCATTGAAAATGAAAATGGCGGCTTTGATAGAAGCAGAAGAGGTTTTCTGCATTAATAGGAAGAAGAAAAGATTTTTGCTGCTCACCTTAATGAGGGTTAAAATAGTAATTAGCAAAAATTAATTACATTAAATAATTATTTAATTCAAGTCTGGCCGGACGGATTTTGGCCATTTAGCATCTCCCTTATTTTTGTTTTTGTATAAACTAATCTAGTTTTTAATAGAAAAGTGAAATCTAAACAAAATGGTAGGTTTCCATTTAAGTTTTCCATTTGTTACGTGAGTGTCGTTTCCCTTTTTCAACTAAAAATGGGCAGAGGCCAATTTGTTGTCCAACCAATTCCGTTTTCTAACACACATACGGGCACTTCTGTTTTCTCAAGTCTATTTCGCAATAAATATGCAGGTAAACACAATGAAGGTGATACCCAATATCATGTCCAAACTATGATCCCTATGAGTTTCAAGTATATTCGTGCTTGATTATATATGAAAATAAGGAAATAAACTCTGTTAGAGGTCAATCTGAATTACAATACAATATTGATAAATTGATCTATCGTGAAAGCTGACTTATTAAACACGAAGAATAATACATCAAAAAAAGGCAGAATACTCGATATTCATGTATATTTTTTTACCATTAAAACTCTGTTTTTTTAAGCTGAATTTTGTTGAATTGAACTGAACTAAAATAAATTAAATTTTCGAATCAATTTTCCGAATTTTCGAATCAAATGAATTTAACTCTGATCAAGTTCTTGAATAATAATAATAATTATTATTATTATTAGATAACAAATATATATATATATAACAACAACAATAATATATATATATACAACAATAATAATCATCATAATAATAAATAATAATATGATAATAATAATTATTATATATAATATTATTTGATAATATTAATTTAACATAATAATATCACATAGAAAGAAATACAAGGCCAAAAAATTATTTATATTACAATGACAATAATAATAAATTATTCATAATACTACAAATTATATGTAATATTATTGATATCAATAGTAATAATAATAAATTATTAATTCACTAAAAGTTATATATAACACTATTGTTAATATTGATATTCATATAAAAATAATTAATAACAAAATTAGATAACAATATATACAATAATAATAATTATTACTTATATATCATCACATCAATAATAGTAGTAATAATAATAGTAATTATGTATAATATTACTGATAATATTAATTAATATTTATAATACTCCTAGTAATTAATCGTATTAAAAAATAATATATACAAAAATAATAATTATTTATATTACAATAATAGAATAATAAGAGTAATAATACTAAAATAAACGATTATAATAATTGTTATATATAATATTATTGATAATAATAATAATAATAATAGTATTAATAATTAATAATAATATTGATTCTGAAGCTGAACTAAACTGAAATGAATCAATTATCTTTGAATCGAATCGAATTAGGCCGAATCGAATCGAAATTTTCTGAAATTAAGCCCAAAAGAATATAACCTAACTTGTTTTAAAGAAATCTACCCCAGAGACTTTTTTTCTTTTTACATATTACTTTCATTCTCCTTTCTTTTTCTAACTCTCAAATATTATCACTCATAATGATCAATGTCAACATTTAACTTTCTACTTTTCATTCTCTAACTTTATTCAGCTTTGTTTTTTTTTTTTTTTGATAACGTGGTTTTGCACCTGATTAGTCCTCGAGATAACAGTTTCAACCCCACAATACTGCTACTAGTTAAATCGCGAGATGTGTATCTGGCTCTCAGGTTCTTAAATATCCTCGACTACCGCACACAAGGAGTCGTCCCCCAAGTGATTGCTCCATGCTGAACCTCCTCAAATCTAATCGCAGGTTCCCATCGAGATCTGGCCTCCCATACTGTCGCTTGAAACCCTCAATATTTAATTGTTTCACCAGGGTATCCCGGAGGGCTATGACCTAACCCTTAGTCAAAGATTAAGGAATCATTGGACCTTGAGAAATTCAATTCCAAAATGTTGTCACTAGGAATTGAACCCCTGACCTCCAGGTCAGGTGGCCAACTGCGCCAAAACAGTCGATTAACTTTGATTTCTTATTTTTTTTCTATCCACTCTCTATAAGACACTTAACTTCAATCTCCTTGATTTTCTCTCTATGTACTTTCTCTCTCCAGAAAGTAAAACAACGATAGATAAAGGAAACTTGGCTTCTAATCTATTCTTTCTTGCCCCCATTCCCTTAGGGTGGGGGAGTGCACCACTCACTCTCATTCCCTTCACTCACTCCCAACTAATTCATTTGCGCCACATCATCTCCCACTTTTTTCTTCACTCACCCTTCACTCACTTCTTTTTTGAAGGCGCCACTTCACTCACCCTCCACTCACTTCTTTTTTTCTTTTTTTTTTTTTTATTTTTCCTTTTTTAAATTCTATTAAAATTTATTAAAAATCTAAAAATTCATTAAAATTAAATAAATATTACATAATATTATTAAAAACCATAAAATAACTAAAGTTCCATTAAAATTTAAAAACTTAAAACTTAAACATTAAATCCTACAAACTACATGGCCAATCGTCTTTGGCGCATAGCTCGCGTTTCCTCTTGATGACGAAATCTTTAAAAGTCGGGTCCGAGATTTGGTCGTGTCTCGGGTACCACGTCAACATTGTCGAAATATTCATCTTCATCGGTACCAAATGGAATGAGTAACGGTTCACTAACCCGTTCACGCCTTTTTTGTTGGGTATACGCGGCTCATACGGGTTGAAGTTAGGATTTGGCGGTGGAGATTATTGGGTATAGTTCGGCTCAAATGGGTCGAAGTTTGTGGGAATTTGCGGAAGGGGATGTTGTTGGAGTAAAAAAATTATGGAGATTGAGGATACATTTGGGGGTGGTAAGGTTATGCTTGAGAAGATGATTCGAGACCGGGTTGTGATTGAATTCGAGGACGAATTGCGCCTCTCGATCCACCTCTCGATACACGACCACCTCTTCTTGGATCTCTATTTTTGTCACGTTCCATTTTGTTTTTGTTCGCGGTTGTGTTTTTGTCAAACAGAGCAATTTGATAACCAACTGCAAAAATCATTCATAATCAAGATTCAAGATGCAGGATTTTTAGATCATTGGACAAACGGATAATTTAATCGAATCATAAAAATCAAAGTTTTTTCCCATTTCTGTTCCTTTCAAAGTTGTACATCTCAATTTAGATCCCCAACTATCATATAAAACAAAGAAGAACACACACACACACACACACACACACACACACACTACAGCTGGATCTAGTCATCCAGAACCCAAAATCTGGATCGGAATGTACATAATTGCTTAATATTGTGACCCTTTAAATTAAAAAGAAGAAGAAACTAAGAAAAAGGAGGGATTCAAGAATACAGAGTGATGTATCTGAAGTCATCAACAAATTGGAAAAAAAACAGAAAGCAACGAAAGAAATCTAGTAAATACCAAATGATTAAGATCCTTAATCATGAGCTTTGAGATCAGACAAATCATACTAATACCCAAAAAAAATGTAAATAAGAAAAGAACAGTGAGTTAACTTTACCTGTAAGATGAGCAGTGAAAGTTTGAGTTTGAGGGGTATAAATCAACCGAAAGTTGTTACTCTCTTCCCGTGCGGTGTCTGCTCACTCAAAACCACACCCCGTGCGGTATGACAGCCGCGGCGGCGGTGTTACCGTGCGGGGTTCCATCCCTCACCGCACCTTACCGTACCCACTCCCCCCACTCTTAAGTGGGATATGACTCATCAGTCCATTTTTCATTTTTTATCCATTTCGCTCTCTATAATATTAACTCCAATTACATCAAAGTTTCTCATTTCACTCGACTCGAACATTCTTTCTACCTACTTTACTCTCTAAAATATTACACTCCTAGCAGTCAAAGTCAATATTAACATTCAACTTCTCACCTTCCTTTCTTTGGATTAGACCAGAATTAACTGTCTTAGGGGCTGTTTACTTTTTCCATTAATCTCTGATTGGATTAAGTTGTCTGAGTAGATTAATCTGTTTGATTAGAAAAAATATCTTATTGTTTCTTTCTTTTCTGAATGAACTATCTGAATGACATAAATGACCATTTTACCCCTCAATATGAATTAAGTCCTTTTTGATAAAGGACGGATTGAGCATTTTAGTTTATATAATTAATTTAAATAATATGACGATAATATATATTCATAAATTATAGTATAATTTTCAGGTATATTTAAATAATCAGACAATATTTTTATAAATATATTAAGTTATATTTTAATATTTATAGTTATATTAATTTTTTTAATAGTCCATATAAAAAATCAATTTAAATAATATAACATAATATATATTAATTTATATTATAATATATATTCATAAATCATATTATAATTTTCAGGTATATTTAAATAATCAGACAATATTTTAATTAATACATTAAGTTATATTTTAATATATATAGTTATTTTAATTTTTTTAATTGTCATTATAAAAATCAATTTAAATAATATAACATAATATATATTTTAATTTATATTATAATATATATTCATAAATCATACTATAATTTTTATATATATTTAAATAATTAGACAATATTTTTATAAATATATTAAGTTATATAATTTTAATATATATAGTTATATTAATTTTTTTAATAGTCAATATAAAAAATCAATTTAAATAATATAACATAATATATATTTTCATTTACATTGTAATATATATTCATAAATTATATTATAATTTTCAAGTATATTTAATAATCAGACAATATTTTTATAAATACATTAAGTTATATTTTAATATATATAGTTATATTAATTTTTTTAATAGTGAACAACAACAACAACAACATCTAAGCCTTAGTCCCAAAATGATTTGGGGTCGGCTAACATGAATCAAACTTTGAAACCGTCAATAATCGTTATATAAATAACATAAAAGGAAAAAAGAGGGAAAAAGTAGAGAAAAAAGCAAATACAAAAAAGAGAATGAATGTTAAAAAAAAATTGAAAAATCCTGAAAAATAAATTAAAAGATAACATGAAATAAAAGAAAATAGGAATTAAAAAAAATCAGACTCCATCCACCATCCGTATTCTTTCCCGCCACATTTGCCTCTCCATCGCCATCGTAATTTTTTTAATAGTCAATATAAAAAAATCAATTTAAATAATATAACATAATATATATTGATAATTTATATATACTCAATTCTTTTATTATTAGAGAGGGTAATTTTTGTATATTGGGGAAGCATTTCTGGCTTAATGGTAAGGACACCCCAAAAGTTGCTTAATGAAAAAGACATTATTAAGATCATTAAGTTGAAAGTAAACAGCAAAATATAGCTGATCGATTAAGCTGATTAAGTAAAAAGTAAACAAGCCCTTAGTATTATGATTAAGTATGAAAGAATACTCCTTTCGTTCTAACTCAAATATGTTGTTTAACCTTTTTTTTGTAACTGACAACACTTCGACCATGATTATTTATAAATTATAATTATAAAATTACAAAATCTTAATGTTTTAAAAAAAATATTTCATGGTAAAAATATTTTTAATAATGTCACATTTTAATTAAATATATTTTTTCTAAATTGATGATAAAATTAAAAATACCAGAAAAAAAAAAATCAAAGGGGACATTCAAACTTTCGGTTCATAAAAAAAATTGTGAATTTTTGAGCATTGATTTCGTATTTTTATGCAAGTTTTTATTAATTTAATGTATCATTCATGTCATAAAACTCTAGAACTTGTTAGTATATTTTTATTGAAATCACGTGCATTTAGTAAAGATAAATGTAATATAAATTTTGTGTTTACCTTCAAATCCTTTTTTCCTACCGAATGATAGTTAACTCCCTAATTAGCCCTTTTATCTGTATGCTTATATTTTTGTTAACCACATATTAAGTTTTTCTCCCCCTTTAATTCCTTCTTTCCAAATCTTAATCACTTTGAATTCTATATTGAGAAGGATATATAAAATGTATGAGACGGGACTGCCTGATGAAGTTGAGAAGAATGGATACAACAATGATGTAATAATTGATGGAAACAAGTAGCTGAAGGAGTTGGAAAAATAGTTGAATATTATGATATTTATAAGACTTACTGTAACCAGAAACTTGGTAATAAAAGGGTTTGTAAAGAAGCTTCGTTAAATTCTCTTTTTTTCCCTTAAGTTCTTATTGAATAATGAAGTGGTTCTTTTGTGTTTTGACTCTAGTTGCTCAAGTTCGAGCCACATTATTCATATTGTTCTATCCCAATCAAAGAGCATTTACTACAATCAAAGAAGAGAGAAGACATAATCTAGCCATATTGCTTAGTAAATTGTAATATTTGTCATGGAACTTAGTTTGTACAAATTGTAGCCCAAAAGAACAAATTTGGACCAATTTACCCCTGACCCCTCTCTCTCTCTCTCTTCCTCATTTTTACATTTTCTCTCTCTTCTCTCTCCTCTGTCACCCTCCATCTCACCCGCATCAATTGCAACCTGGCATCACTAGCACTAATTCCATCTTTGCGTTTCTCATCAAGAAAGCAAAAGCCACATGCCTGGATGACCACCACTCTTGTTGTCTCGGATTCTAAAGTGCCAACCACCTTTACAGTTGACTCGGCCGGGGGCGGCATGGATATCCTGCCGGACTCCGGCGGCTCCGGAGACGATTTTGGCGGCAATAACGGCGCCACCCATCCACCCTCCCTCCCTCACAACCATCTCCAGATCTCGCCGGAACCTAGCTATTTTCGAAGCCAACTTCGTCAGAGTTCCAGTTCTTTCCGCCGCCGCCGCTGAAGTTGCACCGCCCGTAGATCCAACACCATTGCTGCGCCGTTGCACCGGAACCCTAGCTCCTTCCAGCGCCGACTTCGTCGGAGCTCCGGTCTTTCCTGTCCGATGACCGCCAGCAGCTCCGAATCTTCCCTACTATCTCTTTCGATTTTATTTCTCTTTCTCCAACTTTCTCTCTCTAGAAAAATCATAGATCTAGCTTGAAATAATATTATTTTCGTATTTGTTTTTGATGATTTACAAGTTTTCATATGATTTCTGGTGGTTCGTGGTACATTTGGGGTGATTTCCGATCGATTTATATGTATTGGTGTTTTAGATCTAGTTTTTCACATGTTTGCATACGTGGTTATGAATTTACAGTTGTTACGATTTATTCATTTCGTACTGGGTTACCATGTTACAATATTGTCATTTCGTATCACTATGCCTTGATTTTCTGTTAAGATTTTATCATTTCGTATCAGTATGAAGTTACGAAATTCGAATTTCATAACACATTTGTACCGATTTGAAATTTTCGTATTGGAGATTTGGTATACATATTTACGAATTCGTAACTGTTACGATTGGTAAGAAATTGTAACTTCTTATCAAGTGTAACTAGTACGAAGTTACGAATTAATGACTTCGTATTAGTGTAACCGTAACTATTTCCATCTACGAATTAGTAAAGGTGTCACTGTTTACACTCTGGTATATTGGTAAGAAATTGTAACTTCTTACCAAGTGTAACTAGTACGAAGTTACGAATTAATGACTTCGTATTAGTGTAACCGTAACTATTTCCAGCTACGAATTAGTATCTGTTTTAATAGGGGTTTGGTATATTGGTAAGAAATTGTAACTTCTTACCAAGTGTAACTAGTACGAAGATACGAATTAATGACTTCGTATTAGTGTAACCGTAGCCATTTCCAGCTACGAATTAGTATATGTCTTAATGGGGTTCTCGTATATTGATAAGAAATTGTAACTTCTTACCAAGTGTACCATTTAAACTTAACATGTTACTATATTGGTAACGAACGTAACGAAACGTAACGAAAAACAAATAATAAATGATCAATTAGTAATCGGGTAATGTAACGAATGTAACGAGAAATAAATATCGTATCCGCTTACTGGTACCTCATGTACAGTATTCCAACACGATAAATAAGATACGAAGTTACGATATAATAACACAAAAGGTAAACAACACATGGTAACGAGACGGTACGAAATACATACGTCGTAACCAGAAACTCAAAAAAGATAAGGAGAGAGATAAAATGGATTAGTTTTATTGAAAAGTAAGGGTATATTGGTCCAACCGTGTCCTTTTTGGCTAGAATTTGTACAAACTAAGTCTCTTGACAAATATTGTCATTGACCATGGCAAAGTGGCTAAAGGAGTGTATTTCCTCATCAAAGAAACGTCTTTTGTAATTTATGTATTTGCATATATACCGAGTGGTAGAGATATTAGACAATTTGCAATCCTTATGGTAGTTTTTACTTCATTACATGAAACATGTCCCTTATATATTTTAGAGTGATGAAATCTAGGGGTAAGAGCGATTTCAAAAGTGTCATTTTTTAAGAGATTCGGAACCGAACCCGAAATACATTTTCTTTTTTATGTTAACCGCAAAGAACTGAAATTGCTTTCTCCCGGTTTAGATCCCGGTTCTTATGGTTCCCGTTGTGAACAAATAAATGAAAAAAGTCCCTAAATTTTTATTATCATTACCTCAAATTATGTAAATCAAAAAATAATTTATATATGTTCAAACTTATAAAGAGAAATGGGTAATAAAATCTAAGTTTCCAACCAAATTTTGAAAAGTATTGAAATTTAGACAAAATAAATAGAGTTAAAAAAACTTTCACATGAACATAAAATTGAAAAAAAAAAACTAAAGAAAATGAAACAGAATCAACAATTCTTCAAATTTCAACTGCCCAAACCTTTCAACTATCTTTCAAAAATTAGTGTCAATTTGGTTTGGTATGTATATAAAATCGGAAGTCCAATCCATATGAATCTTACCATTTTGAAAAAAAAAAATCAAATCCGGATTTGAAGAATCAGAACCGAACTATTTTTTTTAAGGGTTCTGGCCCACCAAATAAGTTTCTGTCCTAATAAAATCTGGTGAGGTTTGTGAATTTGCGGCATTGCCTCTTGATGAAACTTATACTAAGAGATTTGAAAATTTTATATTTTTATTCATTTCTTGATACATATTAAACAATTACATAATTGTCTTTAAATTGTGGTATTCAGGTCTTGCTAACTCGAGTAATGGTGTGGGTATTCTTTTGTCTAAAGAGTTCAAGGACAACGTCGTGGAAGTGTAGAGGTGTAATGATAAGATTATGTCCGTTACAGTGGTGGTTGGGGAGAAGGTGATTAACGTGGTATGTGCATATGCCCCTCATGTTGGTTTGGGTGAGCTTGTTAAGGAAGCTTTTTGGGCCTGTTTAGATGAGTTGGTCGGGTGTATTCCCGACGATCAATTTATTGTTTTGGGGGCGATTTCAATGGGCACATTGGTGAGGGGTGGATGGTTACCATAGTGCGCATGGGGGTTTTGGTTTCGGAGTTAGGAATACAGGTGGTTCCGCACTGTTGGAGTTTGCCACTGCGCATGAGTTGGTAATTGCAAACTCTGTTTTTCAGAAGAGAGCTGAGCACCTCATCACCTTCAGTAGTGGGGGGCACAACACCCAAATTGACTACCTTCTTTTGCGCAGTCGTGATGCTAGGGCGTGCGTGGACTGCAAGGTGTTCTGGAGCGAGGCATGTGCTTCTCAACACTGGCTGCTGGCTATGGATTTATCCATGGAGGTCGTGTTGTTAGCAGAGCTAGAGAAGCTAGACCTAGGATTCTCTGGAAGGATCTGAAGGGTGAGAAGGCGGCAATTTTCAAGGAGGCTTTGACCAGCGAAGGAGGTTTTTTGCAAGGGGGCGATGCTAACCTTATGTGGACCAGCATGGCCAATGCTATTAGGAGGGTGGGCGAGAAGGTGGTGGGGGTTTCTTCGGGCAGGTCTAGTGGACCTAGGGAGGCTTGGTGGTGGAATGAGGAGGTCCAAAAGAAGGTTAAAGATAAACAAGCGCTATTTAAGGAGCTTTTGTCGGTTAGTGCTGGGGAGGAGAGAATCTTGAAGATTGTAGCGTACAAGGTGGTGAAAAGAGAGACTAAGAAGGCAGTGGCTAAGGCTAAAGGGGAGACTTACAAGGAGATGTACAAGCGCCTAGACACCAAAGAAGGAGCGAATGCTATTTTTAAACTAGCAAAAGCTAGGGAAAGAGGGCGGCGTGACCTGGCTCCCGTTAAGTTTATTAAGGATGATTTGGGCCAAGTATTAGTGAACGATGTGTCTATTAAAGAGAGGTGGAATAAGTATTTTTTTGAACTTTTCAATGAGGCTAGGGGTAGTGACTCGGTGGTGCAAGGAGTTAGTTTATCTTCTGCCCATTCGTTTAGTTCCTGTGAAAGCATCAGCAAGGAGGAAGTAAAGGGTGCTCTAATGAAAATGGGTAGAGCTAAGGCGGTAGGCCCGGATCAGATCCCTATTGAAGTTTGGCTTTGTCTGGGGGAAGTCGGAGTTCAGTGGCTAGCTGAGCTGTTCAACATCCTCCTCAGAGGTTCTAAGATGCCGACGGAGTGGAGGCATAGTATTGTCGTGCCGTTTTTCAAGAACAAAGGCGATGCTCAGAGTTGTAGTAACTATAGGGGTATTAAACTCCTCAATCATACTATGAAACTTTGGGAAAGAGTGGTGGAATACAGGGTTAGAAGAGAAGTTGAGATCTCAGAGAACCAATTTGGCTTCATGCCGGATAGGTCCACGACTGAGGCCATTCATCTCGTCAGACGCCTTATGGAGAAGTTTAGAGAGCGGCGTAAGGATCTCCATATGGTGTTCATATATCTAGAAAAAGCTTATGATAGCATTCTGCGCGATGTTATTTGGAGGAGCCTAGTAGAGAGGAGGGTGTCGTTGCAGTTCGTTAGGGCGATCCAAGTGTTGTGTCACGATTTATTCATCCCGACAGGCGATCGACTGTAAGGCCGAGCGACCAAGTCAACTCCAGTCAAACTATGGCTAGCTCGCCAAGTCGAAGATATCAGACCACCATCAGGTAACTAGCGATCGACTCCCAAGGCGATCGCCCTTTGGCATCTGGCGATCGACTCTAGTGTCCGGCTAAGGACAGTCGACCTACGCCCCGAGCAGAGATGATCGCCCGTCAAAGTCATCGAGGATTGGGTCTCAGAACAGCACCCACGTGCAGATCCACAAAAGGCGCTGACAAGATCTTCGCTAACAGACAAGATCTTTTGCTGACAGACAAGACCTTTGACCACAGCCTGTCACCTACCTCACCTACCGGCACGTGCGCCGAAAGTTGTCAGTGGGACCACTCGTGACAGCAACTCAGGACGCGTGTAAGCTCCCCATTGGACCGTACAGTTGACTGCCAGCAACTCCTGCAGACTTTGAGGGGACAGGCCCATGTGCTAAAAGACGATCGACCGATTATTATAATGCAGAAAAGGCGATCGCCCGGCGTATCCAAGCCCTATAAATAGAGAACCTCCTCCTACTGGAAAAAGGTTCCCAATTCATTTGACCTACGGTTCGAAACTCATTTCACCAACAGTTGAGAACACACATATCATCAAGCTCCCGGCTATCTCACCGGAATCTATCTCAGGACTTCTCTCTCCGAATCTCTCGTCCAGAACACGATCGGCTGAAGTAGCAAGTCTCCACTAGACAGATCCCAAGGGATTCATAAGCCCTGGAGCCCAAGCATCCAACTAAATACTCGCCGTGAGAGACTGTCGATCTCTCACCGCCGCGACTGTTCATCTCCTTTGTTACAAGAACTCACAGAGCATCAAATCTGGTTCTTCCGGCAATCTACACGCTCACTAGCTAAGATAACAAGAATCTTTACACTCATTGTAATTGTATTCTTACATTAGTACTTGTATCCCCGAATATTGGTATTAATAATATCTCGCGAGAGCATTCAAGCCCGGGACTAACAACCCCGGCAAATCTTGTGTTATTTATCTTTCTCACGGAAGTGCCCTCCTTCTAGCGCCAATTGTTGCTACCCAAAATATTATCCGGAGATTGGCGCTAGAAGAAGGGTATTCTAACCCTCACATTTTTATTCCTACCGCCCCGAAGAACACTCACTGTTCTCGGGGCATATACTTGAAGTGACACTCACTGCACTTCAAAGAAAACCTTCAGAATCATGACATCCGCCGGTACATCGAAGAAAGATGCTCTCCGAACCGCCGAACACCATATCCCGGTTCAGTCCGAACCCCAGCCAACGACAGGGGGAAGCCGCAGCAACGCGAGACTCTCGATCCCGCATCCGAGAGATGGCCCCAACCTCTCACTCGATCAGTTCCAAACCGAGGAACAGATCGAGGAGGCTATGGCCATCCTGGAGGAGCGACGGAGAGCATGCGCGTCGCCCGCGATAACTCCGTCGATCATCCGCCGCATGGGAAAACGGAAATTCAACGGGCTAATGAACGAGCGATCGTCAGAAAGCCCCAATTCGCGAGGAAAGGCTCTCGCATGACCGGACGGATCCATATTCAATCGCTTGGGGCGCGACCCATCCTGGCGACCGGGGCATTCTATCTCCAACCTTGAAAAGACGGAATCCGAATCCGTCACTAGGAGTTCGGCCTACCCACCTCACAGCCGAACGCAGGTCAGCCATCTGACTCCCGCCCCGATCGCTGTGATCAAGACTAATCGCCTCGGCTCCCGCTCCGAGCGCCGAGCCGCAAGCAGTCAGGCCACGGCGATGGCCGCCATACAACGCCAGCTCGACGAGATGAAAGCACTCTTGGACATTGGGGCAAGCACCAGCAAAAAGATCACCGGACCGACCGAGCCACTCGCGGTCCACATCGAGCTTGCCCCCATACAACCAACGATTGCTCCTCCCAAAACACCTCTGTATGAGGGGAGATCGGACCCCGAAACCCACCTGAGTAAATTCCGAATCTACATGACTGGGTGTGGGGCATCTGACGCAACCAAGTGCCAGATCTTCCCGTTAACATTGGGCGAGCTGGCCCATAGGTGGTACGTCTCACTACCACCACGTTCAATCACCTCCTTTAAGAAACTGGCAAATGACTTCACGTCATACTTCGCCAGCAAGGTCGCCAGACCAGAAGGCCCCCACCGCGTGATAAGAATCAAGCAGGGGAAAGACGAGTCAGACGCGGACTACATCGACCGGGTAGACGAAATCATCCTCACCGGCGAACCCGTCAGTGACGAGCTTGCTCTCTATTCGGTCATGGGGGGATTCCACGAACACTCTCCCATGTTTAGACATCTCTCCAAGGATATTTCCCCAACTTACGCGATCTTCCGCGCTAAAGCTGCCAACTTTCTGGCCAGGAAAATGCTACTCACCCTCCACCTAGGCGAGGAAATGCCACCTCCTGTCCAGAAGATAGCGATCGCCAAAGCAAAGAAGGCGATCACCAAGCCACCCGGAGATCTCAAGGCTTTCGAGGACATGGAAGCCCATCTCCTCCTTACGTTCAACCGAACTCCGGCACATATTTTCTATGCCATCAAGGGGCACGAAGAGCTCAAAAAGCCAAAGGCGATAAGGGACCACGGTCACCTGGACAACAATCAATATTGTGCCTACCATAAGAGTCCCGGCCACAGCACCAACCAATGCCGCGACCTCCTCAAACAGCTCTGGAGATTGTTCGAGGAAGGCAAGTTGGACAGCTTATTGGTTTAGCCAAAGCCCCTACCAATCTCTATACACGATCGTCCGAGTCGAACACAAAACAGGCTGGAAAGCTCATACGAGCCGACCCCTGGATCAACCTCGGCGACCGTCTCTACATGCTTTAATCAATAGAAGGGAACCTCGGAAGTCTCCCCGATCTCCATCCTTATTTAGGAAACTGGAGGACTCGATCGCCATCTACATTTCACCGTCTAAAATGATGGACTAAGGCACGAGATCGCCTCCCCCGCACAACGTACACCGTCGAAGGTCGGCATCTACATGACGATCCAAGGTGGAAGAGTGCAGCCATGGTCCTGGTGGTCGATGGAACCGACTGCTTAGGCCATGCAAGGTCCCTTTGGGCCAAGATCGCCCGCCCTTCGTTTAAATACGAGGCCGGCGTAGTCTGAGGGCCCTCCAAAATTAATCAGTGGACACGATCGCTCGCCCTCAAAGGTTCATCATATAACATGGTGAACCCGGACAATGCGACGTGCCACAACCCCCGTCTCAACGTACACCGTCGAGGTTCGCCATCTTCATGGTGGGCCGAGGTGGAAGCAGATCTAAACGAGCCGCGGGCGTGGTGTTGAATCATCCGACGCTGCCCCGCGCAAGGACTCCTCTAGACCGAGACCGCACGCCCTTCGTTTAAATACGGGGCGAGGCGCAGCCTAACAGAGGACTCTCATAATAAAGTGAGTCACGAGACACTCAATGTCTTCGCGCATCAAGACATGATCAAGGAGTCGGTCCATCGAACTCCGCGATCGTGCACGGTTCCTCAAAATGGACGACCGTCCCCGAGGATTCGACAAAGTTAAAGACCGCTCACTCACGAATTATTTTCATCCCCTTACTTCCGCTAAGTGAATAAAAACAAGGGGCAATAAGAGTGCGGACTACCTATACGGCGATCGTCGCTATTCAACAACATATGGAGGTCGTCATTTTCAGCAAGTTGTGCAGCGATCGAATTTGTTGTAGAAAGTTATCTTTATGAGTTTATCAATTCATTTGGAACTACCCTCGCAACGATCTCTCCTCACACATTTGTACAAAGTCAAACAAAGACTCAAAAATAACCATTCATTCAAGTGATAAGTCATAAATCTAAACGTTCATTTCATTACTTGAAAAATCAGAGTACACGGTCGCCCAAAGGCCTAAATGCTACAAAAGAAAGCTACAAATTACAAGGAAGTAAGCTAAAAATGTCAAAAATGAAGCGCCTCAGGCCCCTGCCTGGCCTTCGCCATCAGCATTCGGCGCGGTCCCCTCATCTTCCGGAGCGTCGGGATGAGCAAGATTGGCCGGAGACGGATACCAGCTCAAATCCACGCCGATGTCCGCAAGGTCCAAGATCGGCAAGGAGAAAGCTGAATGGAGAGGATGCTCCAACGCATATGCCTTGAAGTTCTCGGCAAGAGGCCCGACCTCCAAACCTCCCTTCTTAGCAGCTCGGATCGAGTCGGCGAACGCCAAATAATAGGCGAACTCGCTGACAAACTCCAAGTTTTGAAAGGGATCGGCCTTGGTCGCCTCTACCTCTCCTTTCAGCTCCGCCATCGCCTGTTGCGACCCCTGGAGCTCAGCCTCCCTCGCAGCAACTTTTTCCCTCGCCTCCGTCAGCTCGCTGGTCAACCGAGCGATCGTCACCTTCTGGCGATCGGCCTCCTCTTCAGCAACCTTCTCATACTGACAAGATTCTCGCATCTCGGTCCCAAAATCGGTCAACCGCAAGACGATATTGCTCGCTTCTTCTTCTCCTCAAGCTCATGGCTCGCCCGCTTGGCCGCCTCCAGAGTCCTTCTCCATCGCCGCGATCTTATCAAGAAACTCGGCGTTTTCTTTTCGAGCCGCCGAGATCCGCTGCGCAGCGAATAGTGGAAGGCCACCCTCAAACTCCCGAGCACTGACGGCCATGGTCGCCGTCTCAAGAGAAAGGGCGAGAACAGCGGCATCGAACTCCTCGATCGGCGACGAGCGATCGCATCCAGACGGTCGTCCATGCCTTCGGCAGAAAGGTATGTACCTTGCTAACGTATAGAGGAATGTCGCAGGAATGGCGAGGAGATCGGCTCGCTAGGAAATCCACGACCATCGGCGGGCAAGACGGATCTGCGCGACGGATCCTGCATCAAAACAACTAAGTTAGCACAACTCCTACGCAGATGCAATTTTCAACACAAAAATGCTATCTACCCTTCAGCCTTCTCGGGATCCCGACCGAAATACGGTTTCCCTCGAGGGTTCTCAGCATCCGCGATCGCCATCTCCCGCATAAAAGCCGCAGAGGGCGGCTCATTCTCCGGAGCAACGATGTTGATCGGAGGCGCGGCGATCGGCACTTCATCGCCCGGGGCAGGAACCGAAGTTTCTTCCGGCCTCGGCCTCTTGCGATTCGCTCGAAGCCCCTCCTCCGAAATTCCCTCCTCAGCCACGACTGGCTCCACGCGAGGCTCCGCCTCCGGAATTATTGGCAACGCAACAGGTGGGGCCCGAGACGACCTCTTTTGGCGGATTCGGCCTAGAACTCCAGGATTCGACGTAGCGATCTCCGTCGGGGGCTCCAAAAACCGAGGAAAGCGAACCTCTACAGTTAAGACAATCGACCAACAGTCAGACACTTTCCTCAAGTAAGGCGATCGCCTAGAAAGTGAAGGTCGCAGAAATTCATACCTGGCACCGAGAGATGTCTCGGGAAACGGAATAGTCGAGCCGACAACCAACGACTCTCCTTATTGATCCGAGTGGCGTCAAGGTCGTCGTCCGACAAGCTCCTTATCTGCTCCTAGACAACGAGAAAGTCAAAAGGCAACTCTTCGATCGCCGGAATGTGAAAACCTGCAAAACCGAAATCAAATTAGATCAGTCCAAAACGCATCCGAACAAATGGAGAGTCTAAACCCCACCGATTCCTCTCCGAAACTCAAATGGGATCTCGGCTCGCCGTAGGATTGTCGCCGCCGAAGCTCTCCACTTCCGGCGACCTTAACCACTTCGCTCGATCGCCCGCATCTTATTCGGGACTCCGTGAATCACCCGACCAGATCGGCCTTGAATATGGTAACCGCCGACCAACCCTTTATGATCCGTCAGTTTGAACAAATGGTTCATATCCAATGGCGATGGGAGGCGGTACAGGCGGTGACCGCCGAAAAGGGTGAGAGTGCAGTTAATTTGGAGCCAGGCATTCGGCGTCAGCTGAAGTGGCGCCACATTCCAAGCGGCCAACAGATGGGAGACAGCAAAGGATAGAGGGAAGCGCAGCCCGACCTCCCTAATCGCCTCATTCACGGCGACCATACTCATCGGAGGCTGGTCGGCTCATTCATTCTCCGCCGGCGCGAACATGTCCACATCTGAAGGGACATGGAATCTTGTCCTCCAGACGGCCAGATCTTTCCTGGTCGTTGAACTCCGTATCTGGCCAAGCGACCACAACGATCGCTGCGCAACCCGGTACTGCGACCGTTTGGGAAGCACATAGGGGTAGGCGACCGAGTATCCCCGGAAATCGAATCTCGGAGTAGGACCGGCCAACTTCTCCATTATCTCAGCAAAAGCCTTATAGGCCCGGCCGAAAGCACTATGCTGCTCCCAGTAGGCCCTAATCGCCAGATCTCTCTCAATCTGCGATCGTCTTTCTTCAGCAGCCGTCTTCTTAGCAACATCGGCCTCATTGAATAAAGCCTAGACTTCAGCAGGGTCGATTCCGGCCCGAATAGCTTCAGCCGCCGTCTCCAGGTGGAAGATGGAAGAAGTTTCTCCCCGGACAGTCGATGTCCCGGCGGCAGAACTGGTGCCCGCTCCAAGTGATGATGAGGTTCCGGCCATTCTCAGAGATACAAAAGGAGAAAAGGATTTTTCTTACCCGAAAGTGAAATCGAACGACGATCGGCGCTAAGATCTTCAGAAAATTCGGCAGCAAGTCCTTCTTTCTCCAATAAGTACGCGTGAGTATGAAACTGCAGCACCGCACCCCTTTTATAGGAGAAGGCAGGGACTCGTTTGCAATAAGAAAAAACCTCAGGGGTCGGAACTCAAATGACGCATTAATTGACCCCCTCGAGACCCGCGTACGCGTCTTTTCAAGGGCGCGTCAGCCGAGGAGTCATTAATGACCGTTGACATCCTCCAATAGAAGCCCGACACGTGCGCGGAGACTTTTCCACGCCCATTGCTTTTTCCTCACAGTCGGCCAACCAGTCGTCCGAACCTGCAGTATATCACCAAAGACGATCGCGATTCAATGAAACGCAAAGTCGCCACAAAAGTTCAAATGATCGCCAAGAGAGCCACCTCACCCCACGTTTCCAACGTATGAGCGAGCTGGGGGCAATTGTTGTGTCACGATTTATTCATCCCGACAGGCGATCGACTGTAAGGCCGAGCGACCAAGTCAACTCCAGTCAAACTATGGCTAGCTCGCCAAGTCGAAGATATCAGACCACCATCAGGTAACTAGCGATTGACTCCCAAGGCGATCGCCCTTTGGCATCTGGCGATCGACTCTAGTGTCCGGCTAAGGACAGTCGACCTACGCCCCGAACAGAGATGATTGCCCGTCAAAGTCATCGAGGATTGGATCTCAGAACAGCACCCACGTGCAGATCCACAAAAGGCGCTGACAAGATCTTCGCTAACAGACAAGATCTTTTGCTGACAGACAAGACCTTTGACCACAGCCTGTCACCTACCTCACGTACCGGCACGTGCGCCGAAAGTTGTCAGTGGGACCACTCGTGACAGCAACTCAGGACGCGTGTAAGCTCCCCATCGACTGCATACTGATCGCCAGAACTCCTGCAGACTTTGAGGGGACAGCCCATGTGCTAAAAGACGATCGACCGATTATTATAATGCGAAAAGGCGATCGCCCGCGATTCAAGCCCTATAAATAGAGAACCTCCTCCTACTGGAAAAAGGTTCCCAATTCATTTGACCTACGGTTCGAAACTCATTTCACCAACAGTTGAGAACACACATATCATCAAGCTCCCGGCTATCTCACTGGAATCTATCTCAGGACTTCTCTCTCCGAATCTCTCATCCAGAACACGATCGGCTGAAGCAGCAAGTCTCCACTAGACAGATCCCAAGGGATTCATAAGCCCCGGAGCCCAAGCATCCAGCTAAATACTCGCCGTGAGAGACTGTCGATCTCTCACCGCCGCGACTGTTCATCTCCTTTGTTACAAGAACTCACAGAGCATCAAATCTGGTTCTTCCGGCAATCTACACGCTCACTAGCTAAGATAACAAGAATCTTTACACTCATTGTAATTGTATTCTTACATTAGTACTTGTATCCCCGAATATTGGTATTAATAATATCTCGCGAGAGCATTCAAGCCCGGGACTAACAACCCCGGCAAATCTTGTGTTATTTATATTTCTCACGGAAGTGCTCTTGCATTTGTTTGCTATCCCATCCATTCCAGCAATATCTATCTCCGGATAATATTTTGGGTAGCAACACCAAGACATGTATTCCCAAGCTAGGACGTGCATTAGGACCCCAGCTGGTGACACCCAGTATTTTCCGGTTGAGATAGGGCGACACCAGGGGTCGGCGCTAAGCCCTCTTCTCTTCGCTCTGATCCTTGACGTCATTTCGCGGGGGATACAAGATGGCGTCCCGTGGTGCATGCTTTTTGCTGACGACATTGTGTTAGTGGCGGAGTCGAGGAGGGAGGTGAACTCGAAGTTGGAGCTTTGGAGGTCTAAGTTAGAATCTCAGGGCTTGCGTATGAGCCGGTCTAAGACAGAGTATCTTTGGTGTAAATTTAGTGGTGAGGCCAACGAGGAAGATGTAGAGGTTGTGATTGCGGATCAGATCATTCCCCGTACGGATAAGTTCAAGTATTTAGGTTCGATCATTCAGAAGGAAGATGAGTGTGAAGATGATGTCACTCATCGCATCAAGGCGGGGTGGCTAAGGTGGAGAGCAGCGACAGGGGTCCTGTGTGACAAGAAAGTCCCTCTAAAGCTGAAGGGTAAATTCTATAGAGCGGCAATCCGATCTGCAATGTTGTATGGCTCTGAATGTTGGGCGATGAAGAAGTTGCTTGAGAGCAAGTTGGAAGCGGCTAAAATGAGAATGTTACGCTGGTCGTGTGGTCGCACAATGTTAGATAGAATCTCGAACGGGGTCTTTAGGAATGCGCTAGAAGTGGCGCCCATTTCAGCGAAAGTTAGGGAAGGGAGATTGAGATGGTTTGGCCACGTCCTCAGGAGGCAGGCATCTGCTCCGGTGAGGAGGGTCGAGAGTTTAGTAGTTGTCGGGGAGAGGAGGAGAGGCAGACCGAGGAGGACGTGGGAGGAGCAGCTGAGATTAGATTTGAAGGCCTTAAACCTTTCCGAGACCATGACTGTGGATAGGTGCGCTTGGAGGCGCCAGATCAGAGTTGTGGATTCTATAGTTGGGAGTGGTGCTGTAGTTGAGAGCCTCAAGGTTGGGTTGTCTCGGTTAGCTTTGATCTAGAGCATTGTATTTTTTCATTTATTGTATATTTTATCCTATTGTCATTTGCGTGTGGTGTATTTTCGACAGGGAGCTGTGCGCGGAGCAACCTCTCTTCTGTTTGAGCAACATTCATCGGGAGTGAAGTAGCCATTTTCCTCTTAGGTAAGTCCCATGTGGATTAAGCCATGGACTCAGATATGGTAATGAGTTTTTTTTCGTATCATATGTTTCCCTTTGTATTTTTCACTCAATATATTGTTGTGCACTAAGCTGAGGGTCTTCACGGAAACAACCTCCCTACCGTAATAGGTAGGGGCATGGTCTGCGTACATCTTGCCCTTCCCAGACCCTGCTCTGAGCGGGATATACTGGGTATGTTTGGTTTGATTTGGTTTTCTTTAGATGTGTGTTAACATTACTTTGAAATACGGAATCAGTACTGGCTGATTTTGATCTTATTTACAAGGACTACCAACATTTAAGTTTTGGGGTTTTGTTGGCATATAATCTTACAAGCGTAGTAATCATATGTATTGAACTAAAATGTGTATAAATGAATTATAATAGCATTATTATGATTTAAATTTTTAGTTGTTTGGCGATATTATGTATGCTTGTAATTGTGTAGGATTTTGAGGTATTCTCCATCTTTCTATAGATGTATACAAGAAAAGGGGATGTCCGAAACTCCCGGACTGATCAATCGATGCATTAAGACTAAAAACGGAGCAAAAATGAGATGAAATGGACGGGTGTAATTGACTGACCAGGACATGGCCATGTCCAATTCCAGTTCGTCATAATTTAAATTCAGGCGACATGGGTCAAGTATGATGACACTCAACTTACTTTGCGGATTTTAAGCCCTTGGCATGGAAAATGTCATAAGCACACATTTTAAGGCTAGAGAAAAGTAAGTTCGATCATATATCATAAAACACGACCAAGAGGGGAGAGAAGCGAATTTCAAGAGCAAGTTTGATGCAAGATAAGATTCAACAATGAGGAGCTACAACGGATCAATAGATTCATCCTAAGTCTTAGTTTTACCTTTTTCTCTTCTTTGTATTTTAAACATGTTAAAATTAAGTATCTTCCCTGGGGGAAGCAAAAAAAAAAAGAAAAACATGTTAAAATTAAGTATATCTATTGGTCACAATATACTTAAAGGTAAGCTTAGAGGGGGTGAATAAGTTGTAATCCTTTCCAAAAATTCGAGCTATGTGGAAGTCTTTTAAAGTTGTTGCTGTGATTAAAGCAATTGTGTCTGTACTGTAGGATTGATGCGTTTAGGAGATTTTCAGAGTAAGTATATGATACTAAACCACAAGTTATATGATGTGTGATGGAAGTAAAGCGAGCAGTAAATAACACAGGTTTTCGCGTGGATTGAGGTAAATTCCTCTACGTCCGCAATCTCCACACGGGAGGTTATTTACTAGAATCACGGTAGTACAAAATAATTATAATTCTAGGACTTACTCGAGCTATATGTTTCATACTAATTGATGGAACACTCGGCTTTGTAGCTTTGTCGTTCACACATATTGGTGTGGGACTGGTCTTGGACTTCGTCTTCTTTTCACACAGATTGAAAGCTTGATTCATCTAAGCAATTTCTTCCGATACAGGTCTGAAGGCTGCTTTCTTCATTAATCCATACAAGGTTAACTCTCAACTGTATGTAGGATTGAATGATATCGAACACCATTTGTATGCTTTTTAGTGCTTCATTGTATTATGTAGTTCACAAGTTGAGGACTTGTTTTTTATTTGTTGTGAGAATAGTGTTGTAGGCTTACAAAGAGAATAATTTGTTCTTAGATTGTAAATCGATGAGTAGATAAGTGTTTCTTCAAGTCCTCTTCATCGGCTATAAATATGAAAATCCGTCCGTTATAAATGTGGTCGTTGCCGGATAGCTGGGATGTGAACTACTCTGATAGGCGGTTATTGAGATTCAAACTGAAGTAATCTGTCTTGTCTAGCTTTAAATGCTTCAGATATTCTTTTGACCGTCATTAATGCTCTGAACATCTCAATGTTTGGATGCATTAAATAATGTCCCTATCAGCATTAAATGCTCTCAAAATCATGAATACTTTGTGAGTATTATATTCATTCACTCACAAAGATCTAATGTTCCAAAGTCTTATACTGTTGGCAGTGATAGGACGCCGAATGCACGCTCCCTGAAAACCCGGTTTAAAACATGGATCAATATAAGCCGGAGTACCGACCTCTTAGTAATGAAAGGTTTTCTTAGACAAGTGGATGCCGACCTCAAGGTCCTTTAGAAGGTTGCCGACCTCAAAGGTCTCCCGACCTCGGAGGTCCGGCTGACCTGTGACATCTGTTAGAAGGGCGCCGACCTCGGTGGCCCGACTGACCTGTGACATCTGTTAGAAGGGCGCCGACCTCGGAGGTCCCGCTGACCTGTGACATCTGTTAGAGGGTTGCCGACCTCAAAGGTCTCCCGACCTACGGATTTGAATAGGAATGACCCGACCTAAGTGATCTTTTATAATATGAGCCGATCTAAGGCCTCCGAGCTCATGAAGGTCGAAGTCTCAGGAAAGAAGTTCCTGACTCACCTGACAGAATCCCTGAGATCCAGGGATTGAGAGCCCATACCTTGCAATCCCAGAAATCCAGGGATGGGAAATCGCAACCTGAATCCCTGGATATCCGGGATCTTCTCTAAAAATCAGGGAAGATCTTAGAGAACAAGGCATCTCCCTGCTATAAAAGGGAGGGGGGGGGGTTTCATTAGGGATTCACATTTTGAGATTATAGCATACTTTAGAGAGAGAGAAAGACAATAATTCATACATTTTGGGTTTTCTTAGCTAAACTCCTAAGATTAACCCGGTTCTTGGTGACCGATCAGCCCGGTTACATCAAGTGGCGCCGTCTGTGGGAACTGTGACATCGAGTCACTTTGAGTTGAGACGTGAGGTTAGTAATGGCGGAAGAAATGAACCAGAAGAGAATAGGGGAGTTGATACCCCGAAATTTAGAAGAGGAACTAGCAGCTGTGGGTGGAGAAGCGACTCTGGAAAAAACACCCGTCACCCCCGTAGAAGAAGTCGCACCAAACACAATCACACTGACGAAGGAATCCTTAGCCGACATAATCGCCAGTGCAATCCAGAAGAGTCGGGAGGTCAAAAAACAAAGGATACCACGAAAAGTAATACCCATCCTTTTGGATGGACCGGAGGAAATTGATCAGCAGGAAGAGCATGGGGAGAGTAATCCAAGAATGTGGGAGCGATCTAGACAGGAGAGAATGCAGGATCCCTTGATATCCAGTATGCAAGACGAGCTGGAGGAGTTGCGACAGAGGGTTACGGGGAAGGACATGGAGAGTCATCCAGTCCATCCCTTCTCAGAAGGCATACTGCAGGCCGAGCTCCCATATGGGTTTAGGGCTGTTACCTTCACCTACGATGGACTCTCAGATCCTACCCGACATTTATACCGATTCGAAAACATGGCGGTACTACATCGATATTCCGATGCCGTGAGTTGCAGAGCATTCCTGGCTACGCTGACAGAGTCAGCTCATGATTGGTTCCACCAGATACCGCCTGGGTCAATCACCAGCTTCAAGACTTTCAACTCCGCGTTCTTGACTCACTTTGCCAGCGCCAGGGCGCACCAAAAGACCTTCATGTCCTTGTTCAGTATCAAGCAGTACTCCGTAGAAGCGCTGAGAGCTTATGTGACCCGATTCACAAAGGCATGTCTGGAGGTACCCTCGTTGTCATAAGAAGTAAAAACCGGTGCCTTGACGCAGGATCGAGGCCGGGTTGCTATGCACCTCATTAGCTAAAACCAGCCAGAACATATGATGAGGTCCTAGCCCGATGTTCGAAATACATTAATGTTGAGGAAACCGAGAAGGATATGCACGAATTGCAAGAAAAGCCCGAAGATGGGGAGAGAGGGTCCAGCAGATTGATACGGCGTGAGGAGTACACCTTTCAAGGAAATTTACCTCGGGAAGAAATGCCGCGGGGAAAAACAGATCGAAAGAAGAGCGATACCGTTCTAAGACGACAAAGATTTGACCAATACAGCCCACTAACAATGAGGAGAGCCCAGGTTTTGGAAGCAGTTGAGGATAAGATGAACAGGGTTATCGAGTGGCCTGCATCTCGTCCTAATAGGCCCACCCAGCCGAAGTCAGAGCTTTATTGTCGATTCCACAATGATTACGGGCATAAAATAGATGAGTGCAAGCACCTTAAAGATGAGATCGAAAGGATGGTCTGAGCGGGACATCTAATGGAGTTCACATATCAGCAGAGGAATGGAGGTCGGAGGCAACCACCCATGCCCCAAGGAGGGGCCGGGGTGAAAAGAGAAGCTCCACGGGGACTCGCTGCTCCCCCAGCTAAGAAAGGAGTAATCCACATGATATCAGGAGGACCAACTGACGGAAGTTCTAATCAGGCCAGGAAAGCCCACGCACGAAAGGCTAGGTGTCATCAGCTCAAGGAGGTCGCCTCTGTAGGCCACGGGCCTATCATTCAGTTCAGCACTGCGGATTATAACGGGATACATGCGCCCCATAATGACGCGCTAGTCATCACCCCGGAGATCGCCAATTATGATGTGCAAAGGGTATTTATCGATATGGGGATCTCGGTAGACATCTTATTCTATGGCTGTTTCAAATAGATGAACCTGGAAGTGGAATTAAAAAAGGTAGATACCGCGCTCTATGGGTTCTGCATGATCGAGGTGCAACCGGTTGGAGAAGTGGTGCTTCCGGTAGCACTAGGTCGGATGCCCCATCGAAAGGTCAAGACGCTCAGGTTTTTAGTGGTGGACACCAAATCGGCCTATAACGCCATTCTAGGGCGACCGGTGTAACACCCCAAACTAGGCGGATATTACAGTGCCGTGGACCCCCGACTGGGACCCACCAGGCGAATGAAAATGAATGAATTACACAGGTAAATGTAGTACCGAACCACATTACAACATCAATTACTCCGACGAGGAGTTTTATACAACACACCCAGGATAAAATAGAATACATGTGTATTTTATGTGACGATAAAATACACAACACTGAATGAAATGAGCATTCAAACGGAATGTCTCATAATGGAATAAATAAAGGAAACACAAATGATCGAATAAATGATCAACAGATCGGGCCCCTACTAGTATCACTGACTCTCGCCGTCACCATGCTCTCCCGTGCTTTAGCCTTGCCATGACCGAAAAACAATATCCCCAACGGCCGCCATACGTAACAACAATCCTCAAGGGTTGAAAATACACAATCATGATATATCCGAAATTATGAATTATTCTTGTCGAAACATACGCAATCAAACATGCTATATGAATCGACTAATCAAGACGGCTCAAAGGAATGGCGCCACACTACGTCCGGATGGAAAAGTGTCCGTGCACAAGCCACCAACGATCAAACACGCGTGGTCTTGTACCTAATCGGCCTCACGAGCAATCGACTCGTGTGCACACTCCAATGTGAGGCCACCAACCAACACACGACTATAATGTGCCCGACATGAAAATCCTACACATACCAACCGCACGCCAAGATGACCCTAATGCCACAATATGACAAAAGTGACAATGAAAATGAATAATGACTCACCAAGATTGAATGATAGTGAAATGAATGATAGCTCAATGAAATGATCGGAACCGCTGCTCTTATGACCGAGGTGATTAATTGACAATGACGAGTTTTGATACGATTAATACAATGATGAATGAGTTATGATTATGAATGAACAACGACAAAAGGAATGAATATCCTTTTAACCGAGTAAGAATTAACTTACACAATACCGATGATGAATGTCCGTCCACGAACAACGTCCTAAATGAAATATCGGTCGCTCGAACAACCTTGAATAACACAATTACCAATAATCCGATCATTACGCAAATAAAAACGATCATAACCGACCCAAACGTCGATACAACAATACCGAACTCGTATGAATCGAAACCAACTCCAAGATGAGTATTTCAAACCATCAAAACACTTTCAAGGATATCAATAATCCATTAGAAATCCATAACTCATGATTACAACGACATCCATCGGAAAATCTCCAATTAACCGAAGTCAACCCCAAGGGTTCTTGAAATAATTCCGAAAATAACCATTAAATCCGTAGGAATATGTTTATACAAGTTAGATAATCCATAACTAACATATTCCAATGATAATCCAAGCTTACGAAGAAATCGGAAGGAAAACCCCAAAATCCGAAATTCTAGATCCAAGAGTTTAATACCTTTGATTCGATGTGATGAAGATGATGAAATGATGATCAATCCGAAAGATGAGCTTGAAGATGATGATTGATGATTACACCTCGAAGAATCCTCTCCGAATCGCTCGAAATCGCCCAAAACTACCAAGGAATGAAATGAGATGAAAAATGACGAACTCGACTAAACGCCAATTTATACTACCCAGGTTAGCGTCGCTAGCCCTTGTGCATAGCGTGCGCTAACGTGTAATTTGGGTAGTCCGTAACCCCCTGTCCGAACACGGTAGCGCGCTACGTACCTATTTGTAGCGTGCGCTACGGCCATACTACTAGCGTGCGCTAATATCCATTGTTAGCGTGCGCTAGCGAAATATTCGACGCCGATCGGAGTCCGTAAAACTGTCGCCTCTCGATCTAACTCGATAGCGTGCGCTAACAACCGATTAGCGTGCGCTATAATATTGATTGCGTCGCTAAACATAACTCATAGCGTGCGCTATGAATTAATCCGTGCATCCGGAGCCACCGGACTCAACTCGATCCGTCCCTAGCCGCGCTACTCCACACATATAGCGTGCGCTACTACAACCCGTTAGCGCGCTACTTACCACTCGTAGCGTGCGCTAATTATTCTCACCGCAGCCCAAGACTTCGGATCGCACCAAGGTAGCCTTAGCGTGCGCTAAAGCTGAGCGGTAGCGTGCGCTACCTATACCCAATTAGCGTACGCTAAAAGGAGTATGTAGCGTGCGCTACTCCTCAAGCACAGCTTGCAACGAAAATGACAATGATGATAAACACGGCACGAAACTCCAATCAGATTAGTGATGAATGACGATTGATACACGATACGATAACTCTGAATGATGAATACCATGACTGAATATGAGTGACAAATGATCAATGATGAATGAAATTACTGAGTATCAATTACTGAATGATAATTACTGAATGATAATTACTGAGTTACAACCGGGTATTACATACACCCCCCCTTAAAAGAGTTTCGTCCCCGAAACTAAGGGTCAAACAACTCGGGATAACTCTCTCGCATACTATCCTCGGTTTCCCAAGTAGCCTCTTCGACTCCGTGTCTAGACCACTGAATTTTAACCAAAGGAATCGTCTTATTCCTCAACTGTTTGATTCGCCGTTCTAAGACTCGTATAGGACGTTCCTCATATGAATGATCATCGGCGATCTCGATTTCGTCGAACTGAAGTATGTGACTCGGGTCGGCAACATACTTCCGCAGCTGAGAGACATGAAACACATTATGAATTCGGCTCAACGCCGGAGGTAAAGCCAATCGATAAGCTAACTCGCCTACTCGATCCAAAATCTCAAACGGTCCAATGAATCTCGGACTCAACTTTCCCCTCTTCCCAAAACGGAAGATACCACGACTCGGGGATACCTTGACCAACACATGGTCACCAGTCTCGAACTCTAATGGTCGGCAGCGGTTATCGCATATGATTTCGCCGACTCTGAGCGGTCAACAAACGACTCTGATCAAAGCTACCTTCTCACGGGCTATAAGCATATCGGGCTCGGTGCCGATTGATTCGATAAGTCGTCCCAACACAACGGAGATCGACAACGACGACCATACAAGGCCTCGTAAGGTGCCATCTTGATCGAAGCATGCCAACTATTATTATACGTGAACTCGATCAATGGTAGTTGGGCTTCCCAATCATCTTTCCAATCGAGGACGCATGCCCTCAACATGTCCTCTAATGTCCGAATGGTCCTCTCTGATTGCCGTCGGACCGAGGATGAAAAGCGGTACGAGATTAAGCCGAGTTCCCATAGCGCGATGAACCGATTTCCAAAAGTGCGACACAAACCGTCCGTCACGATCGGAAACGATACTTTTAGGAGTACCGTGCGATCGACTATCTCTTTAATGAACAATCGGGCAAGTCTCTCGGGACCCCACGTATCCTTGATCTCAAGGAAATGAGCTGATTTGGTTAAGCGGTCCACGATCACCCGGATCGTGTTCATGCCACGATGACTCGTCGGCAAACTCGTGATGAAATCCATAGAAATGTCTTCCCACTTCCACTCGGGAATAGGAAGAGGTTTCAGATACCCACGGCCGCCGATGTTCAATCTTGACTTGTTGATGAGTTAAGCATCTCGAAACAAATTCGCGACTTCTCGCTTCATATTACTCCACCCGGAATTTTGTTTCAAGTCCTTGTACATCTTGCTAGACCCGGATGAACAGAATAAGGGGTAGCATGAGCTTCTCTCAAAATAGAGTTTTTCAACTCGCTGCTCACGGCAGACGCACAACCGATTCTTAAACCTCAAAAGTCCATCCTCGTGGACCACAAATCCAGGGCTTTCCTCGAGCCACATCCTCTCGGATGCGCAACAATGATGGGTCCGAACCCGATTCTCTCGGATTTCCTCCTCGAGTGACGATGAAATCTCTAACATACAAAGCCGCCCGAACTCGCAAGCTGCACTCGATCTCGGTCTAAGGAATTCTCGCCAAGCTCCTTCCGAATCATTAAACGGGCAAGCATCTGCTCCCGAACGGACTTACGACTCAAGGCGTCGGCGACAACATTCGCCTTGCCGGGTGGTAAAGGATCTCGATATCATAATCTTTGATTAACTCCAACCACTGCGTCTCGACGCATATTTAACTCCTTCGAGTAAATATATACTTTAAGCTCTTATGATCGGTGAATATCTCGATGTAACGCCATAAAGATAATGACGCCAAATTTTCAAAGCGAACACCACGGCTGCTAGCTCCAGGTCGTGGGTCGGATAATTAACCTCGTAAGGTCTCAATTGCCGTGAAGCATAGGCAATAACCTTCCCGTTCTGCATGAGTACACATCCGAGACCCTGTCCGGACGCATCACTATATACCACAAATCCTTCCGTCCCCTGCGGCAAGGAAAGTATAGGTGCTGACATTAACCGGCTCTTGAGTTCCTCAAAACTCCGTTGACACGCATCGGACCACGTGTATTTCTTATCCTTCCGCAAAAGGTTCATTAAGGGTTGAGCGATCCTAGAAAATCCCTCTACAAATCGCCGATAATAACCCGCTAATCCGAGGAAACTTCGGATTTCCTTAACATTCTTAGGAGGTAGCCAATCTCGAATAGCCTCCGTCTTCTGAGGATCGACGCGAACTCCGTCTGATGAAATTACATGTCCGAGAAAAGTCACTTCGGACATCCAGAACTCACATTTGGAAAACTTCCCATAAAGTTGTTCTCGTCTCAACACGTCGAGCACTAGATGAAGGTGAAACTCGTGTTCCTCCCGGTCACGAGAATAAATCAAAATGTCATCGATGAAGACAACAACAAACCGATCCAAAAAGTCGATGAAGACCCGATTCATTAACTCCATGAATACCGCAGGTGCATTAGTCAACCCGAACGGCATAACCACAAACTCATAATGACCATAGCGTGTTCGAAACGCCGTCCTCGCGATATCCGACTCGAATCCGCAATCGATGATATCCAGATCTTAAGTCGATCTTGGAAAATATCAAGCTCCCAAGTTGATCTAAGAGATCATCAATACGGGTAAGGGATACTTATTCTTGATCGTCACCTGCTCAACTCCCGATAATCAATACATAAGCGGAATGAACCATCCTTCTTCTTGACAAATAACACGGGTGCTCCCACGGGACGCACTGGTCGAATATAACCCTTCTCGAACAATTCCTCAAGTTGGTTCTTTAATTCCTGCATTTGGCCGGGGCCATCCAGACGGTGCCTTCGATATCGGGGACGACTGTGCTCCAACTCAATCGTGAATTCCACATCCTCTCGGAGGCAAACCAGTAACTCGTCTGAAAACATCGGCATATTCCCTCACCACCGAATATCCGTTAACATTATCGATGATTTCTGGTTTGGCCATATAGCACCAATAACCGACACATCCTCGATTGAGTAATCTTACCGCTTTCATCAAATTAATGACTTTGCTGCAGTAAATGGATTACCTCCTGAAACACATATTCAACTCCATCGTTCAAATGATAGTGACCAAACGCTTTGACACTAATGATGGCATCATGACGATCCATCCAATCAATACCCAAGATGATGTCGTCCCTCGGTAAATCTACTACGATTAGGTCCGCTGGCCATACACGACCATGAAACTGAATCGGACAATTCTGAATCTCACGGTTACCGATAATGCGTCTACCATCAGGTAGGCCAATGACATATGGCTCACAACTAGTAGCACTACCCAGACGTAGTCTACTCAAACATGACTCGGAAATGAATGAATGAGATGCACCAGTATCAAAAAGGGTACACACAGGTTGAGATAGAATATCGAGTGTACCTGAGATCATCCGGGCCTCGGGATCATCGGTCTTCTTCATCTCATAAATTCGGGGCTTGCCGGCCGCCGAACCGGACGCTCCCGTCTGATAGCTCTTGGCTCCGCCTTTAGCTCCTGTCGTCTTGAACGACGCTGACTGAGTGGCCTGATTCTGCACCCCTGAATGACCTGGGGCTTGAGATGACGCCGGAGTGGGTTTAAAGTCCCTACGGCAAAAACGGGCCCTATGCCCAGCAATCCCACAGTTGTGGCACGTGACAGACTGCTTCGGACACTTGGTGCTGAAATGACCCTGTTCCTCACAGTTGAAACAGGTGATGGCCGAACTGGCCGCTCGCGACTGAGATTCCGCGGGTTTAGACGCCAGGGGAGGTCGCTCAGAAAAAGTAGAGCCCGCCCGCGGTTTCTTGAAAGTGGCCTGACTCCCGTCAGACTGATTACGGTTCTTGGACTTCTTGCTAGCAGACGAAGGTTGCTGCTTAGCAATTTCCTTAGCCGTAAGCTCGTAAGTAAGAGCCTTCTCAATGAACTCGGCCAGAGTGGTACAGTTATGATTAAGCAACTGAAGTCTCATACGGGGTTTCAGCCTCTTGTGAAATACTTGATCTTGTCCGCTTCGAGTGAATGATAGATGAGGCGAACGGAAGAAGTTCTGAAATTTTTCGGCGATGGCGAGAACGTCATCATCCGCCGAAAGGTCGGGAGTGAGTAATTCCGACAACTTGGCCTCCTTGAGTGGGGCCGGATAGTACCTCTCCATCATGAGAGTCTTGAACTGATCCCAAGTACATGTTCCGTCTGTGGGCTTCAACGATAACCACCATGAATGAGCGCTCTTACCGAGATAGTAAGCCGCAATCGAAACTTTATGCCCTTCGGGCAATCCACCATAGCAAATAACTTCTCAAAATGCTCAAGCCAATGAACAATATCCGCCGCTCGGATGAGCCCTCAAAAGTAGGTGGTCGCCGTAGAGATATCGCCGATGATATTGCTTACACCCTCTCTTGCCTCCGAGGCGGCGGCGAGGAGCTCGCTGATTTTGATTGACGGAGTTATGCATCGTCTCCATCAACCGAGCCATTTGGGTCATTTGGGCCATCATGCCCCGCATAAATGCGAGTGGGTCGCCCAACACCCTCTCGACCGAGCCGTGTCCCGGTACGACTCACGAGCTGAATGATCGCGTCGTGTGAGTGAGTGGCGGCGTCGCCGCTCGATGAGTTAGCATTATTCCTGGCATTTGCAGACGGTATTCGCACGAGTTCTCGGATTCGCCCGCTCCACGGCCTCGTCCTCCACGCCCTTCGCCCTTTCCATACTGAAGTGGAAAGTCATATGATGGTTATACATCTCGCATTAGTATCACATTATGATTGTATTATGAAATGATGAAAATGAGCATACGCGCTCAAATTCAGCGATTACATGAATGATTGATTGACGTGACATGATTATCGATGAAGTTCTTGAAATGATTATCTTGAACAATTTAACAAGATCGATGACATGATCTTCAAGATCAACAACTGAGTAATGAAATGAATTGAGTGATTAATGAGTTAACATTATCGACTTGATCACAATTGAAATTGATGAATGAGGATTGTTAACTGATGAATTATGAATGAATGATTATTGCCAGAAATTATACCATGGCATCGAAATCTTACGGTTCTTGGTCCGATTGGCTCGGCATTTGCACAGTCACACGTGACGCGAAAGTCCAATGATACTAGTCCGATGACGATGATTTCAAATGAGACATGACTTGGAGGGTAGTATTCAAAACCACGCTCCGATACCAACTCTGTAACACCCCAAACTAGGCGGATATTACAGCTGTGGACCCCGACTAGGACCCACCAAAGTAATGAAAATGAATGAATTACACAGTAAATGTAGTACCGAACCACATTACAACATCAATTACTCCGATGAGGAGTTTTATACAACACACCTGTGATAAAATAGAATACATGTGTATTTTATGTGACGATAAAATACACAACATGAATGAAATGAGCATTCAAACGGAATGTCTGCAGCTGAATAAATAAAGGAAACACAAATGATGAATAAATGATCGAATGCAGTGGGGCCCCTACTAGTATCACTGACTCTCGCCGTCACCGTGCTCTCCCGTGCTTTAGCCTTGCCATGACACGAAAAACAATATCCCCAACGGCCGGGCCATACGTAACAACAATCCTCAAGGGTTGAAAATACACAATCATGATATATCCGAAATTATGAATTATTCTTGTCAAACATACGCAATCAAACATGCTATATGAATCGACTAATCAAGACGGCTCAAAGGAATGGCGCCACACTACGTCCGGATGGAAATGTGTCCGCACAAGCCACCAACGATCAAACACGCGTGGTCTTGTACCTAATCGCCTCACGAGCAATCGACTCGTGTGCACAGTCCAATGTGAGGCCACCAACCAACACACGACTATAATGTGCCCGACATGAAAATCCTACACATACCAACCGGCACGCCAAGATGACCCTAATGCCACAATATGACAAAAGTGACAATGAAAATGAATAATGACTCACCAAGATTGAATGATAGTGAAATGAATGATAGCTCAATGAAATGATCGGAACCGTCGTTCCTTATGACTGAGGTGATTAATTGACAATGACGAGTTTTGATACGATTAATACAATGATGAATGAGTTATGATTATGAATGAACAACGACAAAAGGAATGAATATCCTTTTAACCGAGTAAGAATTAACTTACACAATACCGATGATGAATGTCCGTCCACGAACAACGTCCTAAATGAAATATCGGTCGCTCGAACAACCTTGAATAACACAATTACCAATAATCCGATCATTACGCAAATAAAAACGATCATAACCGACCCAAACGTCGATACAACAATACCCGAACTCGTATGAATCGAAACCAACTCCAAGATGAGTATTTCAAACCATCAAAACACTTTCAAGGATATCAATAATCCATTAGAAATCCATAACTCATGATTACAACGACATCAATCGGAAAATCTCCAATTAACCGAAGTCAACCCCAAGGGTTCTTGAAATAATTCCGAAAATAACCATTAAATCCGTAGGAATATGTTTATACAAGTTAGATAATCCATAACTAACATATTCCAATGATAATCCAAGCTTACACGAAGAAATCGGAAGGAAAACCCCAAAAATCCGAAATTCTAGATCCAAGAGTTTAATACCTTTGATTCGATGTGATGAAGATGATGAAATGATGATCAATCCGAAAGATGAGCTTGAAGATGATGATTGATGATTACACCTCGAAGAATCCTCTCCGAATCGCTCGAAATCGCCCAAAACTACCAAGGAATGAAATGAGATGAAAAATGACGAACTCGACTAAACTGTCCAATTTATACTCGGTCCGGTTAGCGTCGCTAGCCTTGTGCATAGCGTGCGCTAACGTGTAATTGGGTAGTCCGTAACCCCTGTCCGAACACGGTAGCGCGCTACGTACCTATTTGTAGCGTGCGCTACGGCCATACTACTAGCGTGCGCTAATATCCATTGTTAGCGTGCGCTAGCGAAATATTCGACGCCCGATCGAGTCCGTAAACTATCGCCTCGATCTAACCTCGATAGCGTGCGCTACAACAACCGATTAGCGTGCGCTATAATATTGATTGCAGACGCTAAACATAACTCATAGCGTGCGCTATGAATTAATCCGTGCATCCAAGAGCCACCGGACTCAACTCGATCCGCCCTAGCGCGCGCTACTCCACACATATAGCGTGCGCTACTACAACCCGTTAGCGCGCTACTTACCACTCGTAGCGTGCGCTACAATTATTCTCACCGCACCCAAGACCTTCGGATCGCAGCCAAGGTAGCCTTAGCGTGCGCTAAAGCTGAGCGGTAGCGTGCGCTACCTATACCCAATTAGCGTACGCTAAAAGGAGTATGTAGCGTGCGCTACTCCTCAAGCACAGCTTGCAACGAAAATGACAATGATGATAAACACGGCACGAAACTCCAATCAGATTAGTGATGAATGACGATTGATACACGATACGATAACTCTGAATGATGAATACCATGACTGAATATGAGTGACAAATGATCAATGATGAATGAAATTACTGAGTATCAATTACTGAATGATAATTACTGAATGATAATTACTGAGTTACAACCGGGTATTACAACCGGGACTCAACAAGTTCGAAGCAGTGGCCTCTACCGCACACATGAAAGTAAAATTCCCCGTATGAGGTGAGGTAGGGGAAGTAGCCGGGGATCAGTTTATAGCTCGATCTTGTTACCAGACAACGGTAAAGCAGGGAATGCAGCGCGGAAAGAGGGCATCCGAGCTAGGGGGTCCGGATCCAGAGTCTAAGAAGAATAAACAATCAAAGGCGCCCGAGGAAGCTGAGGAAGAAGACGTCAAGCCCAATGAGGAGTTGATAGAAATAGAGTTAGTTCCAGGAAAGCCGGAAACAAAAACTCGCATGGGAAGTCGGTTGGACGATGGAATAAAGGAAAGCCTTATCAGTCTACTAAGGAGATTTGTGGACATTTTCGCGTTCGCAGCCGAGGAGCTGGTGGGAATCAGCCCAATAGTTGCCGAGCACAGGTTGAACATCGACCCAACCATAAGACCAGTGAAGCAGAAGAGGAGGCATTTTGGGCCGGAGATGGATGGGGTCATTGGGTAAGAAGTTGACAAGCTCCTCCGAGCTGGACACATAATGGAGATCCAGTTTCCGGAGTGGCTATCCAACGCTGTGATGGTGGGTAAAGGTCGTGGGAAGTGGAGGATGTGCATGGACTTAGGGACCTAAACAAAGCATGTCCAAAGGATCACTACCCGCTACCCCGCATAGATCACCGGTGGATTCAACCCTGGGTGCGAGTTACTCAAGATGATGGATGCTTCTCGGGGATATCATCGATTCCTCTCGCACCCGAGACGTAAAAGGGTTAGTTTTGTGGTATCAAAAGGAACTTTTTGTTATGTACGCATGCCTTTTGGATTAAAAATGCAGGAGCTACATATCAAAGGATGGTTGTGAATCTTTAGATCCCAAATCGCGTAAACATGGAGGTGTACGTGGATGACATGCTAGTAAAAGCGTGAAGGCGGAGAGCATATCGAGACCTAGAAGAGACGTTCAAAACCTACGCACGCATTTTAATGAAGCTCAATCCATCAAAATGTTCTTTTGGAGTCAAATCGGGAAAATTCCTGGGATACGTAGTCACAGAACAAGGAATTGAGATCAATCCGGAGAAGGTCAAGGCAGTGCTGCAAATGAATCCTCCAAAAAATATCAAGGATATCCAGATACTAACAGGAAGAATAGCAGGGCTGAGCCGGTTCATATCACGCTCGGCCGAGAAGGGATTTCCATTTTTTAAACTCTTAAGAAAAGGGAAAAAGTTCGAATGGACCCCAGAAGCGCAAGCAGCATTCGGAAAATTAAAGGAGTATTTGGCCGAGCTGCCTCTGCTCACCAAACCGATACCGGGAGAGGATCTCGTACTCTACTTATCAGTGGGAGAGGGGGCGGTAAGCTCGGTCTTGCTAAGAGAAGAAATGAGTAAGCAAAAACCCATTTATTATACAAGCCGAATTTTGCAAGGAGCAGAACGAAATTACTCCGAGCTAGAAAAAGGGGCAATGGCGTTAGTAGTTACAGCCAGGCGATTGAGGCCCTATTTCCTAGCCCACCGAATAAAACTGCGAACCAACTTGCCCTGGAGAGAAATATTAGGGCGACCTAACGCGTCAGGTCGCCTGGTGAAGTGGGCGGTAGAAATGGGGGAATACGACATGGAGTATGAGCCGAGAACGGCAATTAAAGCTCAGGCCCTATCGGACTTCATCCAAGAGGGGCCCATGCCTTCGCCACCAGAGGGACAGTGGCTATTACATGTGGATGAATCGGCAACAACCAGTGGTTCGGGGGCAGGGATAGTCCTTACTACCCCGGAGGGTGAACAATTAGAGTATGCCATAAAGTTCGATTTCAGAGCATGTAACAACGAGGCCGAATATGAAGCCCTGGTTAAGGGAATGCAGTTGGGGATAGACTTGGCGCACGACGACTCATTGCTTACTCTGATTCCCAACTGGTCACACAACAGGTAGAAGGAAAATTTGAGATAAATGAGGATCGGATGAAGAAGTATGTTGAGGAAGTGAGAGAGGCTGCCAAAAAACTAGTGGAATGGAAGTGAATCCATATCCCTAGGGCGGAAAATGCCACAGCTGATTACCTAGAAACTATGTTAAGCTCCTTAGTGGATTGCCGCTAGCGAACAGTAACGATTTTGGGAGCAGCCCGGAGTAGCATCATGAAACATGTGATGGAAGTGAACGAGATGGCAGATTGGCGAACTTCTTTGTTGGCATACCTAAGAAGGGCAGAACTACCCAAGGAAAGGCAAGAAAGAATGAAGATTGTGCGAAGAGCAGCGAGGTTCTGTTGCATTAACGATGAGCTATACAAGAGATCCTACCTCGGTCCATACCTACGGTGCGTTTCGGAAGAAGAAGGGCGGGGTATATTGGAATAAATCCATAAAGGGTGCTGCGGAGACCATACCAAAGGAAGAGCGCTAATTAGCAAAACGCTAAGGGCTGGTTTTTTCTGGCCGACCATGAGCAAGAAAGCAGTGGAAATGGTTAGGCGATGCCAAAAATGTCAAAGTGCACGCAGCCTTAATTCACATCCCAGCCGAAGATATGATTACCATGGGAGCGCCCTGTCCATTCGCTAAGTGGGGAATTGATATCATGGGGCAGTTTACACCTGGCTCGGGAGGAAGAAAGTTCTTAGTAGTAGCCATTGACTACTTCAGCAAGTGGGTAGAGGCCGAGCCCGTGGCCACCATAACTGAGCAAAGGATCATAAGTTTTCTGTTTAACAACATTTGCTGCAGGTACGGAGCGCCCCAGATACTCATCTCAGATAATGGAACCCAATTCAATAGGAAGAGAACCCGATCCCGTGCGAGGGTATGCATATCAGGCAAAGGTTCGCTGCGGTTGCTCACCCGCAGGCTAATGGGCAAGTGGATGTAACTAACAGAACAATCTTGCAGGGGATCAAAACCCGCTTAGACAAAGTTGGAGGAGGATGGGTGGATGAGCTCAGATCGGTACTATGGTCATACAGGACCACACCTAGATCGTCAACAGGAGAAACACCCTTCAGTATGGTATACGGGTCCGAAGCCGTCATCCCTACAGAAGTCGGAGAAATGTCTCATCGGGTTCGATGGTTCAATGAGGTGGAGAACGAGGAAATAATGAAGGAGGCGTTAGATACTATAGAAGAAAGAAGGGAAGCGGCCGCAGCACGAACTGAAAGATACAAAAGCCTGACAAAAGAATCTCATAACAAAAGGGTCAGGAAGAGACAGTTCCAGGTCGGTGATCTGGTGCTTAGGCGAGCTGATGCCCTTAGAAAAACAGAAAGCCGGAGCCGAATCGGGAGGGCCCTTACAAGGAAATCCGAATCTATGCAGGGGGAGCTTATGAGCTCGAGGATATGGAAGGGCACCCCATCAAAAGACCTTGGAACATATGTCACTTAAAAAAGTATTTTGTATGAAGAGGTGTGGAAAAAAGCTTGTGTTGTTTTAATAAAAGTCTATTACAAAAAAAAATCTCTCTGAATGTGTTGATCAAGTAAAACTAGAAATGACATCTGATCAGGTGAAACGCCTTCAGATCCGAGTAAGGGTGAACCGCCCTGTGACATCTGATCAGGCGAAACGCCTTCAGATCCGAGTAAGGGTGAACCGCCCTGTGACATCTGATCAGGCGAAACGCCTTCAGATCCGAGTAAGGGTGAACCGCCCTGTGACATCTGATCAGGCGAAACGCCTTCAGATCCGAGTAAGGGTGAACGGCCCTGTGACATCTGATCAGGCGAAACGCCTTCAGATACGAGTAAGGGTGAACCGCCCTGTGACATCTGATCAGGCGAAATGCCTTCAGATCCGAGTAAGGGTGAACCGACCTATGACATCTGATCAGGCGAAATGCCTTCAGATCCGAGTAAGGGTGAACCGCCCTGTGACATCTGATCAGGCGAAATGCCTTCAGATCCGAGTAAGGGTGAACCACCCTCTGACATCTGATCAGGCGAAACGCCTTCAGATCCGAGTAAGGGTGAACCGCCCTATGACATCCGATCAGGTGAAATGCCTTCGGATCTAAATAAGGGTGAACCGCCCTGTGAAGCTATGACTAAGGGAAATAACCAACCTATACTAAAGATCGGTGAAAAGGTTAGGTTTAATTAACCTAAAAAAAACCAAACCATTACGACTCGTAAAGGTCGAAGTGGTTGGGTTACATTTAAGAAATTGCTAATCGGAAAATAGTCGGGGCTATACTAGGAAAAGGCCGAGTTCCCATATGGGAAGTGATCGTATCAATTCAAACAGCTCGGATACATCGAGGTTACAATCGACGCGAGCAAAGCACAAATCCAAAGTGTATTCAACTCAAACAGGGGAGATAATCCATGATACAAAGCACAAATCCAAAGTATATTCAACTCAAAACTTTTCATTAAAAACTCATTGCACAAGACAATGAACAAGACAAAAACATATACATGTCTACACAAAACTTAAAAAGATTAAACTACGTGCTCGGAAGATGGAGGAGGCAACGAAGGAGAAGCATCAAGGTCGCTCCTGGTCACCTCGGGATTAGGAGTGCCGCCTTAACAAAGTAGTTAGGAGGAGTAGAAGGCACTCAAATCCAGCCGAAGTCTTTATAGACTCCTCAAGGGCGTCCTCCCACCAGCCGCCTCGGAGATTCTTCCACGTCCCCGGACCAACCCGAAGGAACAGGAGCCCCATTCAATGCAAGATCCCGGTCCAGCTCGCCCGTAAAACCCAAAGAAGCTAGTTGCTCACGAGCACGAGTTAGAGCAAAATCGAAATATTGTGTCGCGGCAGGGGCTAGCTTAACCAGGAAAGCGGTAGAATTGTGATACCGGGCTAGGAGGGCGGAACGGTAGGCTCCAGAAAGAATGACCAACGCCATCCGGGTCGAAATCGACGTCGGCCATCCGTCATCCCGCGCCGTAAGATGATCCCTCGGATCTAGCGTCGGCTAGTTGAGCTTCCACCGGGCAACCCTTTCTCGATTCTGCTCTAGCTCGAGCTTGAGTTGGGCGACCTTCTCCAACTCGGCCTTAGCCCGGGCCTCAAGTTGGGCAATCCTCTCGGATTCGGCCCTAACTTCCGATAACTGAGCCTCGAGCTGGCCCACCTTCTTCGATTCAGCTTGAGACAGGGTCTTCCAGAATTTCATCTCTTGGTTCAGGTGAACGTTGGCCATCTGAGCCCGTTCCAAAACCGCCTCCCGCTCAGAGCTTTTCTTAAGGGCAACATCTAAGCGATATTCCCTCTCCTGAAGCTGAGCCGAGAGATCGGAATTAGCCGACAGGGCAGCCGCCAGATCGGCTGACATCTGGGTGAGCTGGGAGAAAGACGAAGCGCCGAGATTATGATCCTCTGCGAAGGTCACAAAGGTGGCGAAGAACTGCACAAGAAAGAAAGTCACATCAGGACGGCAAAGGGGTAATAATAAATATGAAAATAGTCAAAAAGGGAGGAAGGCGAAAAGGAGGAATACCTTCCCAAAATACATCATCATAGCATCGGCGAGGGTCCTCCGCGGCATCTCGTAATCCCGGCTTATCCTTAGCCGGGACCATGGAGCTGAAATATGGAAGAAATTTCTCAAACTCCTTGCAACGGAGAAGAGTCTCCATAGCCGGACCTGGGGGACCTGCGGTCCTCGGCCGTTTGGTAGCGGGGGAGCTAGGAGAAGGGGCCCTCTGAGTGACCTGAAGCTGCCGAGACGAACTCGCAGGGCTTCGTCCGGTGGTCAAGGTAGGAGCCAGGTCGGAGGGGAGAGTCACCCCAAATTTGGGGCGAGAAGGGAGCTTCCGTTTAATTTTTGATGAGCCCTCTGCCCTCTCCCTGGGGGGATTCGTCGACTTGGGGACCTTCTCTTTCGTTGGTTCAGCCGGCTTGGAGGCATCCGACTGGCAGGTCCGCATGAACCGATCTACAAAAAACAATACAAACGATCAGGGAAATAGCTAAAAAACAAAATAACAAAGATCATACTATGGAAAGAGCCGATAAAGCCTACCAATATCAGGGATAGCTGGGTAAGGATTCGAGCTCAGCCCACAATGGAACAGGAGATCATGGAATTGTGTCAGCTGGAAAGCATTGTAGGGAATGGCATTCCATTCCCGAACTTTCTCGACCCACGCAGCCCGATGGAACTGCGCCTAGGAATAGGATCCTGGCTCAGAGTAGCCTGCGTCCATTCCGTGGGAAAACCCCAAGAATCAGCTGTAGGGAGCCGTAGGAAAAGAAACGGGACCTCCAATCCTTCACATTAGAAGGGAGGTGGGTAAAGAAATGGGTGTTGTTTCGGGAAGTCAAGTAAAAGGAGCCTTTAAAACTCTTTAGCCCAAAACAAAAATAGAAACCTAAATCGGGTTCCTCGTGTCTGTAATGACACAGCACGAGAAAACCAACCATATAACGAAAAGAGTTAGGAGAAAACTGGTTGAGAGGAAGATTGTATTTAACGGAGAGAGCGACAAGGAAGGGATGGAGTGGAAAGCGAAGACCACTGCTCATCTGATCCACGAACCAGGTAATATGCCCCGGGGGAGGATGGTCAGGGGTGTCACTATCCTGAGGCGTGACAAATTCCCACCCCGGGGGAAGTCTAAGAAATTTTATAAAACTAGCCAGCGCGGCTGGGCTAGTCCTAGATAGAGGATGAGGAGGGAGAACTCGAGTCGCTCCTACGACCGTCTGATATGAGTCGGCTAAAAGGCCGGTCACAGTTACTTCGTCCATATGAGGAGGGGAAGGGGGATCTACAATGATTAGGGGGATGTCAAAGGGAAGGTTAGAAGGGATGTCACCTAGCTCGGACCAATCTAGATCACCTAGGGGTTCATCCCTAAGACAGAGGGAGGAACCAGTAGCTCGCCCCGACCTACCCCCCGAGTCCCCATCAGAAGAAAGACCTTCTAAAAAGGAGTCCACGGCCGATTCGCCGGAAAAATTCTGAGAATCCGAAGCAGACGACATAATAAAAGGAAGAAAAAGGGAGGAAGAAGAAAAGTAAAAATCGGTAACAAACCAAAAGAAAAATTAAAGGGGTGTTTATATGAACATAACCATGGGATTGGGTGGAAGATCGCCGGAGAAAGGTAGTGGGAGCACCACCGAAGGCAGGAAACCAAGGTCGCAAGTGTCGCCGGAATACCCTCACACTAGTATGTCGCAGGAAGAAGAGCGGAAATGGCTGAAGGAGGTAGGGGATTCCTATTTATAGAGAAGGAGGGCGAAAATCAAGAAGATAACGGGCGATCTGGAGCGTCCGATGCCTCCTGTAAAAGAACGGCTGGGATCTGGAACCGCCTCATCCGACCTATAATAGGTCGACACCTAGACTTGACCATAGACACGACGTTTGGGAGGCGGGGAAAGGAAAAGACGGGGATATTATAGCGCACGAAATCCGAGGAACCTCGTTATCTGGGAACGGCAATCCCAAGGATTATTGTGTCAAGGTCGTAAGATTACAAACAAATCTTACTCTACTCGGTCTTACAGCTCGACTAGAGTAGGGGGGACTGGTTGATAGGACGCCGAATGCACGCTCCCTGAAAACCCGGTTTAAAACATGGACCAATATAAGCCGGAGTACCAACCTCTTAGTAATGAAAGATTTTCTTAGACAAGTGGATGCCGACCTCAAGGTCCTTTAGAAGGTTGCCGACCTCAAAGGTCTCCCGACCTTGGAGGTCCCGCTGACCTGTGACATCTGTTAGAAGGGCGCCGACCTCGGAGGCCCCGCTGACCTGTGACATCTGTTAGAAGGGCGCCGACCTCGGAGGTTCCGCTGACCTGTGACATCTCTTAGAGGGTTGCCGACCTCAAAGGTCTCCCGACCTACGGATTTGAATAGGAATGACCCGACCTAAGTGATCTTTTATAATATGAGCCGATCTAAGGCCTCCGAGCTCTTGAAGGTCGAAGTCTCGGGAAAGAAGATCCTGACTCACCTGACAGAATCCCTGAGATCCAGGGATTGAGAGCCCATACCTTGCAATCCCAGAAATCCAGGGATGGGAAATCGCAACCTGAATCCCTGGATATCCGGGATCTTCTCTAAAAATCAGGGAAGATCTTAGAGAACAAGGCATCTCCCTGCTATAAAAGGGAGGGGGGGGTTTCATTAGGGATTCACATTTTGAGATTATAGCATACTTTAGAGAGAGAGAAAGACAATAATTCATACATTTTGGGTTTTCTTAGCTAAACTCCTAAGATTAACCCGGTTCTTGGTGACCGATCAGCCCGGTTACATCAAGTGGCGCCGTCTGTGGGAACTGTGACATCGAGTCACTTTGAGTTGAGACGTGAGGTTAGTAATGGCGGAAGAAATGAACCAGAAGAGAATAGGGGAGTTGATACCCCGAAATTTAGAAGAGGAACTAGCAGCTGTGGGTGGAGAAGCGACTCTGGAAAAAACACCCGTCACCCCCGTAGAAGAAGTCGCACCAAACACAATCACACTGACGAAGGAATCCTTAGCCGACATAATCGCCAGTGCAATCCAGAAGAGTCGGGAGGTCAAAAAACAAAGGATACCACGAAAAGTAATACCCATCCTTTCGGATGGACCGGAGGAAATTGATCAGCAGGAAGAGCATGGGGAGAGTTATCCAAGAATGTGGGAGCGATCTAGACAGGAGAGAATGCAGGATCCCTTGATATCCAGTATGCAAGACGAGCTGGAGGATTTGCGACAGAGGGTTACGGGGAAGGACATGGAGAGTCATCCAGTCCATCCCTTCTCAGAAGGCATACTGCAGGCCGAGCTCCCATATGGGTTTAGGGCTGTTACCTTCACCTACGATGGACTCTCAGATCCTACCCGACATTTATACCGATTCGAAAACATGGCGGTACTACATCGATATTCCGATGCCGTGAGTTGCAGAGCATTCCTGGCTACGCTGACAGAGTCAGCTCATGATTGGTTCCACCAGATACCGCCTGGGTCAATCACCAGCTTCAAGACTTTCAACTCCGCGTTCTTGACTCACTTTGCCAGCGCCAGGGCGCACCAAAAGACCTTCATGTCCTTGTTCAGTATCAAGCAGTACTCCGTAGAAGCGCTGAGAGCTTATGTGACCCGATTCACAAAGGCATGTCTGGAGGTACCCTCGTTGTCATAAGAAGTAAAAACCAGTGCCTTGACGCAGGGACTGAGGCCGGGGTTGCTATGCACCTCATTAGCTAAAAAACCAGCCAGAACATATGATGAGGTCCTAGCCCGATGTTCGAAATACATTAATGTTGAGGAAACCGAGAAGGATATGCACGAATTGCAAGAAAAGCCCGAAGATGGGGAGAGAGGGTCCAGCAGATTGATACGGCGTGAGGAGTACACCTTTCAAGGAAATTTACCTCGGGAAGAAATGCCGCGGGGAAAAACAGATCGAAAGAAGAGCGATACCGTTCTAAGACGACAAAGATTTGACCAATACAGCCCACTAACAATGAGGAGAGCCCAGGTTTTGGAAGCAGTTGAGGATAAGATGAACAGGGTTATCGAGTGGCCTGCATCTCGTCCTAATAGGCCCACCCAGCCGAAGTCAGAGCTTTATTGTCGATTCCACAATGATTACGGGCATAAAATAGATGAGTGCAAGCACCTTAAAGATGAGATCGAAAGGATGGTCTGAGCGGGACATCTAATGGAGTTCACATATCAGCAGAGGAATGGAGGTCGGAGGCAACCACCCATGCCCCAAGGAGGGGCCGGGGTGAAAAGAGAAGCTCCACGGGGACTCGCTGCTCCCCCAGCTAAGAAAGGAGTAATCCACATGATATCAGGAGGACCAACTGACGGAAGTTCTAATCGTGCCAGAAAGCCCACGCACGAAAGGCTAGGTGTCATCAGCTCAAGGAGGTCGCCTCTGTAGGCCACGGGCCTATCATTCAGTTCAGCACTGCGGATTATAACGGGATACATGCGCCCCATAATGACGCGCTAGTCATCACCCCGGAGATCGCCAATTATGATGTGCAAAGGGTATTTATCGATATGGGGAGCTCGGTAGACATCTTATTCTATGGCTGTTTCAAATAGATGAACCTGGAAGTGGAATTAAAAAAGGTAGATACCGCGCTCTATGGGTTCTGCATGATCGAGGTGCAACCGGTTGGAGAAGTGGTGCTTCCGGTAGCACTAGGTCGGATGCCCCATCGAAAGGTCAAGACGCTCAGGTTTTTAGTGGTGGACACCAAATCGGCCTATAACGCCATTCTAGGGCGACCGGGACTCAACAAGTTCGAAGCAGTGGCCTCTACCGCACACATGAAAGTAAAATTCCCCGTATGAGGTGAGGTAGGGGAAGTAGCCGGGGATCAGTTTATAGCTCGATCTTGTTACCAGACAACGGTAAAGCAGGGAATGCAGCGCGGAAAGAGGGCATCCGAGCTAGGGGGTCCGGATCCAGAGTCTAAGAAGAATAAACAATCAAAGGCGCCCGAGGAAGCTGAGGAAGAAGACGTCAAGCCCAATGAGGAGTTGATAGAAATAGAGTTAGTTCCAGGAAAGCCGGAAACAAAAACTCGCATGGGAAGTCGGTTGGACGATGGAATAAAGGAAAGCCTTATCAGTCTACTAAGGAGATTTGTGGACATTTTCGCGTTCGCAGCCGAGGAGCTGGTGGGAATCAGCCCAATAGTTGCCGAGCACAGGTTGAACATCAACCCAACCATAAGACCAGTGAAGCAGAAGAGGAGGCATTTTGGGCCGGAGATGGATGGGGTCATTGGGTAAGAAGTTGACAAGCTCCTCCGAGCTGGACACATAATGGAGATCCAGTTTCCGGAGTGGCTATCCAACGCTGTGATGGTGGGGAAAGGTCAGGGGAAGTGGAGGATGTGCATGGACTTCCGGGACCTAAACAAAGCATGTCCAAAGGATCACTACCCGCTACCCCGCATAGATCAGCTGGTGGATTCAACCTCGGGGTGCGAGTTACTCAGTATGATGGATGCTTCTCAGGGATATCATCAGATTCCTCTCGCACCCGAGGACAGAAAAAGGGTTAGTTTTGTGGTATCAAAAGGAACTTTTTGTTATGTACGCATGCCTTTTGGATTAAAAAATGCAGGAGCTACATATCAAAGGATGGTTGACAGAATCTTTAGATCCCAAATCGGCAGAAACATGGAGGTGTACGTGGATGACATGCTAGTAAAAAGCGTGAAGGCAGGAGAGCATATCAGAGACCTAGAAGAGACGTTCGAAAACCTACGCACGTACGGAATGAAGCTCAATCCATCAAAATGTTCTTTTGGAGTCAAATCGGGAAAATTCCTGGGATACGTAGTCACAGAACAAGGAATTGAGATCAATCCGGAGAAGGTCAAGGCAGTGCTGCAAATGAATCCTCCAAAAAATATCAAGGATATCCAGATACTAACAGGAAGAATAGCAGGGCTGAGCCGGTTCATATCACGCTCGGCCGAGAAGGGATTTCCATTTTTTAAACTCTTAAGAAAAGGGAAAAAGTTCGAATGGACCCCAGAAGCGCAAGCAGCATTCGGAAAATTAAAGGAGTATTTGGCCGAGCTGCCTCTGCTCACCAAACCGATACCGGGAGAGGATCTCGTACTCTACTTATCAGTGGGAGAGGGGGCGGTAAGCTCGGTCTTGCTAAGAGAAGAAATGAGTAAGCAAAAACCCATTTATTATACAAGCCGAATTTTGCAAGGAGCAGAACGAAATTACTCCGAGCTAGAAAAAGGGGCAATGGCGTTAGTAGTTACAGCCAGGCGATTGAGGCCCTATTTCCTAGCCCACCGAATAAAACTGCGAACCAACTTGCCCTTGAGAGAAATATTAGGGCGACCTAACGCGTCAGGTCGCCTGGTGAAGTGGGCGGTAGAAATGGGGGAATACGACATGGAGTATGAGCCGAGAACGGCAATTAAAGCTCAGGCCCTATCGGACTTCATCCAAGAGGGGCCCATGCCTTCGCCACCAGAGGGACAGTGGCTATTACATGTGGATGAATCGGCAACAACCAGTGGTTCGGGGGCAGGGATATTCCTTACTACCCCGGAGGGTGAACAATTAGAGTATGCCATAAAGTTCGATTTCAGAGCATGTAACAACGAGGCCGAATATGAAGCCCTGGTTAAGGGAATGCAGTTGGGGATAGACTTGGCGCACGACGACTCATTGCTTACTCTGATTCCCAACTGGTCACACAACAGGTAGAAGGAAAATTTGAGATAAATGAGGATCGGATGAAGAAGTATGTTGAGGAAGTGAGAGAGGCTGCCAAAAAACTAGGGGAATGGAAGTTAATCCATATCCCTAGGGCGGAAAATGCAAAAGCTGATTACCTAGAAAAAATGGGAAGCTCCTTAGTGGATTGCCGCTAGCGAACAGTAACGATTTTGGGAGCAGCCCGGAGTAGCATCATGAAACAGGTGATGGAAGTGAACGAGATGGCAGATTGGCGAACTTCTTTGTTGGCATACCTAAGAAGGGCAGAACTACCCAAGGAAAGGCAAGAAAGAATGAAGATTGTGCGAAGAGCAGCGAGGTTCTGTTGCATTAACGATGAGCTATACAAGAGATCCTACCTCGGTCCATACCTACGGTGCGTTTCGGAAGAAGAAGGGCGGGGTATATTGGAAGAAATCCATAAAGGGTGCTGCGGAGACCATACCAAAGGAAGAGCGCTAATTAGCAAAACGCTAAGGGCTGGTTTTTTCTGGCCGACCATGAGCAAGAAAGCAGTGGAAATGGTTAGGCGATGCCAAAAATGTCAAAGTGCACGCAGCCTTAATTCACATCCCAGCCGAAGATATGATTACCATGGGAGCGCCCTGTCCATTCGCTAAGTGGGGAATTGATATCATGGGGCAGTTTACACCTGGCTCGGGAGGAAGAAAGTTCTTAGTAGTAGCCATTGACTACTTCAGCAAGTGGGTAGAGGCCGAGCCCGTGGCCACCATAACTGAGCAAAGGATCATAAGTTTTCTGTTTAACAACATTTGCTGCAGGTACGGAGCGCCCCAGATACTCATCTCAGATAATGGAACCCAATTCAATAGGAAGAGAACCCAGTCCTGGTGCGAGGGTATGCATATCAGGCAAAGGTTCGCTGCGGTTGCTCACCCGCAGGCTAATGGGCAAGTGGATGTAACTAACAGAACAATCTTGCAGGGGATCAAAACCCGCTTAGACAAAGTTGGAGGAGGATGGGTGGATGAGCTCAGATCGGTACTATGGTCATACAGGACCACACCTAGATCGTCAACAGGAGAAACACCCTTCAGTATGGTATACGGGTCCGAAGCCGTCATCCCTACAGAAGTCGGAGAAATGTCTCATCGGGTTCGATGGTTCAATGAGGTGGAGAACGAGGAAATAATGAAGGAGGCGTTAGATACTATAGAAGAAAGAAGGGAAGCGGCCGCAGCACGAACTGAAAGATACAAAAGCCTGACAAAAGAATCTCATAACAAAAGGGTCAGGAAGAGACAGTTCCAGGTCGGTGATCTGGTGCTTAGGCGAGCTGATGCCCTTAGAAAAACAGGAAAGCCGGAGCCGAACTGGGAGGGCCCTTACAAGGAAATCCGAATCTATGCAGGGGGAGCTTATGAGCTCGAGGATATGGAAGGGCACCCCATCAAAAGACCTTGGAACATATGTCACTTAAAAAAGTATTTTGTATGAAGAGGTGTGGAAAAAAAGCTTGTGTTGTTTTAATAAAAGTCTATTACAAAAAAAAAATCTCTCTGAATGTGTTGATCAAGTAAAACTAGAAATGACATCTGATCAGGTGAAACGCCTTCAGATCCGAGTAAGGGTGAACCGCCCTGTGACATCTGATCAGGCGAAACGCCTTCAGATCCGAGTAAGGGTGAACCGCCCTGTGACATCTGATCAGGCGAAACGCCTTCAGATCCGAGTAAGGGTGAACCGCCCTGTGACATCTGATCAGACGAAACGCCTTCAGATCCGAGTAAGGGTGAACCGCCCTGTGACATCTGATCAGGCGAAACGCCTTCAGATACGAGTAAGGGTGAACCGCCCTGTGACATCTGATCAGGCGAAATGCCTTCAGATCCGAGTAAGGGTGAACCGACCTATGACATCTGATCAGGCGAAATGCCTTCAGATCCGAGTAAGGGTGAACCGCCCTGTGACATCTGATCAGGCGAAATGCCTTCAGATCCGAGTAAGGGTGAACCGCCCTCTGACATCTGATCAGGCGAAACGCCTTCAGATCCGAGTAAGGGTGAACCGCCCTATGACATCCGATCAGGTGAAATGCCTTCGGATCTAAATAAGGGTGAACCGCCCTGTGAAGCTATGACTAAGGGAAATAACCAACCTATACTAAAGATCGGTGAAAAGGTTAGGTTTAATTAACCTAAAAAAAACCAAACCATTACGACTCGTAAAGGTCGAAGTGGTTGGGTTACATTTAAGAAATTGCTAATCGGAAAATAGTCGGGGCTATACTAGGAAAAGGCCGAGTTCCCATATGGGAAGTGATCGTATCAATTCAAACAGGCTCAGATACATCGAGGTTACAATCGACGCCGAGCAAAGCACAAATCCAAAGTGTATTCAACTCAAACAGGGGGAGATAATCCATGATACAAAGCACAAATCCAAAGTATATTCAACTCAAAAACTTTTCATTAAAAAACTGCTGTGCCAGTACAATGAACAAGACAAAAAAACATATACATGTCTACACAAAACTTAAAAAGATTAAACTACAGGCTCGGAAGATGGAGGAGGCAACGAAGGAGAAGCATCAAGGTCGCTCCCGGTCACCTCGGGATTAGGAGTGCCGGCCTTAACAGGCGAGTTAGGAGGAGTAGAAGGCAGCTCCAAATCCAGGCCAGAAGTCTTTATAGACTCCTCAAGGGCGTCCTCCCACCAGGCTGCCTCCGGAGATTCTTCCACGTCCCCGGACCAACCCGAAGGAACAGGAGCCCCATTCAATGCAGCATCCCGGTCCAGCTCGCCCGTAAAACCCAAAGAAGCTAGTTGCTCACGAGCACGAGTTAGAGCAAAATCGAAATATTGTGTCGCGGCAGGGGCTAGCTTAACCAGGAAAGCGGTAGAATTGTGATACCGGGCTAGGAGGGCGGAACGGTAGGCTCCCAGGAAAGAATGACCAACGTCACTGGTCAGAAATCGACGTCGGCCATCCGTCATCCCGCGCTCGTAAGATGATCCCTCGGATCTAGCGTCGGCTAGTTGAGCTTCCAGCTGGGCAACCCTTTCTGATTCTGCTCTAGCCTGAGCTTCGAGTTGGGCGACCTTCTCCAACTCAGCCTTAGCCTGGGCCTCAAGTTGGGCAATCCTCTCGGATTCGGCCCTAACTTCCGATAACTGAGCCTCGAGCTGGCCCACCTTCTTCGATTCAGCTTGAGACAGGGTCTTCCAGAATTTCATCTCTTGGTTCAGGTGAACGTTGGCCATCTGAGCCCGTTCCAAAACCGCCTCCCGCTCAGAGCTTTTCTTAAGGGCAACATCTAAGCGATATTCCCTCTCCTGAAGCTGAGCCGAGAGATCGGAATTAGCCGACAGGGCAGCCGCCAGATCGGCTGACATCTGGGTGAGCTGGGAGAAAGACGAAGCGCCGAGATTATGATCCTCTGCGAAGGTCACAAAGGTGGCGAAGAACTGCACAAGAAAGAAAGTCACATCAGGACGGCAAAGGGGTAATAATAAATATGAAAATAGTCAAAAAGGGAGGAAGGCGAAAAGGAGGAATACCTTCCCAAAATACATCATCATAGCATCGAAGCGAGGGTCCTCCGCGGCATCTCGTAATCCCAGCTTATCCTTAGCCGGGACCATGGAGCTGAAATATGGAAGAAATTTCTCAAACTCCTTGCAACGGAGAAGAGTCTCCATAGCCGGACCTGGGGGACCTGCGGTCCTCGGCCGTTTGGTAGCGGGGGAGCTAGGAGAAGGGGCCCTCTGAGTGACCTGAAGCTGCCGAGACGAACTCGCAGGGCTTCGTCCGGTGGTCAAGGTAGGAGCCAGGTCGGAGGGGAGAGTCACCCCAAATTTGGGGCGAGAAGGGAGCTTCCGTTTAATTTTTGATGAGCCCTCTGCCCTCTCCCTGGGGGGATTCGTCGACTTGGGGACCTTCTCTTTCGTTGGTTCAGCCGGCTTGGAGGCATCCGACTGGCAGGTCCGCATGAACCGATCTACAAAAAACAATACAAACGATCAGGGAAATAGCTAAAAAACAAAATAACAAAGATCATACTATGGAAAGAGCCGATAAAGCCTACCAATATCAGGGATAGCTGGGTAAGGATTCGAGCTCAGCCCACAATGGAACAGGAGATCATGGAATTGTGTCAGCTGGAAAGCATTGTAGGGAATAGCATTCCATTCCCGAACTTTCTCGACCCACGCAGCCCGGATGGAACTGCGCCTAGGAATAGGATCCTGGCTCAGAGTAGCCTGCGTCCATTCCGTGGGAAAACCCCAAGAATCAGCTGTAGGGAGCCGTAGGAAAAGAAACGGGACCTCCAATCCTTCACATTAGAAGGGAGGTGGGTAAAGAAATGGGTGTTGTTTCGGGAAGTCAAGTAAAAGGAGCCTTTAAAACTCTTTAGCCCAAAACAAAAATAGAAAAAACCCAGGTCGGGTTCCTCGTGTCTGTAATGACACAGCACGAGAAAACCAACCATATAACGAAAAGAGTTAGGAGAAAACTGGTTGAGAGGAAGATTGTATTTAACGGAGAGAGCGACAAGGAAGGGATGGAGTGGAAAGCGAAGACCACTGCTCACCTGATCCACGAACCAGGTAATATGCCCCGGGGGAGGATGGTCAGGGGTGTCACTAGCCTGAGGCGTGACAAATTCCCACCCCGGGGGAAGTCTAAGAAATTTTATAAAACTAGCCAGCGCGGCTGGGCTAGTCCTAGATAGAGGATGAGGAGGGAGAACTCGAGTCGCTCCTACGACCGTCTGATATGAGTCGGCTAAAAGGCCGGTCACAGTTACTTCGTCCATATGAGGAGGGGAAGGGGGATCTACAATGATTAGGGGGATGTCAAAGGGAAGGTTAGAAGGGATGTCACCTAGCTCGGACCAATCTAGATCACCTAGGGGTTCATCCCTAAGACAGAGGGAGGAACCAGTAGCTCGCCCCGACCTACCCCCCGAGTCCCCATCAGAAGAAAGACCTTCTAAAAAGGAGTCCACGGCCGATTCGCCGGAAAAATTCTGAGAATCCGAAGCAGACGACATAATAAAAGGAAGAAAAAGGGAGGAAGAAGAAAAGTAAAAATCGGTAACAAACCAAAAGAAAAATTAAAGGGGTGTTTATATGAACATAACCATGGGATTGGGTGGAAGATCGCCGGAGAAAGGTAGTGGGAGCACCACCGAAGGCAGGAAACCAAGGTCGCAAGTGTCGCCGGAATACCCTCACACTAGTATGTCGCAGGAAGAAGAGCGGAAATGGCTGAAGGAGGTAGGGGATTCCTATTTATAGAGAAGGAGGGCGAAAATCAAGAAGATAACGGGCGATCTGGAGCGTCCGATGCCTCCTGTAAAAGAACGGCTGGGATCTGGAACCGCCTCATCCGACCTATAATAGGTCGACACCTAGACTTGACCATAGACACGACGTTTGGGAGGCGGGGAAAGGAAAAGACGGGGATATTATAGCGCATGAAATCCGAGGAACCTCGTTATCTGGGAACGGCAATCCCAAGGATTATTGTGTCAAGGTCGTAAGATTACAAACAAATCTTACTCTACTCGGTCTTACAGCTCGACTAGAGTAGGGGGGACTGGTTGATAGGACGCCGAATGCACGCTCCCTGAAAACCCGGTTTAAAACATGGACCAATATAAGCCGGAGTACCAACCTCTTAGTAATGAAAGATTTTCTTAGACAAGTGGATGCCGACCTCAAGGTCCTTTAGAAGGTTGCCGACCTCAAAGGTCTCCCGACCTTGGAGGTCCCGCTGACCTGTGACATCTGTTAGAAGGGCGCCGACCTCGGAGGCCCCGCTGACCTGTGACATCTGTTAGAAGGGCGCCGACCTCGGAGGTTCCGCTGACCTGTGACATCTCTTAGAGGGTTGCCGACCTCAAAGGTCTCCCGACCTACGAATTTGAATAGGAATGACCCGACCTAAGTGATCTTTTATAATATGAGCCGATCTAAGGCCTCCGAGCTCTTGAAGGTCGAAGTCTCGGGAAAGAAGATCCTGACTCACCTGACAAAATCCCTGAGATCCATGGATTGAAAGCCCATACCTTGCAATCCCGGAAATCCAGGGATGGGAAATCGCAGCCTGAATCCCTGGATATCCGGGATCTTCTCTAAAAATCAGGGAAGATCTTAGAGAACAAGGCATCTCCCTGCTATAAAAGGGAGAGGGGGGGTTTTCATTAGGGATACACATTTTGAGATTATAGCATACTTTAGAGAGAGAGAGAAAGACAATACTTCATACATTTTGGGTTTTCTTAGCTAAACTCCTAAGATTAACCCGGTTCTTGGTGACCGATCAGCCCGGTTACATCAGGCAGTATAAGTTACTTTTCCAAGTAAAGTGCCTACAACAAGAATGTTATAGTCAAAGAAAGTCTTACACTATAGACCTAGAGACTTCAATTATTGTAACTTCACTCATATTGGATGGCGGTGTAGGATAGTTGCTTTGGTTTTCTTCACTTATCAAAATCCAATGGGAATTCTCCCAATAATTTCTCCATTTTGATCATGCCAAAATCATATTCTAACTCCCTCTCAATCGAATGAGTTGAAGTAACTCTTTTCGTACTTGTTCTAACTTAGTCTAAAACTGAGCACCTCTCAAGCATGTTCTTGTATCAAGAAAATTCATCCTAACTCACTAAGTTTTTATAACTTAATCTAAGATTGGCTCGCATGCGTAATCTTACAGTGCATATACAAATTTGTGTAGTCTAGTATTGAGCAAAATTTATATTTGGAAGTTTTTTTTTAATTTTTCGAACTTCAAAAAATTTTAAGTATTGTAAGTAACTAGATTACGAGCTGTAATCTTTTCCTGGAGAAAATAAATTATTTATTGATAACTTGGAAGCTACATTAGAGATCTTAAAAGTGCAAAAACAAAAACAAGAAAAGCAAAATACAGGCAAGTAAAAATACATCAGTTGTCGGGAAAAGCATAGTGATGAGTAGGCTGCCACCGGCTCATCCTACTGTGGGTTTAGAAATCACATTTGGTTCAATTCAACCAGTTCTCTAATTGGTCCCGAGGGCGATTCATGTAGAAACTTTTTCCTTCCGGGGTAACATCGTATTTGATCATCCAGTCCTCCGATTGTGTCAGACGTTCACCCCTCATGTACCTTCTTTTAATAGAGATCTGCAAAGGGAGCCTGCCTTCATCACTAGTCTAGAAAATTTATTGCTTAGTGCCTCTAGAGTCTTGAAATGATTGGGGATGGTGGATTCTTTGACTAAGGTGCAGAAGTAACTATTATGTTCTATCTTCCTCTAGTCCTTCAATTTATTCACTCATGGTTATGTGTCTATAGGTAGCAGCAGTCTGGCATGCTTCTATATTGTCTCCCTCCAATTGATGTTGTTGGGAATAAAATGCAGCGGAAACGAAGTTGGGAAATATTTGATTAAAGCATCTTACGCATCCACGAATACAAAACCTATTTAGGCATGCTAATTAATTAACTACTAAGATTAATAAGCAATTCAAATATTATTTGTTGTTTATTAATTAAATATGTTGGTAATATAAATATCATATTCTAGATCAAAGATCATAGGATATTTACCTTTGAAGTGTAATGGTTGCTTGCTCCTTGATCTTCTTGCATTTCTAACTTTAGAACTTCTAGAGTATGATCCGCCTTAATCCGAACGTTGTGTGGGCAACGAGCTACCGAATCTTGCTTGGACAACTATGGGGATCGACCGAACACATTACGAGTCACTCAATTCTCTTATTTTTCTAGTATTATGTAGACGCTCTTAGAAAATTGATGTGTTATCTAAATTGTAGAATCAAGGACACAAGTCAAGATCTACAATTAAACACAAAAAGAAAAATCGATATCACAAGAATCACAATGATTGTAACGGCCGAACCCCCATGTAAGTCCTATTTATAGGCTTTGGACTACTCTAGGGATCTTAAGGAGGATTCGGGTTAGGACTCCTAGTGCAACCCAACTTTCCATAATAATTCATTTCCTAATATGGTTGAGTTCACTAATATCAACTCAATCCACTAAAGAGTTAATATTGCACTTCCTACCCAAATCCCAATTTTACAAAATCGAGCTCTTTATTTAAATATATTATTTCCCATATTTAAGATATTGAATGTCCATTAATTAATTTTAAGCTACTGACAGCTTTAATTAATTAATATCTTATCCAAGAGTAGTACCACTCGAACCTTATTATTATATCGGAATTAAATCCACATGCAGGGTTTAATATAATAATCATTACCGAGCTCCTCAAGGAGACATCATGAACCCGCACGAGTCAAAATAATTGTCATACGAATAATATTATTGCCCAAGATACGAATCTTATTGAGTCAATCATTTTGACTCTCACCCGTGGTAAATCAAATCAGTCAATATTATAAATACACAATTAATTATTATATACTTATAATTAAGAAATAATAATTATCGGAGATATACGTTTTTCTTACAATCAGTACACAAGACACATTGTCACTTCGATCCAGTTCAACGTATGTAAATACGCTAATGCATGCTAATAGTCAAGACCAACTAATCTCAAGCATATACTACAACCTTTCATATAATTTGTCTAATAATTATATAAGTGGTGAACCATTATATTATTTTATAAAGCACCGATAATGTTATCTTCCATATGACATCAACACGCCACATTATCTATAATATAAAATAATTACACATTTCATTTGCATAACCATAACGTAAATAAATATGCAAAATATGTGATTAAATGTAATTAATATTCTCATAGGTAGTTCGAGAGAAATAAGGTAATACAAGCATAAAGTATGCTTTGCAGTATACAACCCGAACAATCTCCCACTAATATTCAAAGCATGGTTTTAAGTATACTACTCTATCACAGAGTCTCTCATTTCTCCCACTTATACTCAAAGAAATACTGTCATATACCGTAATCCCATTCCTTCCACATGCCTTTCAAAAACTTTTGAGAGTAGGCCTTTCGTGAAAGGATCAGCAAGATTATCTTCCGATGAAACCCTGGCTACAACTACATCTCCTTCCTTTACAAAGTGTCGTATGATGTGGTACTTGCGGTTGATATGTTTACTTACATTGTGGGCTCGTGGTTCCCTCGAATTTGCGACTGCACCAGTATTATCACAATAAAGTGTTATACCCTTTGGCAAATCAGAGATCACATCTAAATTCTGCAGGAAGTACTTGAGCCATACTGCCTCCTTGGCAGCCTCAGAGGCTGCCACGTACTCGGCTTCCATGGTAGGGTCTGAGATGCATTTCTGCTTCACATTCCTCCAACTAATGGCTCCATCTCCCAAGCTAAACATATAATCTGAAGTAGGCTTAGACTTTTCTTTGTATGATGAAAAATCTGAGTCAGTATAACCCACCAGACACAGGTCGTCTGATTGATATACTAGCATATACTCCCTAGTCCTTCTCAGGTACTTGAGTATGTGCTTGACATTAATCCAGTATCCTAGTCATGGGTTCGACTAATATCTAGCAGCCATGCCTACGGCATGACAGATATCTGGTCTAGTGTAAAGCATAGCATACATGAGGCTTCTCACAGCTGATGCATAAGGGATCAACTTCATGTCATCTATCTCCTTTTGTGTCTTGAGACACATATCCTTAGATAGTTGAATTTCATGACTATAAGGTAGAAAACCTTTCTTGGAATTCTCCATGCTAAACCTTTCGATCACGAAAGATCCTGATTCCAAGGATGTGTTATGCTTCTCCCAAATCCTTCATATCGAACTGCTCAGACAGCCATACACGTACGTTCGATAATTCCTTCAAGTTGTTTCCAATCATAAGGATACCATCTACATACAGTACAAGAAACACCAACACATTTCCATCGTATTTCTTATACACACAACTCCCAATCGGACATTAGATGAAACTATATGACTGCACTACCTCATCAAATCGAGTGTTCCAAGATCTAGATGCTTGCTTAAGTCCATAAATAGATCTCTTAAGTTTGCACACTAAGTGCTCTTCTCCTTCAGCAATGAATCCCTCTGGTTGGCGCATGTAAATTTTCTTGTCTAGACTCCCATTTAGGAATGCAGTCTTGACATCCATTTGCCAAATCTCCAGATCCAAATGCGCAGCTATAGCTAAAATAATCCGGATTGACTTAAGCATGGCTACCGGCGAAAAGGTTTCATCATAATCGATACCCTATTTCTGAGTGTAACCTTTCGTTACAAGCCTCGTTTTGAAGGTTTCAACCTCCCCGTCACCTCCTTTCTTTTGCTTGTAGACCCACTTAGTCCTAATGGCTTGTACCCCATCAAGTAGTTCTACTAGCTCCCACACTTGATTGGAGTTTATAGATCCCATTCTGATTTTATTGCTACTTGCCAGGAGTCAGCATCTTTATCTTGTATTGCCTCCTTGTAAGTCCAGGGATTTGATTCATCTTCGCCTGGGATTTAGTTCCCGAAGATTGTCCCACGCCTATGAATCGTTCTGGTTGACGAACAACCCTCCCACTATGACGAGGAAAATCTTGAGTTGGTGTAAATGTCTCAAAATCGATACGTGGTGCAGTGATAGTTGGTGCTTGTACGATTGGTATATACGGAGTCTCGCCCCTCAACTCTTCCAGAATTATTTCGTTTATGGGCTTGTGACTAAACATATAATCCTCTTCCAGGAATCGGGCATTGGTGCTAACAATGACCTTATGATACTGGGGACTATAGAACAAGCCACCGTTCGTTCCCTTAGGATATCCTACAAACACTTGTACTTCTGTACGAGATGCCAACTTATCAGCTTCATTATTCAGCACATGTGCCGAAGTACCCCAAATTTGAACATGTCCTAGACTGGGCTTTCGCCCACTCCACAGTTCTGTGGGTGTTTTTGGAACTGATTTCGAAGGCACCAGGTTTAGAATGTACGCCACTGTTTCCAAGGCATACCCCCAGAACGAAATAGGTAAATCCGAATAACTCATCATTGATCTAGCCATTTCTAAAAGAGTTATGCTCCTTCTCTCAGCAACACCATTTTGTTGTGGAGTACCCGGCGCAGTGAGTTGGGACGAAATCCCCTAATTTTCCAAGAAATCTAAAAACTCTGGACTAAGGTACTCGCCACCACGATCAAATCATAGTTACTTGATACTCTTCCCATGACGCTGTAATATCCGCAATTTCGATTTTCCGGTAATTTTTTTTTTGGCAGAAGTCCATCTTAGAGACTCTGTTGTGACCGTTTTGTCATTCCTAGAATATTTAATTCTGCACTTTTTGTCATTCGCGTTCATTTCGGTATCGTTTTGTTAAGTTCAGTGTTCTTAAACGGCTTTTCCGCACTTGAGTTTGATTCTTGTGAATCTCGTACAAAACTGTTGTTTCGAGTTTCTTGTAAGTTCATTTAATGTTATTATTCATGTTGCGAGCTTTGGCTTGGTGTTTCGATCGTGTATCGTGTATTTCGGACGTTTTGGGCCATTTTCGTAATTTCCTAAAGTTTGGGGTAATTACTTCCCGTTGTCGAATTTCAAGCCTTCAGGTGGTCGGAAATGTGTGTTCTCTTAGCGCTTGGATTCATCTTTGCGAGCACTTCATAACCGAATCTTTGATTCATATTTAGGTTCGGGTTTCGGCGTTGTCCGGGCCGTCGGAAGTGGCCACGGCCGAGTCACGGCCGCACAGTTTGGAGTAGGTACTGGCCTGGCCGAGTTACGGACGTAAGGGGGTGTCAGTTACGACCGTAAGTGATCGACAGGTGCTGGGCAGAATCTGGACGAATGCCAGTTACGGCCGTAAGGACCTGTCGGATACGAGCGTAAGGGCCGAGTTACGGCCGTAAGGCCCTGCCGGTTACGGCCGTAACTCTGTCGGCCATATATAGGCCTGTGACCGGACAGACCTCATTTTACCACATTTCTTCACCCGGGTGGCGGCTGGCGACGGGAAAAATCGAGGAGTGGAGTTTTTGGTCGATTCCACTCGATTTCTAAGCATTTTTGAGGATTCTTGTCGATTATATCAACATTAAATCCTTGTTTTTCGTCGGATCGAGGTAATTTCTTGCAATCTCCTAGAATTTGATTTTCGGGATTTCTTCTTGATTTTCGTTGTTCGTCCGAATTTGATGAATCGGTTGATGCTAGTAAACATTATTAATCGTGTTCTATGGATTGTATATCCATATCTTCGATTCGTTCAACCCGATTGATGATTCTTAGGTTCTTGAGAAACTTTGAACATTTCGTGTTCGATTAAATGTCTCAAAGAGTTTCCTTCGGTCGTTGTGTTGATTTCGATTGATATTGTGTTATTGAATGAATTGTATTTCATTCAAGGTTGTTCGAGTACTTGTGTTTATCGGAGGATGCCGTTCATTGTTCGTGGAAGTATTTCATTGCCTTCGGTTGAGGCAAGTTTTATACTTGTACTAGTCAATGAGATTAATGTTATCATATATGTGTATGAATGTATTGTATCATTCCGAGACTTATTCTCTTCATGAATTCATTGATATTAAAGGGATCATTCGATACGATACTTTTCGGCAATTATGCTAAATGTTTACTATTGTTCATTAATGGTCAGTAAGGCATTGAGATACTCGTTGTTAATGTTATTATCGATCACTGGTTCGCGGTATCGATATATCGATTGTTGTTGTTAATATTGATGTCGATCTAAGACATTGTTGTAATTATTATTATTAATGTTGGCGTCCTGTCATTCATGTTGTATTGGCCGATTGAAGGCATTGTCGTATTCATTCTCATCTTCGTCGTCGGTAGCTGATTAAAGGTGCCTAGGCATTCATTGTATCATTGTTATCGATTGGTCGTTCTAAGGCAATCGAGGTGCTCAACCATTCATTGTATCATTGTTATCGATTGACCGTTCTAAGACAATCGAGGTGCTCAATCATTCGTTGTATCATTGTTATCGATTGGCCGTTCTAAGGCAATCGAGGTGCTCAATCATTCGTTGGATCATTATTATCGATTGGCCGCTCTAAGGCAATCAAAATGTTCAATCATTCATGGGATCATTGTTATCGGTTGGCCACTCTAAGGCATCCGAGGTATTGAATCATCTGCAGCATCATTGTTATCGATTGAGCATTCTAAGGTAATCGAGGTATTGAATTGGGACCGCCGAGGACAGTGCCCATCCGGGAGTCATTGTTGTCGTGTTAGCCGACTCAAGGCAACACACTATCATTCTCGTGAATTCGGTAATCTTGGGATTGTTGTCGTTTGTGATTAGTTGTGTTTTGGAGGTGAGTCTCGGCTAGTGCTCATTATGGGTAAGTTTGAGCTTGAACCTTCGCGGTTGGTTTCCCAACACCTACAACTCAGTAGGTCACGGTCATGTTTATGATCTCATTATGGGTAAGTCTGGGACTTGAACCTTCGCGGTTGGTTTCCCAGCACCTGCAATATAGCAGGTCATGGTCACTGGGTGATCTCATTATGGGTAAGCTTGGGGCTTGAACCTTCGCGGTTGGTTTCCCAACACCTACAACTCAGTAGGTCACGGTCATGTTTATGATCTGATTATGGGTAAGCTTGGGGCTTGAACCTTCGCAGTTGGTTTCCCAACACCTACAACTCAGTAGGTCACGATCATGTTTATGATCTCACTATGGGTAAGTTTTGGGCTTGAACCTTCGCGGTTGGTTTCCCAACACCTACAATTCAGTAGGTCACGGCCATTGGATGGTCTCATTGTAATACGGCTTCGTGTCGTGGCTTCAACCCTCATTGATACAACTTCGGGCTATTTTGGCTTCAGGTGATTGTGATATTTGACAGCTTCGGCTGAGTGGCTTTCAGGCCTTTGTGATGTCTTCGTAATTTCATTGGAGCTTTCGGGCATTGTGATTCATAATTAATTCAGTTCTGGTTTGGTTCATATTCGTGTAATTCATTGTGGCGTTCTATAATTATGATTCGCTGTTAGGCATTTATGTTCTAACCTGTTGAACAGGTATTAATAGTATGCCGTGGGCATAGTGTTCCACGAATGCTTGGTCCTTACCTTGGTTTGTGAGCATCTCGTATTATTATTATCATTGTACCGTTTCATTCCGCCTTTGGATGTATATCATGTTATACATGTATTTGATGTTCATTATCTGGATGACTGACCTCGTGGGAGCGGAACATGTTTTCATGTTTTAGGTGATTGCGAGGAGAGAGTTGAGACACAAGGGCATGATGATGGCGACGAGGCATTCGAGCGATACTAGCCCGAGTTGTTCATGTTGGTCAGTCAGTTAGAGTGCTCTCCAGTTTGTCATTCATTGTCATTATGTATTACCCGAGCAAAGCTCGTGGGTGTGGTTGTATTTTCATTTTTGGCCATGTAGGCCCACTTTTGTCGTTGAAATTCCCTATCGGAATATTGTGTCGGATATCATAGTAGGGACTGTGATCTCCCTTGTTGGCTAAGTTGATATAATTTAGTCATGTTCGCCTGGTGGATCTCCTGGCGTGGGGTCCACGACACTGTAATGACCCAATAGGATTTAGGGGTGTTACAGAAGATGGTATCAGAGATTTGGGTTGTGAGATACCCTGACATGTGAAGTTATGTGGCTCTACCGACGCGGTAGTAGTGGGACTGTCAGGTTATGACAATCTGGACAGTCGGGTTTTGTGAGTCTTGATATTTATGCGACTACATGAGTCATTCATTCATCGAGTCGTCATCAGTTGAGACTAGTATCGCGAGACCTCGAAGCTTCATATGACTTGTGTAAGGACTCGATTCTCTTTATGTTCATACATTCATTATGTCATTAATTATACATGCTTTGTTGAAACGTATATGTGATATTAGTGTTATGATTGATTCATGACTAATTGTTTTGGAGCACGTGTGACCTGTGTAAGCGTTAAGGATCAACTCATTCATCAGTTAATAATCCTCAATCATCATTTTTTATCTTGTCGATCATGTTAATTCATTAATCACTCAGTCAATCTCATTGCTCAGTTGTTGATCTTGTGGATCGAACTATCAATCTTGTTAACGTATTCAAGATAATCATTTCAGAAATTTCATTAGATAATCATGTCACCTCACTTGATCTTTCATGCAATCTTATCATATTCCGGCGTCATGTCGACGATCATTTTATTGCATTATTAATGTATTCATTGTGTTAAAGCGTGTATGTTCATTGTTATCATTCCCTCACGTAATCATAATGCGATCTTCATGCGGGATCTATAATTATCACGTGACTTTCCTGCTTCAGTATGGATAGAGCTGTCAGGGGACGCATATGAAGAGGCCGCGGTGCAGGCCGAAACCCGGGATCTCGTGTGCATGCCCACGCGAACGCGAGGGATAACATTGGTTCAATAGTTAGCGATGCTACTCATTCACTGTCAGATAATTATTCATTGTCAGGGAGTCGTACCCGAGAAGCAGCTTAATCGGAAGGTGTTCGGGTGGACCCATTCATATGTATGTAGGGCATGATGGCCCAGATGACTCAGATGATGCGTCTGATGAAGACCATGCAGACCTCGATGGTTCGTGGTCCACCACAGCAGGGATTCCAGGTGCCGTTTCATAGACAGACTGGAGGAGTGAGTCAGATTATTGGTGATATCTCTCGTCAGAGGCCGCCTACTTTTGAGGGTTCGTCGAAACCAGCTGATATTGTTCATTGTCTTGAGCACTTTGATAAATTCTTCGACATGGTTCAGTGTCCGGAAGAGAGTAAAGCGGCAGTAGCGTCTTACTACTTGAGTAAGGGTGCTTATTCGTAGTGGCTTTCTGTGAAACCCACCGATCGCGATTGTGTTTGGAGTGAGTTCAAGACTATCATGTTAGAGAGGTATTATCCGGCTCCACTTAGTGAATCCAAGTTATCAGAGGTTTTGAACCCCGAACCCATCAAGGACGAGGGTGTTATTGTCATTGCTGAGAAGTTTCAGAGACTAATCCAGTTTGCTTCGTCAGTTATCCGTACTGAGGCAGATAAGATCAAATATTTTAGCAAGAGGCTAAATCCGCAGTTGAGGATGCAGCTGTTCAATCACAATTGTAATTCGCTTAGTGAGTTCATCGAGAAGGCTCTTGGAGCAGAGCTTTTGATTAGGGAGCTTGCTCGGAAGCACCCTTCAGTTTCTTCCTGTGGAAGGACTATGATGCTGGTTCGTTCTGAGGGACATCGGGCTCAGAAGTCCAAGAGGTCATTTTCTAGTCGTCTTCATGCCGAGAAATCATCTTCATCTCAGACGACGAGTTCGACTGTTGTTTGCTTTAACTGTGATACAATAGGACATCGCAGTACCCGGTGCTCGATGCAGTCCGTTGTTTGTTTTCTGTGTGGGCGGCAGGGACACCTTCATAAATACTGCAGGAGTTCTAGTGCCAGTAGGTCTCGAGAGAGCTCGCAAACCTCGAGAGATTTTGTCACTCCAGCCCGTGCATCATCTAAGGGGTCCTATCAGGCTTCGAGAGCCAGAGGTAAGGACATTCATCACCAGTTTTGAATAAGTTAATTCTTGCTCGGTAATAGTATAATCATTCATTTCAGTGTCGTTCATTCATTCATATAATTAATTCATCATACATCAATCATGTTGAGACTTGTAGTTATCAAACTAACCATTCCCTTACGGGGGAACAATGGTTCCAATCATTTCATTTGAGCTATCACTCATTACGTTATCATTTCACCTCGGTGAGTCATTCTTGATCCTTGTTAGATTTCGATTCACTATCATTTATTGCGATCATTCCTGTTCTTGTGACCTTCCGGGATCATATTGAGCGGTAAGTTCAGATTTGGGTCTACCTTGAATCGATGGGACCGAGGAGATCGATGATAAGGAAGATATCGATGTTGGGTACATTTAAGATGTAGCCTTGTTTTTCGGATGACTGTGTAACTCAATCCGTAATAATGTATCGTGGTTGTGGATCATTTATTGTTGATCTATTTTATAATGATCGTATTTGAGAATCTGGAGATTTTGAGATCGTTTGATGCATTCTTTTGTGCTGTACTCGAGATTTCGTGATAATCTGAGTAAACGTTCGTTGTGATTCGAGACGTCAAGTCATGAGGACGTGGGCGTGCGATTGATATGGTCCCGAGGACTATATGTGCATTGTCGCTTTTATTTTGAGGCGTGAGTCACTGCTTATATGGGGGTTGGCCCAGTTGTACAGGCGAAATGGTTTGCATTAAGGAGTATTCCAGGAGATGTCGTTTTCAGATTTTGATGGATAGTTCATATCCCGAGTTGTTTACCCTTAGTTTCGGGACGAAACTTCTTTTAAGGAGGGTAGTATGTAATATCCGCAATTTCGATTTTCTGATAATTTTATTTTTTTGGCGGAAGTCAATCTTAATGACTCTGTTGTGACCGTTTCATCATTCCAAGAATATTTAATTCTGCACTTTTTATTATCCGAGTTCGTTTCGGTATCGTTTTGTTGAGTTCCGTTTTCTTAAACGGCTTTTCCGCACTTGAGTTCGATTCTTGCGAATCTCGTCCGAAACTATTGTTTCGAGTTTCTCGTAAGTTCATTCAATGTTATTATTCATGTTGCGAGATTTGGCTTGGTGTTTCGATCGTGTATCGTGTATTTCGGACGTTTTGGGCTATTTTCGTAATTTCTCAAAGTTTGGGGTAATTACTTCCCGTTGTCGAATTTCAAGCCTTGGGGTGGTCGGAATCATGTGTTCTCTTAGCGTTTGGATTCATCTTTTCGAGTACTTCGTAACCGTATCTTCGATTCATATTCAGGTTCGGGTTTCGGCGTTGTTCGGGCCGTCGGAAGTGTAATACACGTAATTTCGATTTCCGGTAATTTCTTTTTTTCGGCGAAAGTCCATTTTGATGACTCGCTCATGGCCGTTTCGTCATTCTGAGAATGATTAATTCTGCACTTCTTGTCATCCGAGTTCGTTTCGGTGTCGTTTTGTTGAGTTCCGTGCTTTTTGGCGACTTTTCCGCACTTGAGTTCGATTCTTGCGAATCTCGTTCGAAACTGCTGTTTCGAGTTTCCCGTAAGTTCGTTTAACTTTGTTATACGTGTTGCAAGCTTCGGATTGGTGTTTCGATCATGTATCGTGTATTTCGGACGTTTTGGGCCATTTTCGTAATTTCCCAAAGTTTGGGGTAATTACTTTCCGTTGTCGAATTTAGAGCCTTCGGGTGGTCGGAATCGTGTGTTCTCTTAGTGCTCGAGTTTGTCTTTGCGAGTACTTTGTAACCGTATCTTCGATTCGTATTCAGGTTCGAGTTTCGGGGTTGTTCGGGCCGTCGGAGTTGGCCCCGGACGAGTCATGGCCGGGCAGTCTGGGCTCAGGCCGGCACTGGCCGAGTTACGTACGTTAGTGCTCGGCAGTTACGTACATAAGGGCCGGTTACGTACATAAGGCCCTGGCCGGTAACGTACGTAGCGGGCCGGCAGTTTTGGGGCAGTGACTCGGTTACGTACGTAAGCCTTGGCCGGTTACGTACGTAACCCGGCCGGCAGACAGCCTATATAAGGCCCTGCAGATGGGTTTTTGGCCATTTTTCTCCTTCTTCTCCTTCTCTTCCGCGGCTGAGGGTGTACTTATCATGGAGCCATGTTGTTTAACAACAAATCCATGAAGTTCTTGAGGTTATATCATCAATCAATCATCCGTTATCATCCTTTGATCCAGCGAATCAAGGTAATCTTCCTTAGAACCCTAATTTCGTGAATTTGGGGGTTTTTGCATTTTTGTCCGATTCGTTCCGTGTTGTTGATTAATTCATGATGGGTATGATTAATCTTGGTAGTATTATTGTGTTTAACATCATTTAATCCATTGTTCTTCGTCGAATCGAAGTATATTTCTTGATTTCCTTTGAATCGACTTTTTGAGGGATTTGTTCTCGATCTCGTTTTCCATCCGTTTTGATGGATCGATTGTGGTTAAATGATGTTGTTAAACATATTCTATGGATTGTATATCCATATTTCAACTTGGAATTCCATTTTCGTGTTTTGTTGGGACGAATCGTGTTCTTGGCCGTTTTGGGGGAAACACTTGAACATTCATCGTTCGTTCCTTGAATTCAACGGCTTTGAGTCGTGTTATGGAATTCATTTCATTGTTGTTCTTGTCCTTCGTAGTTTATGACCGCGAGTTGGCGATCAGTGGAGACGGCGGGTTCATAGTCGGTTCGTGCCAACCTACTCCGGTCGATTCTCCGCGTTGTGGTTGTTCAAGGCAAGTACCTTGTCCATACTATTCTTATTTTGTGGATATGATAATTGGTGATCATCTTGGTGTGTTTGTTTATTTGTTTGAAATGAGTTTTCAAAAGATTCGGCTAGCCTCGTTAAAGGCTCACTTTCAAAACGCGTGTGTTTTGTAAATTGTGAGGGTTGTAAGTGACTACGTGAATCCTTTGGATATATTTGGTGTTGATGTTGCGCTTGATAATGCGTGTGTACGTATATTGCTTATTTCCGTTGCGTTATGGTTGACGTGCGTGTTGTTATTTATTCGTGTGGTCGTGGACTGACGGATGAATTATGTGAATTGGTGTATTGATTTGATAATTGTTACGACGATGACTGTGTGCTTGATGTTTGTGACAATGTGAATACTTGTTGTGAGATACGTCATATCCGGGAGCATCTGAGGGCGGGGCGTGCGATCTCCGGCCTGGTGTACGCTGCAATGTGCGGCTCCATATGGTTGGTGAACGCCAGTGTTTACCTGATGCGCGTGCAAGGGGCGGCTCTTATGGGAGTGATGCCGGCGCGGTGACATGTATAAGGTGCGGCTGACATGTGGAGTGAACGCCGGTGCACAGGTGTTTCAGTGGAGGCGCCTGGCAGGCTTATTGGTAACGGATATTTGAGTGTTTAGCTAAGACCCCATTACCGAACGATTATCGTATTTCAAATTCTTTCAACTCTTTTCAAATGCTGGTCTAGATATAGACCGTGATTCGTGTTTTCTGATTTTGTGTTTCAACTTGTTTTAAAACGTTGGTATCAGGGTTAATTAACCAAGGACATTTGACGAGATCTCTGAGGGTTAATTAATCAGGGGTCTTGAGCAGTATTGGGAGGACGAGAGGCTGTGTCTTTGATGGGCTGTGTTGACATTCTGTGTTTTGGGTCGAGGACCCCGTGTGATGTTGAGATGTTTGATCTCGTGTTGATATTATTTGGATTTGGGTCGAGAACCCCGTGTGATGTTGAGATGTTTGATCTCGTGTTGATATTATTTGGATTTGGGTCGAGAACCCCATGTGATGTTGAGACGTTTGATCTCGTGTTGATATTATTTGGATTTGGGTCGAGAACCCCGTGGGAAATATTTGTGAAGACTCGCTTGTGTTGATTGAATGGTTTTCTTGCAAATTGCTTTCCGCCTATTGGTCGTGGACCTTGTTGATTTTGGAATGAGGAGGATTTGATAATCCTAAATTGTTTTCTATTAAAACTCTCGATGGCACTTTAAACGGTTTTATAAATTGTTTCCCTTGATTTGTGATCTTTCGATTTTGAAGTGTTTTACCCAAACTCATGCCTCGGGAAGTACTTCTCGTTACGTTTGAATCTTTGAGGATTTCCTGGTTATTGTTATGCGTGGAATGTGAATTGTATGGATCGTATTTGCACTTTGTTCTTGCACTAGCAAAACAGTGGAGTTTTGCTAACCCCCAAGTATTCGGGGGGTGGATGTCTATTTTTGCATTCAGGTTTTAGAGCATAGCACAGGTTCGGCACGAAGGATGATGAAAGATGAACGATACTAATCACATGAGGATCCGTTGATGTCGTATTGGTCTAGTTGTATTTTCTTTTCCGATGTAGTATCTTTTCCCCGTTGTATGGGAGTTTGTTGTATTTTGACCCCTGCGTGGGCATGAGTTGTATGTATTTATTGAAAGACCAAATCGGTCTACTGAGTCGTTTTAGCTTTAAAGTCATGGTTGAGTTGTTATATGTTGTTACCAGCCTGGTAGATCCTTGAGAAAAGGCTCTACGGCGTGTAATATCCCTGAGCGGATTGGAGGTGTTACATAAATGGTATCAGAGATTAGGTTGTGGAAACCTAGGTTGTCGGGTCAGTGGTGTCTGTTGAGTTTTGTCTTGTCGGATTTTATCTGACTGAGTTGTGTCGCGACGCGTCGTCTAAGTTTGTTGGTCGTGATTAGTATCGTGGGGCGATCATCATCTTCGTGCGACCTGTGGATGTAAGTCTCCCTTCTTTGTGTTGTGCCTCGTGTGACACGAGCTATTTTTATGATTAATTGTTAAGTGATGGAATCCTCTTTTGGATTTTGATTTCTTGATATGTGGTTATTTGACCCTCATATTTCGTTCATATGAGGAGTAGTGTTGTTGGATTGTACATGTTGGACATTATTTCTTTTATCCGCTGCGTGAGTTCTTTTGTACTGGCTTTCGGTATTTTACCGACTGAGTTTTATTTCGAAAACCGATTCCCTTAACCGAGTTTTTGGGCATTATGGCCTTGATCGTTTTGGCCAAATTCTTATGACGGTATTTAGTATTTTGTAAATGGTTTTTGTGAGTTTTTGAAATATTACCGTCATCGGTCTTTTTTTTGGCGTTTTTGTAAATGGTTTTTAGCCTGGTGGGTTCCGGCGCGGGACCCACGGCGCTATAATATTTTGTGTAATTACCTGAAATTTTTGGACATTCCAGCCCATTGAATTATCTTTGAAAACCTTGAGTATCTTAGAAATTAAATTTCGAGACGTACTTTTAAAATGAATTATTTTCTCGTGGTACATCCAAGGTGCCACAATATGTTTTCAAAATTCTTCTACCTCGAGGACCAAAATGTTTTGAGATATTTTCAATGTTTTAGAAACACTTTTATTTAGACCCGATGGTCGAATATTCTGAAAGTTTTTGCTAAGAGAAAGTGTCCTCATTTTTATCTAATGAAATGGTTCTCCAAAGTCTCGATGACGATGTTTCACGTTTGTATTTTTTTGAAAGGTGATACTCAAGATCAACCGGTATTCTTCTAAATTATTTTCAAAATAAGGTTGTCGTTTTTTTAAAACTTATCCATTCCCGTTTGAGGGTTGGGTATGTATGTATGATGTTCGCATTGTCATTTTGATGTTTACTCCCGAGTATGATTGAATTGGAGGTGTGAGCGTTGAGTCGTTTTCCACACATTTGTTGCGTTAGCCCTCTGTGAGAGGTGGGATGTTGGTATTGAATATTGTCGCCTCGTAGTGATTTCTGCATTGTCGCGCATGTGCGAGCTGTTAGAGCTTGGTATGGTATGACCGTGTGCATCGGTGATGGTTCCGTTATGTGTCGTTTGTTTAATGTCTTGTTACCTTGCTCCCGTTTTTGTGAATTTCGTGGACGAGGTCGTAGGTAATACCCGTATTATTTTGACTTCGGTATTTTCTCTTTCTCCATTCTATCAAGTCGCTCGTGTTCGTTGATAATTTATGAACTTGTTCTGTATTTCGGTTTCATCGTCCGAACGAGCTGTGATCTTGTTGTGGGTCGATCTAGTTATCGCTGTGACTTTTTCGAGTTCGGTTCGATTCTTGTGAACCTTGTTTGGAAGTGACATCATTTGGTTCTATTAGCTCTTCTATTCGACGTGGATCGAATTTTGAATTTCTGTATTTTCGACTCTGTCTACTCGTTTATGTTCGTTGACATTTTCTGAACTTTCCCTATCCCTTGCTTTTGTTGATCGAATGAGTGTGGTATTATTTCGGAATAACTCGTTTGTCGTTGTGACTTTTCAATCGCTATTCCCTTTTCTGTGGATCTTATGGGAATGCATGTCTTGTAGTTCTCACCAGATCATCCTGGGAGTTGTTGTTTGAATTCTATTATCCTTCGTATTTCGGACATGATTGTTCGATTTTTTGTTGTCTCGATCGTTTGTTCGTTCGGTTTTTGTTCTCGTTTTGTGATTGTTGAGCATTCAGGCTCCTTCCTAATTCCCTTAAGTTCGGGAAATTAGTCTCGTTTTCGATCTTCCAATCCTTAGGCGGTGGAATTCCGTATTTGTTCAGCGTTTGGCTCGCGTTTTGATTGATGAACCGTTGGGTTGGTCAATCGTATTGATTTTCGTTCGTGTGTCTTGTGACTGTTCGGATAATTGACTTGACTATATTATCCGTTTGATGACGCTTGTCATTTGTTGGTTTTATTACATTCCTAACGGCGACGTTGTGTTGATCGCCGTGGAGCGTGTTTTCACACCGTATATTCCTTTGCGTTGCTTGTAACGTTTCGCCGTTGGGCATGAGTTACGTGCTTCTTGTGTATCTCGTTGAGTTTTTCCTGGTGTTATATTTCCTCTCCCTACTTGTTTTAAGTTTCGGGACGAAACTTCTTTTAAGGAGGGTAGAATGTAATACACGTAATTTCAATTTTCGGTAATTTCTTTTTTTCGGAGAAAGTCCGTTTTGACGACTCTCTCATGGCCATTTCGTCATTCTGAGAATGATTAATTCTGCACTTTTTGTCATCCGAGTTCGTTTCGGTGTCGTTTTATTGAGTTCCGTACTTTTTGGCGACTTTTCCGCACTTGAGTTCGATTCTTGCGAATCTCGTTCGAAACTGCTGTTTCGAGTTTCCCGTAAGTTCGTTTAACTTTGTTATATGTGTTGCAAGCTTCGTCTTGGTGTTTCGATCATGTATCGTGTATTTCGGACGTTTTGGGCCATTTTCGTAATTTCCCAAAGTTTGGGGTAATTACTTTCCGTTGTCGAATTTCGAGCCTTCGGGTGGTCGGAATCATGTGTTCTCTTAGTGCTCGAGTTCGTCTTTGCGAGTAATTCGTAACCGTATCTTCGATTCGTATTCAGGTTCGAGTTTCGGGGTCGTTCGGGCCGTCGGAGTTGGCCCCGGACGAGTCATGGTCGGCGATGCAGGCGAGGCCGGCAGCGAGTTACGTGCGTTAGTGCTCGGCGATTCGTACATAAAGTCGATTACGTACATAAGGCCCCGGCCGTGCGTGTACGTAGCGGGCGGCGATTTTAGGGGCGATGACTCGGTTACGTACGTAAGCCTTGGCCGGTTACGTACGTAACCCGGCCGGCAGACAGCCTATATAAGGCCCTGCAGACGGGTTTTTAGCCATTTTTCTCCTTCTTCTCCTTCTCTTCCGCGGCTGAGGGTGTACTTATCATGGAGCCATGTTGTTTAACAACAAATCCATGAAGTTCTTGAGGTTATATCATCAATCAATCATCCGTTATCATCCTTTGATCTAGCGAATCAAGGTAATCTTCCTTAGAACCCTAATTTCGTGAATTTGGGGGTTTTTGCATTTTTGTCCGATTCGTTCCGTGTTGTTGATTAATTCATGATGGGTATGATTAATCTTGATAGTATTATTGTGTTTAACATCATTTAATCCATTGTTCTTCGTCGAATCGAAGTATATTTCTTGATTTCCTTCGAATCGACTTTTTGAGGGATTTGTTCTCGATCTCGTTTTCCATCCGTTTTGATGGATCGATTGTGGTTAAATGATGTTGTTAAACATATTCTATGGATTGTATATCCATATTTCAACTTGGAATTCCGTTTTCGTGTTTTGTCGGGACGAATCGTGTTCTTGGCCGTTTTGGGGAAAACACTTGAACATTCATCGTTCGTTCCTTGAATTCAACGGCTTTGAGTCGTGTTATGGAATTCATTTCATTGTTGTTCTTGTCCTTCGTAGTTTATGACCGCGAGTTGGCGATCGGTGGAGACGGCGGGTTCATAGTCGGTTCGTGCCAACCTACTCCGGTCGATTCTCCGCGTTGTGGTTGTTCAAGGCAAGTACCTTGTCCATACTATTCTTGTTTTGTGGATATAATAATTGGTGATCATCTTGGTGTGTTTGTTTATTTGTTTGAAATGAGTTTTCAAAAGATTCGGCTAGCCTCGTTAAAGGCTCACTTTCAAAACGCGTGTGTTTTGTAAATTGTGAGGGTTGTAAGTGACTACGTGAATCCTTTGGATATATTTGGTGTTGATGTTGCGCTTGATAATGTGTGTGTACGTATATTGATTCTTTCCGTTGTGTTATGGTTGACGTGCGTGTTGTTATTTATTCGTGTGGTCGTGGACTGACGGATGAATTATGTGAATTGGTGTATTGATTTGATAATTGTTACGACGATGACTGTGTGCTTGATGTTTGTGACAATGTGAATACTTGTTGTGAGAGACGTCATATCCGGGAGCCTCTGAGGGCGGGGCGTGCGATCTCCTCGGCACAGTGTGTGTGCAATGTGCGTCTCCATATGGTTGGTGAACGCCAGTGTTTACCTGATGCGCGTGCAAGGGGCGGCTCTTATGGGAGTGACGTCGGCGCGGTGACATGTATAAGGTGCGGCTGACATGTAGAGTGAACGCCGGTGCACAGGTGTTTCAGTGGAGGCGCCTGGCAGGCTTATTGGTAACGGATATTTGAGTGTTTAGCTAAGACCCCGTTACCGAACGATTATCGTATTTCAAATTCTTTCAACTCTTTTCAAATGCTGGTCTCGATATAGACCGTGATTCGTGTTTTCTGATTTTGTGTTTCAACTTGTTTTAAAACGTTGGTATCAGGGTTAATTAACCAAGGACATTTGACGAGATCTCCGAGGGTTAATTAATCAGGGGTCTTGAGCAGTATTGGGAGGACGAGAGGCTGTGTCTTTGATGGGTTGTGTTGACATTCTGTGTTTTGGGTCGAGGACCCCGTGTGATGTTGAGATGTTTGATCTCGTGTTGATATTATTTGGATTTGGGTCGAGAACCCCGTGTGATGTTGAGACGTTTGATCTCGTGTTGATATTATTTGTATTTGGGTCGAGAACCCCGTGGGAAATATTTGTGAAGACTCGCTTGTGTTGATTGAATGGTTTTCTTGCAAATTGCTTTCCGCCTATTGGTCGTGGACCTTGTTGATTTTGGAATGAGGAGGATTTGATAATCCCAAATTGTTTTCTATTAAAACTCTCGATGGCACTTTAAACGGTTTTATAAATTGTTCCCCCTTGATTTGTGATCTTTCGATTTTGAAGTGTTTTACCCAAACTCATGCCTCGGGAAGTACTTCTCGTTACGTTTGAATCTTTGAGGATTTCCTGGTTATTGTTATTCGTAGAATGTGAATTGTATGGCTCGTACTTGCACTTTGTTCTTGCACTAGCAAAACAGTGGAGTTTTGCTAACCCCCGAGTATTCGGGGGGTGGATGTCTATTTTTGCATTCAGGTTTTGGAGCATAGCACAGGTTCGGCACGAAGGATGATGAAAGATGAACGATACTAATCACACGAGGATCCGTTGATGTCGTATTGGTCTAGTTCTATTTTCTTTTACGCTGCAGTATCTTTTCCCCGTTGTATGGGAGTTTGTTGTATTTTGACCCCTGCGTGGGCATGAGTTGTATTTGAGTTGTATGTATTTATTGAAAGACCAAATCGGTCTACTGAGTCATTTTAGCCTTAAAGGCATGGTTGAGTTGTTATATGTTGTTACCAGCCTGGTAGATCCTTGAGGAAAGGTTCTACGGCGTGTAATATCCCTGAGCGGATTGGGGGTGTTACAGGAAGTGGCCACGGTCGAGTCACAGCCGCACAGTTTGGAGCAGGTACTGGCTTGTCCGAGTTACGGTCGTAAGGTGCCGGTTACGGCTGTAAGTGATCGGCAGGCACATGCTGGACGAATGCCGGTTACAGCCGTAAGGGGGTGTCAGTTACGGTCGTAAGTGATCGGCATGTGCTGGGCAGAATCTGGACGAATGCCGGTTACGGCCGTAAGGACCTACTGGGTATGGACGTAAGGGTCGAGTTATGGCCGTAAGGCCCTTCCGGTTATGTCCGTAACTCTGTCGGCCATATATAGGCCTGTGACCAGCCAGACCTCATTTTTACCACATTTCTTCACCCGGGTGGCGGCTGGCGACGGGAAAAATCAGGGAGTGGAGTTTTTGGTCGATTCCATTCGATTTCTAAGCATCTTTGAGGACTCTTGTCGATTATATCAACATCAAATCCTTGTTTTTCGTCGGATCGAGGTAATTTCTTGAAATCTTCTAGAATTTGATTTTCGGGATTTCTTCTTGATTTTCGTTGTTCGTCCAAATTTGACGAATCGGTTGATGCTAGTAAACATTATTAATCGTGTTCTATGAATTGTATATCCATATCTTCGATTCGTTCAACCCGATTGATGATTCTTAGGTTCTTGAGACTTTGAACATTTAGTGTTCGATTAAATATCTCAAAGAGTTTCCTTCGGTCGTTGTGTTGATTTCGATTGATATTGTGTTATTGAATGAATTGTATTTAATTCAAGGTTGTTCGAGTACTTGTGTTTATCGGAGGACGCCGTTCGTTGTTCGTGGAAGGATTTCATCGCCTTCGGTTGAGGCAAGTTTTATACTTGTACTAGTCAATGAGATTAATGTTATCATATATGTGTATGAATGTGTTGTATCATTCCGAGACTTAGTCTCTTCATGAATTCATTGATATTAATGGGATCGTTCGATACGATAGTTTTCGGAAATTATGCCAAATGTTTACTATTGTTCATTAATGGCCGGTAAGGCATTAAGATACTCGTTGTTAATGTTATTGTCGATCACCGGGTCGCGGTATCGATGTATCGATTGTTGTTGTTAATATTGATGTCGATCTAAGACATTGTTGTAATTATTGTTATTAATAGTGGCGTCCTGTCATTCATGTTGTATTGGCCGATTGAAGGCATTTTCGTATTCATTCTTATCTTCGTCGTCGGTAGCCGATTAAAGGTGCCGAGGCATTCATTGTATCATTGTTATCGATTGGTCGTTCTAAGGCAATCGAGGTGATCAATCATTCATTGTATCATTGTTATCGATTGGCCGTTCTAAGGCAATCGAGGTGCTCAATCATTCATTGTATCATTGTTATCGATTGGTCGTTCTAAGGCAATCGGGGTGCTCAATCATTCGTTGGATCATTATTATCGATTGGTCGCTCTAAGGCAATTAAAATGTTCAATCATTCATGGAATCATTGTTATCGGTTGGCCACTCTAAGGCATCCGAGGTATTGAATCATCGGCTGCATCATTGTTATCGATTGACCATTCTAAGATAATCGAGGTATTGAATTGGGACCGCCGAGGACGGTGCCCATCCGGGAGTCATTGTTGTCGTGTTGGGCGACTCAAGGCAGCACACTATCATTCTCGTGAATTCGGTAATCTTGGGATCGTTGCCGTTTGTGATTAGTTGTGTTTTTGAGGCTAGTCTCGGCTAGTGCTCATTATGGGTAAGTTTTGGGCTTGAACCTTCGCGGTCGGTTTTCCAACACCTACAACTCAGTAGGTCACGGTCATATTTATGATCTCATTATGGGTAAGTCTGGGGCTTGAACCTTCGCGGTTGGTTTCCCAGCACCTGCAATTCAGCAGGTCACGGTCACTGGGTGATCTCATTATGGGTAACTTGGGGCTTGAAAATTTTAGTGTGCGTTTACTTTTCCATCTCATATTTTCATGTTTGTATGCTTGTGATTGCTGTTCTCTTGGGTTTTGCTGGGGGTGAGTATTTATTTCAGTTGTTGTTTTACGTATTTAACAATTTAATATTTGTTGAATCTACTATTACGCAGAGCTATTTAATAATCTTATGCAAATTCGATTTCCCAAAAAGACTATTTAGGAACTGAAATTTAGTTCCATTACTTTTTGTTCGTTCAGAAAACGCTTTGCCATTATTTTTTGCTCTCTGACTCCTTATCGTGTTGTTTCATATTTGTGCATTTTCTTGTTTGAGGCCATGACTATCCAGTTGTTTGCATTTTCTTCAACACTGCTTACTTTCTGCTTGATGGTTAGTTAAGGAAAGGATTTTATTTGTTTTTGTTTTTTCATCAGTATATCATTACTTTGAAGATAAAGATTGATCTTGCTCCTTATTGGGTTAATTTGATACAAAACACATGATTTCATTAGTCATTTAATTGTTTTTCATTAATAAGTTGGTTAGCTTGCTACTAACGAATTGCTGCCCACTTATATTTTTTCATATATCTTGGAAATGTAGCAACTACGTCTCCGGATATAAAAACAGATTCCAGAATTTCATCAAATATTTGCGTGAAATGGGGGATGATATATGTTTTCTTTTTCATCATTTTGATTGGTTAGTTAGAGATGTCGACATTCTCGTTCGTATGAAGGTTGAGACAGTAACGAGATCGAGCGTAGAACTCTGCTACTTTAGTTCTTTTTGCATGAATATGTAGTGCAAACTAATATCAGACAATTAACAATTAATTGATACTGTAATCTTCATGCCACCATTCCCAACATAGTTGGATTAACGTGCGGTTAATAATGAATTACAGATGCCACTGCCCACGTATATTTATGTACCTTAAAATTTTCTTCTGTTAGGATGAGTGGATTAGTTTTTATGATCTATATATGAAATGATGTTTCTAACTCAGCAAGAATGTAGAGAGGAACCTCTGCATATGTCATTGCCAATAGTTCAAATAAATCTTCAGTTCTATAGTTCACATCTTTTTTCCCCGAATTATTCCTTACAATAAATTCTAATTGTTGTTTTTGTGTGTGATGGAGTACATTACAGGTCATGGTCATAACAACGGATGGAGTGCCTCAGGAATTTTATGGAGCTCTATTGATTGGATCAAGAAGGTTAGGTTTTTCCTCTTTTTTTTTTTTTTTAAAATTCTTGTCGGGTCAATAATGCCTTGATATCGTTTATTCTTTATTTTTCGGCCAAGACTTATGGTAAAAGATGAAATGATATCAATTGATCTGATCTTACTACTTCTCGATAAATAGCACTTGTTTTGATTTTTATTTCTGGCAAAGACTTTTGTCTGTTCGTTTGATGAAATACATTCCTTTAAACAGAGTCTAAATTTTGGTTCTTTAGTGTGTTTTCCCTTTCAGTTTTAATTTTTTTCCCAATATTTTTCTATTTTTTTTATATTTTCTATTTTCTGGCGTTTTTATCTTTCATTTTCTTAGTTATAAGATTTCGTTTTAGGCGACTGTCTGACGGATCAAACCGTCTGATGAGTACCTTGATTTGATGAAAGAATGTCTTGGCAGCTTCCCGTGTCCATATTACGGAGAAGTACATCTGTCACTAGCATTCAGCCCAAGTCGTTGCCAAATTCAAGCCCCATATAATACATGCATCATCTCCTGGCATTATGGTATTTTTTTCTTACAATCTGATTCTTTTGCCGCTTTTTTTTCCACAATCCATGTTTCGTCTTTTGACTTTTTTCCCCTACATGTCATGTTTGCAGGTATTTGAAGCTCTCACCATTGCGAAATTGCTATCTATACCGATAGTGATGTCATATTACACACATATTCCTGTGTATGTTCAATCCCGCGTCGGTTTCAGATTTACTTCTTTATTGTTTTTGGTCAATATATTTTCATGATCATCGATGATTTGAACTTTTATTTCTTAAATGCATGAAAATCGAAGTTTCGTGCTGATACGAAGTTTGTATATATGACAGATAACCTTCAGTTGGCTGGTCAAACCAATGTGGTTAATTTTAAGTATTTGATATTTAATATTTATATCGTATAAAAATTTTCGTGTTGTGCCTTATAACAATCGATTGAATAATCGTTTGCCAGCACTCTGCCGCCATTGGAAGGGATCTCGAGGCAGCTGAGGTGACCTCAGGTGAAATGTACACATTCACTTTTTTTAAGTCTGGATAATTACAAAAACCGCCCTTGAGGTTTGTGGTATCGACAAAGAAACTAGGCTAAGTTTGAAAAAAAAAAGACTGAGGTTAATTCTGCCTACATTTTGCCGCATTTATATAACGGCAAGTTCTATAACACTCGGCAAGATTACCCCACATTGTGATATACTTGACTTTTCATGTCAGAGCTCTTTGCTATGTAAATAATGCCTACCGTAAATTATATTTGCACAATAATTACCTCTTCGTAACTATATATGCTACAAATCAATACTGCAGTTAGGGAAATACTGATTAATCTCGTATATTTTTCATCACCCACGATGACAAACGCGCATTAATAATGTCCGACGTGTTGTGCACGTCGCACGTTCCCTAGTATTAATTAAAAGACGAGTCAAACACTCACCTCTTCCAAAACCAATTTCCAACGAGAATCGATCACTAAGGGGGGAGGGAGTGGTCACCTAATACCCTAAGGGCCACATCACCTCTATCCAATAAAAACCCTCCAACTCAAAACTACCCGATTCTACCCTAACACTACCCTAAGTGGAGGGAGTGGTCACCTATACTACCCGATTTTTTTTGTTCATACATAAAATCACATACAATATTAAAATAAAAACATATCATTTCATTAAAAATAAAAATAGTACATAATACTTAAAAAAAACATTACATAAAAACATACCCGATTTTTTTTTTCATACATGAAATCACATACAATATTAAAATAAAAACATACCATTTCATTAAAAATAAAAACATTACATAATACTTAAAAAAAACATTACATAAAAACATACCATTTCATTAAAAATAAAAATATTACATAATACTTAAAAAAAGAAACATAACATAATACTTAAAAATAACTAGATTAAAATAAAAAACCCACTAATCATCGAGATGCGGCAAGTATTGACGTGCTACGTGCTCCGTGAGATCATATCGAAGTTGGTCATGGAGAACTTCGTTTAGTAACTCCGCTATCACATTGTCGTCGAACAACTTGGGCCGGCTCATCCATTATATGAACCGGTGAGATTGCCCTCCTTCGCGTTTTATAACCATATTGTGCAAAATAACGCATGAACTCGATTGGCAATCTTCGCTTTGGTCATAGCTCGGAGAGGCCGATCGAGAATTTTCAATTTTCCTTTGAGAGCACCAAAAGCTCGCTCGACATCCTTTCTCGCCCCCTCTTGTAACTTCTTAAATCTCTTTTCCTTTGGGTCGGTTGGATACGGGTATGCTTTAACAAATGTGGACCACTTAGGATAGATTCCATCACAAATAGTAGCGCGTTTGTAAAAGCGTCCATTCACGTTGAATGAACTGTTCATCGCCGTTCCATTTCGATCTGTAAGATACAAGTCAGACTGATTCAATACGTTGATATCGTTGTTTGACCCTGGTGGACCAAAAAAGCATGCCAAATCCACATATCTTGTGACGCGGTGACTTCAAGCATAATAGTGGGAACACCATAGTCACCTCTCGTATATTGCCCTCTCAATTGTCTAGGACAATTTTTCCATTTGACGTGTGTACGATCGATGCTACCAAGCATTCGGGGATGTGATGCTTCGCCTCATGGGCACGCAAAATGCGAGCAAGGTCGTGTCTTTGTCGGCTACGTAGGTACTCTCGGCCGTACAACTCAATGATGGCCTCACAAAAATAATTAAGAGTTTCACGTGACGTTCTTGCGACCATGCATAAATATTCATCATACTCATCGGGGATTGCGGTTGCGAGTTGCCTAACTAGTAAGTGATTTTTGTTTCGCCGTGAAACTTTTTTCGAACGCGTCGTAGCCTTCTTGAAAATATGGGTATCTCGCTTCAATGTCGCCCACTATTTGCAAAAACATGCTTTTCTCCATTCGAAATTTTTTTAAAGTACTCTTCGTTGTACTTTGGTGTTTCAACGAACCAATCATTCTCCAACGTTTGAAGACTGCTTCCGCTGACGATTTACGCTAGTTCGGCTAGAGCTTGCCGTGTCTTCAAGGTACTGAGCCGCTTGAAGCATAAGTTGCAACGAGCTACCCGTGGATATCTCGTCGGACGAAGACGGAATAATGCATTCGAATTCGGAAGAATCGGAAGACATTTTAGTAATTATTTTTTGTTTTTGAGAGATTAGTGTGTGTTTTATTTGAAAATAATGAGTGTATGTTATTTGGTTTTATAGGGAATTTTTTTTTTTTTTAATCAAAAGAGCCGTTCAACAACGGCCATATTTTTCAAAAATCACACCCCCACCGATCGGCTTCAGAAGCCGATTTGGTAACCCGCCCGCCTTACCCGAGGCGCCGGCGGCGGTGTTACCGCTCGGGTAAGGGTACCCGATTCCCTTACCCGAGCCCCACTCCCTCCCCCCTAACCGGTTCAATACTCTACACCAAAATAGCTCCAAAAATTGGCCAACAGTTCAAAATTGATGAATTGGATTGGACCTATTTGAACTCGTCAGTTGGTAACATTTTTATTTTTATTACATACTTAAACATTTACACAAGTATCAATTATCTAGTCAAATACTTTGCATTTATATTTATTCAATTTTTATGTGATGCTTGTGATTTATATTCTTTACTAAAATATCATATGATATTAAAGGATATATATTAATTAGAGAAAAAAATATTTATACTAAAAGTTTTTGAGTTAATTGGAAGTTACACCACAACCTTTTTTTTCATCCGACACCAAAATGTTTCAAAAAATTTGAAATCACACAAATGTTGTGGATGGCGTTAAGAATTTCCGTCAGAAAAATAAAAATTAAAAAAAAATCTGAAAATTCTGGAAATTCTAAAAAAATTGACAAAAATAAAAAAAATTCTAAAAATTCTGGAAAATTCTGCAAAATTTATGAAAAAAAATCGGAACTTTTATTTTTAAGAAAAATAATCTTGAATAATAATATTAAAATCAGATCTTTTATTTAAAATTCAAAAATAAAAAGTAGAAATTAAAAAAAAATCTGGAAAATTTAAAATAAAAGTTTCGATTCTGGAAAATTTAAAATAAAATTTTGAAAATTCTGAAAATAATAATATTAAAAATCAGAACTTTTACTTTTTATTTTTTGAATTTTAAATAAAAGATCTGATTTTTAATATTATTATTCCAGATATTTTTTTCTTAAAAAAGTTTCGATTTTTTAATTTTCCAGAATTTTCAGAATTTTTTCTTTTTTACTTTTTATTTTCGAATGTTAAATAAAAAATTCTGATTTTTAATATTTTTCCATATTTTTTCCTTAGAAAATAAAAGTTCTGTTCCGGGAATTATTATTCTCGTGATGTGTCTTACCTAATACTGATTGTAGATACATAGATGGAAGGTTCCAGATCCTTCTAGAGGTAGTAGGATCCTATTAGATGTCTTACCTTATCTAGGAATCATATATATGGAAGGACTCTCATTGTAATGCCTATATAAAGGCCCCTCTATTCATTGTTATCAATACAATTGATTGACTATATTTACTGTCTTTTTACTTTCTCCTGAAACACGTTATCAGCACGTAGTTTCCAACTGAGCAAAACAAAAAATACCTCCCCATTTTCTGAAAAATTCTGGAAAAAAAAACGAAATCTTTTTTTCTGCAGAAAACCCTAGCCGCCACCCCCCTCCCCCCGTCGCCGCCTGCTGCACAGGAATCGCGGCAGAACCCCGACCGACCACCAGTCATCTCCTCCCCAATCGCTCGCCCAGATTCGCGAACCACGCGACTTCCCTCCGTTGCCTGCTCCGACTCCAGTCAGTCCGACCCGCTGCGACTCCTCTCCGGCCTGTTCGTCGCCCCGCCCGTTCAGAGCCCTCTTCCCGCGTCGCCACCAGACGTCTTCCCAACTCGCCTGCACAGATCGGACCTCCTTCAAATTCCGACTTCCAGAGTCACCGCCTGCAACCCCGCTCCGATTGCGACCGCGACCCACTGCTTTAGTCGCCAGACCTCTCCTCCGTCTCTGCCGCAAGCAGCGGCTCCTCGCTCGACCGTCTGCGCCGCCCTTCCGCCCGCCCGACCGGCCGATTGTCGGCCCGACCCGTGCTGCAGTCCAGACTCGACCGGTTATTGACCTGCACTGACTTCGGTTGCGACCGGCAAACCCTCGGCGATCCTGTTTCATATCGTTTTAAATCGGTATTGCCTAAAGCTGCGACCCGATCTGATCAAAGCACCACCGGATTGTCTTATGGTTTTATGCACGTGATATTTACTGTTCGAAAACCTAGTGCAATCGAGATAAAACCTATCTAAATCGAAAAAAAAAGTCGAGAATTTCCGCGTGTAAATTTTCTGCACAGCGCAGTCGTACCAAAATAATGTTTCCCGATCCGTTAACCGTCGGATCGATGTGAAATTTTGAAAGCAACTTCCCAACACAAATATCTATATATTCAACGGTGAAGATCGGATTCTGAGTAATATTGATTACTGAATCTGCTTCCGAACAGAAGTAAATTTTACGAGGAAATTTGGAGATCCGACCTCATCCAATAGCGAGATGGTGCATCGCCGCGCTCGAGTCCTTTTTTTTTTCGACCGAATTATCGAGCCCAGTAGCCCTATTCGGGCGTTTCTCAACTCTCCATATTTTCCTAATTAATGATTCATTTGTTCATTAATTTGTACACTTATGAATCTTATCATGTTTATGTTTTACGTGAATATAGGAAAATACATTGCTCATGGTGATGTGCAAAATATGGAGAAAAGCCATATTTATCCCGTTCAAGGATCAAAGTAAATAAGAATGGAGTACCCATGGAAATATGTTGCTCATATGGAGAGAAGCTCCCGTTCAAGGATCAAAGCATATATGGAACCAAGTACCCGTAAGACTTTATTAAAATTCTCGTTTTTCAATTCCTCTCTTTTGGGAATTTTTTTTTCGGGAATTGGGTATTTGGGTTCTTTATCTCCCATGCTACTTTGCGCTGGATGAGACTATGAGAGGTGGTATCACTCTCGTATGTCGAAGTAAACTGTGTGACGGTCCTGGGGGAGTCACAGATAATTGTTGAAAGTCGATATTTGTGGTTGTTGCATACACCACGTTTTGGGTGCGAATTGACATTGCCGTTTTGTCGATTTTAAACCAACAATTGAATAAATGAATATTGTCGGTAACGGTAAAGTTATGACTTGTTCATGATTAGTCACAGATTTGTGACGTGCAAATGGGACAAACATCGATTACGACGGATATGCCGTGGTTAAAATCGATTTGTGACGGAATTGTCACGTTGAATTGAGCGACCACTACGTTGGTCTTGACCCAATCCCATACTTGGAAAACTCTATCTTTCATCCTATTAAAATAAAATATTGCATGTGGGTGTAGTCATGTACCGTCTTCTTGCAATATGATATATGAAAGAATGTAGGAGTAATTCTCATGAATTTTAACATGTAAAGCAATGGCATATTGCAGTAAATACATGAACTCGTTGACCTCGATTATAGTTCGTGTGACTATAGGTCCGAATACTTTTCGAGTATTTGTAAGGCATGTGCCTTACACGTTTGACCATGTTTAGTCAAACTTAGTGGATGGTCAAGATGAGTTGGTTATGGTATATTCATTATGTCTCATGGTTCAAAATACTTAATATTGATGCACCGCGTTACATCCATATAACATGGCTATTATGACGTATACTTGCAAATTGAGAATTAAAATACTTGGTTGATTTGATGCACTTTGGTGGATTTTGTCTACACTTTGATCATGACTAGGCGCATCCTCCTTGGTATTTGTTTATGCTTTGAAAGTTCAAACGGAATTAGTGGTTTTTAAACAGCCTTAGCTATACCGACATTCCTACTTTCTCTGCAAGTCTACCAAGTTGGAGTTACCGAAATGATCATTAGTCGAGATAAGAAATCGAACACCCTGCTGCGTTTAGACGCACCTATGGCTGTTATTGCCATGTTTTTGCATCAACACTTATGTCATTGGATATGGTCCCAACCTTGTTTTCTCACTAAACTTGGGAAATACTAAAGCAGTCAATTAAAACATGCACTGTGATCTGAATTTAATGATATGTGTGGTGCACAACCTATGGATAGAAATATACGGAAGTCTAATTTCCAGAATATCTAACTGTTCGTCCATAGCCTTCCTAACAAGGGAGTTATCGCTGTTTTAGTGAACAAAGGTCAAGCTGCGCGGAATTTTATTTCCAGCGATTGTGCTAACTTTTGTCCCAACCAACTTGGTTCCCATCTTAAATTTGCAAGTAGTCTTATGACACATATTTTTTAACCTCTTTTTGGCCGAATTTGCCATAGATGATGCAATTTTTGGTATGCGTTGTACGCTAAACTATCATCTTTCAAATATTGAAAAACAGTTTCCTTGGGGAAGCCCAAAATACGCACCCTTATAAGAAGGTCGAGCGTGTGCATGGTAGTGTTACACCATGCTTGTGTCGTAATTTTGCCCCTTAGGCATATAACCTTGCCATGTTATGCACTCAATATGATAGATCATTTTGATCGTATCTGGTATAAAATCTCTATGTTGTTAGAGTGTTCGCTATGCTCATGATTGTAAAATTTTGCAAGCGAAATTGAGTGCGTATTAAGCTATTTCCAAGGAACACAATATTTTTGGATTTCGATTTATAAATCCATTGTGACTATGATGAATAGGTCATCACAATCAATGAGTGGTATAATGCTCAAGTTGTTGAATGCCGAATGGCGTTTTCTAGTCACATATGTTCCGTAACAATTGAACCATGTTATGACTCGATGATATATATCTCAAAGTGTATCACTCATAGCATCTCATTATGATTTGTGAGAAATAAAATCTTATGCATCACTTGTATTGAATATTTGAAAGGAAAAATATTCATGAGTCAATATGGTCCGGCTTGCATCGGTTTGTGTAACCAGAAGATGTATTGGGACATTGACAGATTTAGGCTTTAATAGTCCGGAGTTTGGACAATTTGATGATCCATATACCACGGTATTGTCATGGACATCATTTTCTTTGAACAAAGAAACTAGTTGGATCAAAGACACCAAAGTACGTTGGTGGAGTCGTGAGCAGTGCTCATGACCGGTGATGATATTTATGTCATCCGCGTCTTGTTTTCACAAACATGTGTGACGCCAAAGACCCCCCAATGATCCTTCTTAGCCATGTTCATTGATTAAAGCCTATTCTTTGGTACGATTAGGAGATGACACCCTCCTATGCTAAAAAGAATAATGTAACGACTCGCATAAGCATGGTGCTGAGTCCTCCCTTTTCACCGAGTCCTTATACATACATGATCATAAGTATTAGCCTGGGTGGCTTATGATGCTATGATGGTATTCACAAATGGTCGTACTCAAGTAATAACATTTATATGTTATGTGGTTCCTTTGACAATGATTGATAAGTTGATGAAACCTGAGTTTATGGTTGTCCAACTTGCGTACCAGTCATTGTAAAGGTCGGTTCACCCACTTTTAGACCAAGTCTTAAAGTGAAATTTTAACGAGTACTTTCTAACATCCAAGACTACCTTCTCACAAATTTTGGTGCCATTTGGAGACTTAGAAGGAGGTGAATCACTTAAATGAAGTTTTCACATACCACCAGCCGTCCCAACAACCAGTTCGATGTCATTTCGATCGGTTTTTGACCACAAGGTTGATGGTTTTGGAATCCTAAACACCCGTTTATACATGATCACGAAATTTTGAGGTGTTTGGGGCTGGTGAAGGGTAGACCCGGCAAAATAAGCCCAGGCCCGCGGGCCGGGCCAGCCCGCCCGTTTTTGGGCGGGCATTGGGCTGCATATTATTAGCCCAAAAAAACCCGGGCCTTTTTGGCCCGGCCCAGATTTGACCCGCCCATATAGGCCCGGCCCAGTTTTTTTTTTTTTTTTTTAATTTATGTTATGTGTAATTATAATATTTAATTTTTTTTCCTTGTTTGTTAGATTATAATACATCTATATGTTAATTATTGATGTAATTTTATTTTTTTGGGACTTTGTGATTATTTGTAGTATCTCATATCAATAATAATATTATTTTATGATTTTATAAGAAATTAGTAGTGATAAATGATATGATGATCAAATAAAAATATTTGTATATTTGTCTTTTAATTATGGTAGTGTAGTAAATAATGTAATTATCAAATAAAAATAATTGTATATTTATTTATCTGATTGTGATAGTATAGTGAATAATATAATAATTAAGGATCGAAAAATATTTGTATATTTATTTCAGAATTCATATTTCAAAAAAAAAAAAAAAAAGTCGAGGCCCCCGGGCGGCCGAGCTCGCCGGGCGGGCCACGGGCCTAATAATTTTGGCCCAGGAAAAACCGGGCCTTTTTGGCCCGGCCCAAAAAAGGCCCGCCCGTTTTATGCCCGGCCCGTTTGGGCCGGGCCCGCCCGTTTGCCAGGTCTAGTGAAGGGAGTGAACTCTTGAAGAAATCACTAGATGTTCGATAAAACCAACGGCCTATCATCGGTTCAATCGTTTCTATATGTTCGATCCCGGTGGTGCATGGTGGCGATTTTGTTGGATTCTCAAGACCAGTGGTTATGGTTATGTAGCATAGGTCAACATGTCATATTCACCTATACCTATCATCATTCAATTGCTTAGTTACGAGTGTAACAATATGCATTTTGTTAACTAGATTGTGTTAACACTGAAAACATTTATCGTCCACATGTTCATGTGCCAAAGTGCGTCACCACAATGCATTATGACGGGTTATAAATGATGAATACGATATGCGCTTTCACTCATAGTCCTCTCAAAATATACCTTGGCAGACGATCTCATAAGTCACTTTGATGAGCCAGTCTTCCCGTCGTTAGGGGAGATGCGAACGATCATGTTCAAGTAGAACGACTTGGAATTGTCATAGTTTGTCCCTACTGTGCCTCACCAAGTTCCCTAAAGTGACGAGATTAAATACATGCTACAAACATGTCTGCAAGGATTGTGTCCGGTCATGGAATTTCGTCACCGATTGTGGTGATATGGTAACACCACAAATTGTGGTAGATGGTGTTACTAGGCCGTGGATCTCATCGAGTATTGGGATGCCATTTGGTTCGATAAATACTCTCGCTAAGAATGTATGCGAGCTTGGTACATGAAACTTGATCATATGATCAAATGAACTCATCCGTCTCATGTGATTCTGGATTATAGTCATCATTGGGGGACGCCTCAATGAATGCCAATCCATAAAGAGTACTCTATGAATAAAGCCGGTTCATGAGGGCGTGGAATGTGGGTTTAATCGAACCATACTTCGTTGAAAATCTACAACGTTGTAGCCTTGGCCTAAAATGGAAACATATGCGACTCCAGTATAAACAAAGTGATAGCCCTTTGTTGAAGTGGTACCGACACTCCAAAGATAAGATCTATTCGTATACTTTGTCAAACCGAGTGAGAGAAGGAGTTAAACTCACCTCATGGCGCGAGGTTTCTCATGAATGCACTGGAATCGACTACGATGACACGAAACTTAGTCGTGTTATCGTAATGGATGTTATAGCATCCACTATCTTTTCAGTTAGATAGTTTCCAAAAACTGACGTGCAGCTTGTGGTTAAATCTTATCTTAGTGGGGAACTAAGTTAAGTGATGGAAGGATCTCGTGGTGGATCAGACTCAAATCAAGTGGCTCCTGACCACGGAGCGCGTCGACAAGTGATTGTCAGGAACGCATACTAAGTATATACTTGATTTGAAAGAGATATGAAGCTTTTGCGTGTAAAACTAAGGGTTTATAGTGATGTACTCTTGTGAGACTAAGAGATTCCGCTAAATCCAAAGTTAAGAATGAAAGGATCTTGGGGACACTTGATGATGCGTATTCATCAATCAGTTTAAGGCAATCTAAGGGACGGTTTCCCTAAGAGACGATAAAGTAATGCCTATATGATTCCCAATGACTAGTCGAAGTCATAATAAGACTTGGCTCACTTAAGTGATGATGCAGTCTTAAGATAAAAGTACGCTATTATGTACTCATGTTTGACTCGATGTACTCATTCGTAATAATCCGGTAAAGCCACTGTGATGATGGCCTATGATGCGCTTACGCAATGTCTGTGAATGACAAGAAGCTTGAAGCTCGCTCTATCTCGATAAAAGGACACTTGAATATCGATACCCGAATTTGTCCCGAATGTGTTGGTCTATCTCCCATATGACCTACAGGGCAGCTCACTTGTTGGAAAATGGTGAAATTGGTACCATTGGAAAGGTTTGTGTCTACTTTCCAAGGAAACCAACCATTTGATCACATCCACCATGTTGAGTGACATATGACTATTGTTGCAAAGTAGGACAGGATATGTCCGGTAATTTGCTGAGTCAACTTCGATAGAGCTTTGTGATCTGCTCATGTCGATCTAGGTTACGTACTATATGTGAATGAAAAGCTATGGGTGTCTAGTTTTCATAAGTTATTACAGTTTCGTTAATACCTATTGAATCGAAGAAGTTATGACTGATTTAGTGCATGAAAGTCAAGACTTTAGAAAACTTGATTTTCGGATAAGTCTTTAGCGACTCTGCACTTTGGATGTGTCGCGCTCTTTTTGTCCTTAGACCAAGGTTTGTTTTTTCTCATTGGGTTTTCACTTGGTAAGGTTTTTAACGAGGAGACCTATGAGAACATCCATACAATGATGCGTTCTACTTCTGTTCAACTTAGACCAAGAGGTATTTTTCCCACTGGGTTTTTCCTTGGTATAGTTGTGAGGGCAACTTGGCATCCGACTCCTATGATTTGAGGTACTCATCAGGGGGAGTCGTTATGTATACATCAGGAGGAGTATACATGACATGTTATATTGGTGCGTTGCAATCTTTTCCTCATCAAACCTTTATTTTTCCCATGGGGTTTTGTTTTGGCTTGGAATAGGTTTTTACGATGGCAACATCTTCTGCACCATTGTTGTATTAGTGCTCGACACAAGGGGAGTGTTCCGGGAATTATTATTCCCGTGATGTGTCTTACCTAATACTGATTGTAAATACATAGATGGAAGGTTCCAGATCCTTCTAGAGGTAGTAGTATCCTATTAGATGTCTTACTTTATCTAGGAATTCTATGTATGGAAGGACTCTCATTGTAATGCCTATATAAAGGCCCCTCTATTCATTGTTATCAATACAATTGATTGACTCTATTTACAGTCTTTTTACTTTCTCCTGAAACAAGTTCCAATTTTTTTGTCAGATTTTTTATAATTTCCAGAATTTTCAGATTTTTTTATTTTTTACTTTTTATTTTTGAATTTTAAATAAAATATCTAATTTTTAATATTATTTTTCCAGATAGTTTTTTTTTTTAAATAAAAGTTCCAATTTTTTTAGATTTTTTAAATTTTCCAGAATTTTCAGAATTTTTTATTTTTTCAGATTTTTTAGATTTTCTAGAATTTTTAGAATTAGTTGTTACTTTTAATTTTTCTGACAGAAATTCTTAACGTCATCCACAACATTTGTGTGATTTCAAAATTTTTGAAAGATTTTGGTGTCGAATGAAAAAAAAAAGATTGTGATATAACTTCAAATTAACTCAAAAAATTTTAGTGTGAAAAAAAAGTTACCCTATTAATTATGAGAGCTGCTATTTCCCCCCACCCACCCACCCACCCACCCACACCCGCCGTCCCCCCCCCCCCCCCCCCACTTTTTTTTTCCTTTTCTATCCTTGGACTTACTTTTTGATATTATTTGTTTTTATCAATTTTATCTTAATATATTTAATATTAATATTATTTTTTTGTTATTATTAAAATTAATAGTTTCTCATATTTTATATATTATTTTAAAATATATTGTTAGAAAATAAGATAAATAAAAAATATAATATAAAAATATTTAGTCCTTTGCACTTTAGTTTGTTTTATATTCTTTATTTATGTGTTCTTTTTTCTTTGAATTTTTATTTTACTTTATTATTATCAATATTAAAAATTTCTATTATTTATTTATTTATTTTTATTTATATTATTTATGATTACAAATAACTATGACACAATATAATAAATAATAAATACGGAAAATACGATCAACATTGATAAATAAATTATTCAATTACATTATCTGGTCATCAAATCGAACCAAGATTGTATCCTTTCTCCATATGGATCAATCCATCCTTTACAATCTTCACTCACATTATTCCACCATAAAATTGGAATTGGTGGTCCAGGATAATCGGAGTTCAAAAAAACTTGTACAAAATGATTATCATTAACTAATGCAATTGCTATATGTTGACCTTGTTGAAATGGAATTGGAGCTGACCTAAATGGCAAGTGTGTAAAACAACTTCCACCAAGAGGAGTAAATGCATGCAGCACAATATTATATCGTGTTGCAATGACAGCCCCATACATAATGTCCATCCAACTCCACTGTGGTGCCGGAGATTCGAAGAAATTTAGTGCTCGCATCATATTATCGGCAGAACCTCGTTCAAGATAAATACGATCATAGAACTCCATATTTTGTTCAATTTCAAAGTAAAGATCTGCCCGAACCTGCTTCCAAACATCTTCTGAATTATACCCGACTTGTGCGGCTATCGCTCTGTATCCACAGTTACCATCCCCAAGAATATCAACTGTATGACTGACGTGACTCCGATATGCACTTGGCATTTGTGTGATATATGGATCATTGATTCCTTTTCCTGAATTTCATGTACGAGTGTTCGTAGACTCAAAGCAAGAGCGCATCCTTGCCTGACTTTGCTCTTTTTTACTAGGCCGACCTTTGTTTTTTGTGTTGTAGGGTGGTTCATGATATTTACAGTTAGATGGATCTACCATGTCAATCATTTTATCTAACATATGATATCTCATGGCTGGATCCATTTTATCCAGTTGCGTCTTTAACGTTGTCATTCTATCGGGAGATCTCGCCTCATTTGGCAAAGCAGAGGTCATGGATAACCTTTTCTAGTGGCAGTGGATCTCGCCTATTGGAATTGACAAGAATTGTGACTGATAAAACGATAAGCGATGCTTACATGGCAAACCATATACAAATTTGAAACTACAATTACAATTGTCCAGATATTGTCCGTCGGCCTTCTTCAACTCATTAGAGATCAGGTGGAGTGCGCCTAGTAAATTTTCGTAGATTTCATCATTAAAATCATGACATCTCATAATACGCGACCTTTCAAATGATGCTTTGATATCTCCAAATTCCAGAATCAACATCTTGTCGATTTTTTCAACAGATGTGTCGATCGAAGACATCCTATCACCCAAATATTTTTTCAATCTTGAATGGGCTGACTCTACCCTGAAAATTTATAAGATTGTGTTAGAATATGAAATCAAGATGGATAAATACTAGTATTTTAAGTACATAACATAATACCTTTGACTTGAACGACATCCAATGTGCATATAATTATTCGTCCAAGCGTAGATAAATCGATTACTGTAAGGCAATAACCATGTTGACCATAGATATTCTAACACTTTCGGGTACGATTTATATTTATCTATCAACAACTTCCATTCATGTTCAAAAGAACCCAGATCAGATGACATATAAACTTTGTGCCAAGACTGATTAAAGTTAGTCCATTCGACACCTAAGAAGGGACTGCATTATTTCATGACATTTTTATTTATGTGCCATATGCAGATAATGTGATGTGTGTTGGGAAAAACTTCTCCTATTGAAGATATTAGTGCCAAATCTCTATCAGTAACAAGCACAGGTGGCATTAATGCCCCTTTTTCAAGCATAATTTTTTTTAGACAATTTAAATGCCAAACATAAGTGAATAAGTTAGCTTCGTGGATGTGATACCCATGACCTCTAAGAAAGGAACCCGATATTCGTTCGTCGTCAATAACGAGTACCGTAGGAACTTGAGCATATAACTCAATACTATCTCAATGAATCCAAGCAATATCTGTAATTGCTTATGTCTCCGGATGCACACGGTACATATGAAAATAACCTACATGTACTAAAAAAATAGTTAGTTAATAGATGGACAAATTATTTTAATATTTAAAATGAAAAAAAAACTTAATTACCTTTATGAATTAATTTATATAAAGCATATTGGACGTTGCTTAATAAACCATTTTTGGCCTTCATTTCGCTTTGTACTGCATTGTAAATACTTTTAATGCCTGTAATATTAGATGGGTCACGTTCCTTCAAGGCGCTCATAATAAGCCGAGGAGCAGTAATCTCGGCCATTCTACTCACAATCTCACAATGCACTTTTCATCTCGTGTTAGTCTTGATGTGTACTCATGACCCTCTAAATATTATGCTGGGGCATGATTATGCTCTCCGCACACAACAGTAATTCCCCACAAAATACCATCTGGAGGAATCGGTACACCTCGTAGAGAGAATGGACAACCATTTTTTGTACTAATACATCTTTTTAAAGTTTCTCCACTTTTTAAATATCTTGGTGGTTGATATTTTCCGTCCTTTTCACAAATGAGAGTGCATTTCGGGAGTTTGTTACCTATTTTCTTTGCGGATTTATCAATAACTATGACGAATCCATTTTTCCTTCCGATCGTCCTCACCCAATCTAACATCTCATCTCTACTTTCAAAAATCTGTAGAAAAATAAACAGAGTAAAACTAATTAAATGAGCAATATATATATATATATATATATATATATATATATATATATACACACACACACACACACACAAACTAAACTAGTTAAATGAAAAGAGCAAAACAAAAAAATATTTTTACACGAAAAGAGAGATGGTGAGTTATACCAAAAAAATATATTTATACGAAAAAATAGAGCAATATATATATATATATATATATCAAAAAAATGATGAAACACGAAAAAAAAGATATTTAGACGAAGTCATACCTGATCAGTAATAAATTCACATGACATGTTCCCATTATTTGCTGAATTATATTTTTTCATTTATTATAAACATAATAGTGTTTCAGAAATGTGAACAAATAAGTGATATTACATGAGAAATTTAAGAAGAAAATATAGAGAGATGATGAGTTATATTTCTTATTCACTCCCTATTTATAGTCAAACAAGACTACTAAATAATAAAAATGATTGACATGACAATTCAATAGGTAGTATAAGTTAGGGAACTATTTTGGTGAAAGACTTTAAAATGACAATTCAATAGGTAGTATAGATTAGGGAACTATTTTGATGAAAGACTTTGAAATTACAATTCAATAGGTAGATATAGGTTAGAGAACTATTTTGTTGAAAGATTTTGAAATGACAACTCTATCGGTAGCTAATAATAATAGTATATATCAAGATAATAATATATAATCTGAATAATAATATATATATTATTTGTATAGATGACTATTGATGTAGTGGAGGATATTGCAATTTGTTATTTGTAAAAGAGTTGTTTTTGAAATATATGGAAAATATTTGTTGGTGAATTTTGGGATAAACTCGGCCTTTTCTTATCGGAATCGGCCCACTGAATAAGAGTGTCCGTCGTTTTTTGGCAAAAAAACGACGTTTAAGCCTTCGATTTTACGTTTTTCTGTTTTAGGGACTTAATTGTAATTTTCTAAAAGTTTGTGTGGTTGTTATTAATTGCCGTGATTTTAACTCTAGCTTCCCTAGGGTATATATATGCGTGTAAGGCCTTTATTTCAGACGTTCAATGAATTGAAGTTTTCTCTATATTTTCTTGAAATTCTTAGATCGGTTGAATCTAGAGTTTTAGAATGCAGTAAAAAAAATTATTGAAAAAATATCAGTAAAAAATTCAAAAAATTCAAAGTAATATATATATATATATATATATATATGTGTGTGTGTGTGTGTGTTAAAAAGTGGGAGGGACAAAAAAGATATTTTAGTCTTTTTTATCAAGGGGGGAGGGGAATTAGCAAAAAAAGAGGGATTAGCATAGCCCTTAATTATTCTAGTTTTAGCCAAGGTTCAATCACCACAATCGAACCTATGAATAACGAACATATAGTGTCACCGATTTGATTAGCATAGCCCTTAATTATTACTCCCTCCGTCCCACTCATCTTGAGCATTTACTTTTTGGCATGAGATTTAAGAAAAGTTGAAAAGTAGTGTATAAAGTGATGGTATGAATATATATTATTTAAAATTATGAGAGATAAAGGTGTCTTAAAAAGGAAATGACCAAGTATCTTGGGACGGTCCAAAAAAAAATATGAACCAAGATCGATGGGACGGAGGGAATACTAGTTTTAGCCAAGGTTCAATCACCACAATCGAACCTATGAATAACGAACATATAGCGTCACCGATTTGATTGAGATGTCCTGTTCTAAACTCTTATGTTACGGTTAAACTTTTTTCTTCTTTGAGAATTTCTGCATCAAGTTCCTTGAAACTTTTTTTAGAAATTGATGAATTAAATGACAAATTAATAGTTACATGTTACGTATTACACACTTTCGAACATATGTGCTGTTTTACAAGCATATGACAACGTTCAAAAAAAAACATATGACAACTATGCTACTATCTGTTTGCGGTTGTTAAAATACTAAAAATATCTTATCTGCTTGAACTAGTTGAGGTGTTCGTCGATTTTATATTGAAGCTTAACCCAAAAAAACAAAGTTATTTTTCATTCACCCATACCTATCCGAACAAGTTATTCCAAGAATCGTATCTCACACTTCAATATCTAATAAAGTGCTCACCTTATCATATATGCTAAAGATTACTCATGTCATAATGACACGGTGTCGGTGATACGATTGAATTAGAATAATTAAATTATCAGATTAATTGCGAGAAAGAAATATGTTGATTCCCGAAGTTTTATCGGCGACCAACTGACTTGCTGTAAGAAAAAAAAATAAGAACCGCCGGAAAGTAAATCGACTAATCTGGCCTTAAACAAATGGTCCCCCGCCGACAATGGTCCACGGAAAGCAGGATGGGGGCCTGGCATTAAAATAAAAATAGCGGTTGTCGAAGGTCCGGCGGCCACGGCAAGCAGGTCGGCGGCCTGGCATTAAAAAAAAATTGGCCAGCAGCCTGAAATCCACCGACCGTCGGCAGTGGCCCGCTAAAAAGTAGGTCGGTGGTCTGGCGTTAAAAAGAAGAAGAAAAAAATGACTGGCCTCCGACAGTGGCGGGCCGGAATGCAGGCGAGCGGCATGACTGAAAAAAAAAAGAAAAAACAATCATCGTCGGAGGTGGCCCACCCAAAAGTAGGTCGGCTACCTTGCATTTGAAAAAAAAATTGTCGGCCGCCAGAGGTCCACCGACGGCCAACAGTGGCCGCCGAAAAGCAGGTCGGTGGCCTCGCGTTTAAAAAAATATGGCTGGCTGTTGGAGCTCCACTGGCTGGCAATCTGGCGTTCAAAAAAACGAAAAAAAGCGGCCGCCGGAGTTGGTCCGCTGGAAAGTTGGTCGTGGCCTGGCATTTAAAAAAATGGATCGATCCCCGGAGTTAGCCTGCCGCAAAACAGGCCGGTGGGCCAGACAACATAAAAATGACCGAGCGTCGGAGGTCAGCCAGCGACCGGCGGCTTCCCTGTCAAAAAAACTGGTCAGTCGGAGGGCCGTCGGAGATCCCCGTAAAAATAAAGTTTCTGAAGATTAATTCTCCTTTTAACTTAATTTAATTAAATATTTCAAAAATTATATTTTAAAATTTAATGTAGTTGAACATTTTTTTTATATTATTATTATTAAATTCAACACAAAAGGAAGATGATGAGAGGTCAAGGGTATAACGGTCTTTTCAAGTGTATACTACGACCAAAAAGCATCATTGTCTTTTATATTATAGACAAAAGATTGCTTGTGTCATAATGGCACGATGACGGTGATATAATCGAATTAAAATAATTAAATTATCAAATTACTTGCTAAAAAAATATGTTGGTTCTCAAAATTCTATCGGTGACTGACGGGCCCGCCATAAAAAAAAATAAGGACTGCCGGAAAGTAGACTGGTCGGCCTTGCCTTAAAAAAATGTTTTGACGTTGGCGGTTGACCCGCCGCAAAGCATGCCTACTACCTGGCGGTTAAAAGTAAAATAAAATAAAAACAAATTGGTCAGCCGGCGGAGGTCCACCGGCTACCTGCGGCGACCCTGCCGAAGAAACTGGTCTTCAATAGGTCCATCGAATATCCCAAAAGTTTTTTTTTAAATTTTAATATAATTTAATTTAATATTCTAAGAGTGTCTTTTAAATTTATTGTTGTTCTTAAATTAAACACAAAAAGAAGGAAGGAGAGGGGTAGAATGATATTTCAAGTGGAAACTACCAAATAAAGTACTGAATATATATATATATATATAGGGATAGGTTCAGGTAGGAAAGCTTTTTTTTGTAGGAAATAGGAATGATTGTAAGTCATTGATTCTTGGAAATTAATGGCCCAGATTTTGTTCTAGTGTGCTAACACGGAAAACTAGGAGTGCTGACGAATTTAATTATTGGGGATATCAATATAATTTGACTAATTTCACTTATGGAAAGTTCCTACAATCATGGGAGTTCCTATGTTCATGGGATTTCATATTTTAGGTTAATATGTATTTTTTATGGGATTTCATATTTTTTAGTCGTTCAAATATTTTATATTTTGGGTGTATTTATTTTTATTTTTTTAAAAACTAACATTATCGTTTTTCTATTTGATTTTTTATTTTTAAAAATTTGAACTATTGTGCTAATCATTTGTTTTGTATGTGCTGCAAATTGAAAAACAGAGTGCGGCTCTGGTTATATTCCAATTATGTGACTTTTTTGTTATGCTTTATTGTGTACAATGCAATCAATTTTGATACAATGTGTTGTGCTTTATTTTTTTGGAAGATAAATATTTTGAATTGGTATGTTTTGAATTTAGGTAAATTAATGTTGTACAAGTTTCTGCTTATGTTGTGACACGTGATAGGTATTATACCTTGTGTGCAACGTTGATATGAATAGTTTGCTAGGTAATATATCTTGTGGTGCTTATCGTACTAGTTTATACAACTTGTGGTAAATTACTATTCAATAGATGTGTGCAACGTTGATATGAATAATGTGCTAGGTAATATAAGTTGTAGTGCTTATCGTGACATGTGATAGACATTATACCATGTATATATATGTTGTATCAAAATTGACCGCATTATACACAATAAAACATACCAAAAAAATCACATAATTGGAATATAACCAGAACCGCACTCTGCTTTCAATTTGCAGCACACACAAAATAAATGGTTAGCACAACAGTTCGATTTTTAAAAATACAAATTAAATAGAAAAAAATAATCTTAGTTTAAAAAAATACACCAAAAATATAAAATATTTAAACGACTAAAAGATATGAAATCCCATAATGAATAGATATTAACCTAAAATATGAAATACCATGAATACAGGAACTTCCCATGATTGTAGGAATTTTCCATGTGAAATTACCAAATTACACGTTGATCCTCAATAATTAAATTCTGAAGACTTAGCTTCTAAAGACACCGTAACGAAATCTGGGCCATTAATGTCCAAGGATCAATGACTTACAATCATTCCTATTTCTTACACTTATACCATTTCACTCCATAACTCACTATATATATATATATATATATATATATATGTGTGTGTGTGTGTGTGTGTGAGAGAGAGATACTTGACCTAAATCCAAAATTTATCACACATTTGTCACAGTGATACACCACATGAGGGAAATATATTTAGGTGCTATGGATGTGTGGGATAAAATTTTTTAATTTTTCACTCATCTAGTTCTTTTACTTTAGGTAAATATAAGTACTTCGTTTATCAAATAAAAGTGTGTTCCTTTCTATTTTGACTTGTCCCAATCAATGTGTTCCGACCATTAACTGCACCTCTTTGCTACATTTTTTTTTTATATTGCCTTTAGTTTAATAATTATTAATTCTTCACATTTCAATTATAAACAATGATGATTTTGGAATAAAAAAAATATTGCTCGTCCTTATTATCTTGAACAATTTTTACGGGACGACGGAAGAAAATTTTATATCGTCTAAATTGCCTTCATGGCCAAATAAAGAATTTTCTTTTTTTCGAATTTTGAATTTATTATATTCCCTCACAAATTAATAGTCTAAAATGCCTTCATGGCCAAATAAAGAATTTCTTCTTTTTCTTTTTTTGGGAATTTTGAAGTTATATTCCCCTACAACTTTTTCAATATTTCCGCTTGATAACTATCGCTGTCCTCTCTTTACAGCTTTTTACGTTATATTATAACCTCTTGATACAAATTATAGTATAACTTTATGTAATACGAAGTGATAAGTTTCCCAAAGAAATAGAGCTGGAAGAATGCTCTTAAAAAAGAGAACAAACAGTCCTTTATGATCCTCTAGCTCCCTAAGGCTTGAATTCAGGTGGGACGCTTACTCCCAAGACATTCCTGGGAGGCTTGGCTCTAACCCCACCCGAGGAGGTGAAGAGAAGTTTTTCTCTTTACGATCCTCTACTCCCTGGCCAAATTTCGCTGACCGCTAATCAATGTTTAATCTCGTCAAGGCAGCTGTGAGAGTATTTTCTGCTTTGAACCGGAGGTCATTGACATCGGTGGTTGTTCTCCAGAATCGCCGGGAACATGAGGCGTCATTGCACCGCTAAGAGCCTCGCGCAGTGTGTACAGAAAAGACATTGGGAACCCTGAATTGCTCGAGCGACTCGCGATTTACTTCTCTCATGGACAGAGTGGGTTCATCGGCGACTAAGTATTAATCTGACTGTTCTGATAAAAAAAATAAAAAGAGAACAAACAGAAAAGAGAGCTCATTAAAAAAGTTTTAGTGAGAGGAAGACACATTACCTGTTGGATTCATATATAAAAAAACAAAACCACGATCCAGCTTATCTTTATGCAAGTTATAGCTTAAAGAATAAAATTATACCATAACTTGATGCATGTTATACACCGGTAATTACAAGTTTTGCATTCAAGGTATACAGATTTTGGGCTATTCCTCTTATAGTTTATTAATTTTGAGATGGAACCCAAATTTTATTATGGTATCAGATCAGGCTCTGCACACGTCCGAACCCAACGGCCCACGATGATCTAGCTTCGTGCACCCCGAGTTAAAAAATTCACGATGTAAGTCTTGACTCCGGCTGCGCTTGAAGGGGCGTGTAGAATCCCACATTAAATAATTGCAAGTATTGCATTTAGTATATAAAGATTCTGTATTATTCATCTCATAGTCAATTAATTTTGAGATGGAACCTCATACTTGCATTGTAACTTGTAACAAGCTATATAGTAATTTTTACGTTGGAAATAGAACACAACGAAAATGTAGTCTCAAAATTAGGGTGGCATTCGGATCAATCCGATCCGATCCGAATTCGGATTAATCCGAAATTTCGGATCACATTTTGCTCAATCCGAAATCCGAACCGATCGTTCGGATCGGATTCGGATCAATCCGAATCTGGATCGGATCGGATCGGATTTAATCCGAAAAATCCAAAAATTTTAAAAACTAATAAAAATCATAATCCAAAAATAATAAAAATTTCACATATATATATATATAGGATGGATCGGATTAATTCGAAAATCCGCAGTTAATCTAATCCGATCGGAAGTTTTTTCCGGTAAAAATAATAAAAAACTTCTTTTTTATATATTTCGGATCGATCGGATTAGTCCGAAAATCCGCGGATTTAATCCGATCCGATCCAAAATTTTCGGATCTGTAAAATTCTAATCCGAAATCCGATCCGAAGATATCAGATCGGTCTGGTTCGGATCGAATTTTCGGATTTTCGGTTCGATTTTTTGGATTTGGTTTTTCTGCACACCCCTACTCAAAATCATTTAAAACGGTCACGAGCACAATATTTGTTTAGTCTTGTTAGTCAAAATCGCTTGTATTCGATATTGTATTTATAATGTATTCAGTTATGTTCTTCTCATATTCCTGTGGTTTTAGCGTGGATTTTAGATTACCATGAATTTTGACTTTATTATTTATACTACTTGGGTCTCAGCTGAAATGTAATATTTGAGTAAAATTAGTGTTATTATTTAAAGATAAAATAAAAAGCGAGATGATGTTGTAAAGTACTTAGTCATATTATTTAAAGATAAAATGATGAGAGATAGATAATGTTGTATTATTATCTACTCTATGTGTCCCAAATAAATATTGACACGACGTGTATTTTTACAAGTTTTATGGTAAAAGGTGGACGTAATAAGTTGAGACATTTTGTAAATATTGAGTGGTGACTTTGTGGTTGAGATTAACAAAATACTCCTTACGTCCCACGCAAATGTTTACATTTCACTAAAATAATTATCCCTTTAGAAAGTTTACATCTATCACCTTTATAAAATAAAATTCAAGCAATCACATTTTATTTTTTAATCTCCATCACACACTCGGCATTAATATTTTTTTACTTTTTAATCGCAACCACATACTTACCAACAATACCTATTTTTCATCTCCGATCAATTGCTTAAATTATTGTAATTTTAATTTCTCTGTCAGTTTTTGGCTGGGATAGATGAAGTAAAAGGTACTGATAATGGTGAAGATTAGGCAACATAAATATAATTATTTGATTTGATTGTATAAAAGTGATAAATATAAACTTTTTAGAGGGACAAACTTTCGAGCAAAATATAAATATTTGAGCGGGGCAAAAAAAATAGTATAAATCATATTATTTAAAATAAAAGAGGAAATATGTGATGTAGTTGTACTCCCTCCTTCGTTCTCAAAGATTTACAAACCACTCAAAAGTTCGTCTATTTAGAAAGTTTTCATTTATCATTTTTACTTAATCAAATCAAACAATCATCCTTTACTTTTTTAACTTCATCACCAATCATCATCAATACTTACATAACTTATGAATCTATCATATTTAAACATCACCCAATACCTGAATACATCTTCTACTAATATTAAGCTAGCATAGAGAGAGTATGTTTTAGATCTAAAATAAGAGGGAAATAATGTGCTATAAAATGAATATACAGTATGTAATAAATTGTTGGTTGGATTTGAAAAAAAAATGATATTCAAAATCTAAAATTAGTACTAACTTCGTCCCGTCAAAGTGCAACATTATGAGTAAATTGGTGTATTTTAAGAGAATGATTGAGTGCGACAGATACGTAAGTTTTATAAGTATTGATGGTTATGATATGTTGTGGGTTAAAAAGTACTACCTTCATCCAAGAAAAGTGTGATTTTTTTCTTTTTTGGGCCGTTCACAAAAAGTGTGGTCTTTCCATAAATGGAAATGACCTCACTTAAAATATTACCTTTTTTCCACTCAAAACTATATCTCTCTTCCATTTTCTCCAATAAAAATAAATCTCTTCTCCACTTTATTAAAACTTGTGCCACTCTATTTGGACTAGAGAGTAAAAAATATTGATGGTGAATATGTGGTGAACATGAAAAAATAAAGAAAAAATTGATCTAAATGAATCTCAAGTTTGGGTTGTCTTCCCACATTAGTCCCAAGTTTGGATTATTTTTTAAAAATCCCAACTTTCATCAGTGTCTGCCCATATTGGTCCAATTTACCTTGTACCGATTGAACTTGTAAAAAACTAAAAAATAAAATAAAAAAGTCATTAAATTATCTCTCCCTAAATCACACCCGCACACCTTCGTCTATCTATCTATCTATCTCTCTCTCTGTATCACACCGCCACACTCTCTCTTCACTCTCTCTAGAAACTTTTTTTTCTCCCTCTCTCTCAAAGCAGCAGTTTTTGGTGTTTTGCTCAGCTACGGCAGCCCCGCGAGGTATCTCTGCTTCTGTAGGTAATTTCTCAACTGCTCAAAGTTAATCAACCTCTGTTCTTGATTGATCGATTAATATAAATTTCTTCTTTTTTATTTTTTTCCCGCTGCTTTTTCTGATTACACTATTTATTTAATATTTGATGCTTAAAAATTGCTAAAAAAGTTCAGCAATTTTTCGTTTTAGGGAAGAAATTGATATAAAGAGGACAGATTCAGATTAAAATTGTGCTTCTTTTTTTAATTCCTTTTCAATTTGATGCTTAATTGTGGATTTGTATTTATTTTAATTTCTCTTATCCATGCTTTATGCTTCATTTTTCTGCTTAACTTCTGCGATTTGTATATATTTATTTAAGTTTTTATGTGAAACATATATTGTAAATAGGTCAAACAATCTTCAAGCAACCAATATGAACCAGCTATTGACCCTCCCCTCCGTCGAAGAAGATTTGATGAGAGATTTTTCTAACTCAAATGGTGAAGATGATCCACTATGGAAACCTACATCATCTGCAGATCATGAGGAAAGTGAGACAATGAGTGAAGAAGTTGTTGAGGGGGAGCCTGAGGTGGGAGGTTGTTACGGTGAGCCATTTGAAGATAAAACAGGAGAGTACGGAGGAGATACAGATGATGATGAGCTCTTAAATGCAAGGGAGAAGTTTAAGGGATGCAATAAAAGACTAGATGAAATTGCTGAGCAATTACAAAGGGAAGCTGCAGAGGGCAAATTAGGATCACAGAGGAAGGAAAAGGCTCAAGACCAGCTGGAAATAACTCTTGCTAAATGTGGATGGGCTAGTGAGTATGAAGACAGTGAGGATGAGACTCACACACCTGAGAATAGTGGTGAAGAAGGAATTGGTATAAAGAAAAAGAGGGTGAGAACAATAGTTGTCCATGAAAGAACATATTTCAATAAATTCCAGTGGCGAGTAGGTCAAAGATTTCCCTCTAGGAAAGAGTTCAGGGCAGCTGTTGCAAAGTATGTTGTGCATCAAGGAAGAAACTTGACTTTCAAGATCAGCAACAAAGAAAGGGGTCCAAGGTAAGGGATTTTGTGTAAGACAGGGTGTCCAAGACATGAATACAAATAATGTTTTGGTTAGTTCTTTCAAACAATTTGTATGTCTACTATTTTGGAATACAGTGATGCAATGCTTTATTATCAATCTCAATAACATGAATTTGTGCATCATTTGTGGCAGATAATTGTATTTTGTACCACTATGTGCATACGGTGATGAAAATTTGGATTTATAAAAAATAATCCAAATTTAGGAGTAATATGGGAAGACAACCCAAACTTGGGATTATTCATGTCAATTTTTTTTTCAAAGAAGGAGACATTAATTTAGTTTTATAATGGGAATGGATGACACGTCAGCAAGTTTACCGGATCAATTAGTCTAAACAGGTAAATTGGACCAAGATGAGCAGACAGTGATGAAAGTTGGGATTTTTAAAAAATAATCCAAACTTGGGTCTAATATGGGAAGACAACTCAAACTTGAGATTATTTATATCATTTTTTTCAAAAATAAAAGGTGATTTTTGATTGGAGGTATTTAATGAAAAATCTTCTAAATAGATACTCCCTCCGTCTCACTTAAAACTTTACACTTACCTATGTTTTAACCCTTTAATAATTTTACATTCATCATTTTTACACAGTCAAATCCAACAACTATTTTTATTTTTGAATCTTCATTACAGGCTCATCATCCATACTTTTCTAATTTTTTAATTTTCATCATATATTTATAACTATTATTTACAACAATCATAATGTAAAACACGTTAACTATACACCATCTTAAACTTCGAATGGGATAAAAGAGTAATTTTTAGAGCAAATATTTTACCTAGACCATCTCTATCCGTGACTTAGAGGCAAAGGTCGACCTGACACATAAGCACCAAATATAATAAAAAAATATGGCAACAAATTTGAGAGACCGACCTTGGTCTTCTTGAAACCAAAGAGACCTTGTGGTCTCATTGCTTTATTTGCCATGTGTCATATTTCTATTGATTAGGTAGATTTATGTAGATTTATGTATATGTATATAGGGGTGGGTTTAGGTGAGAATGCAAATTAAGATGAGAAATAAGAATTAATTTCATCCATAGATCTTGATAAATGGATGGCCTTGTTTAAAGAGAAAGTAAAAGACTGTAAATAGAGTCAATTAAACTGTATTCATAACACTGATAGGGGGCCTTTATATAGGCATTACAATGAGAGTCCTTCCATACATAGGATTCCTAGATAAGGTAAGACATCTAATAGGATCCTACTCCATCTAGAAGGTTCTAGAACCTTCCATCTATGTATCTACAATCAGTATTAGGTAAGACACATCACGGTAAATAATTCTCGGAACACTCCCTCTGTGTCGAGCACTAATACAACAATGGTGCAGAAGATGTTGCCTTCGTAAAAACCTATTCCAAGCCAAAACAAAACCGCATGGGAAAAATAAAGGCTTGATGAGGAAAATATTGCAATGAACCAAGATAACATGTCATGTATACTCCCCCTGATGTATACATAACGATTCCCCCTGATGAGTACCTCAAATCATAGGAGCCAGATGGCAAGTTGCCCTCACAACTATACCAAGGAAAAACCCAGTGGGAAAAATACCTCTTGGTCTAAGTTGAACAGAAGTACAACGCATCATTGTATGAATGTTCTCATAGGTCGCCTCGTTAAAAATTTTACCAAGTGAAAACCCAGTGGGAAAAACAAACCTTGGTTTAAGGACAAAAAGAGCGCGACACATCCAAAGTGCAGAGTCACTAAAGACTTATCCGAAAATCAAGTTTTCCAAAGTCTTGACCTCCATGCACCAAATCAGTCATAACTTCTTCGATTTAATAGGTATCAACGAAACTGTAAGAACTTATGAAAACTAGACACCCGTAGCTTTTTATTCACATACAGTACGTAACCTAGATCGACCTGAGCAGATCACAAAGCTCTATCGAAGTTGACTTAGCAAATTACCGGACATATTCTGTCCTACTTTACAACAATAGTCATATGTCACTCAACATGATGGATGTGATCAAATGGTTGGTTTCCTTGGAAAGTAGACACAAACCTTTCCAATGGCACCAATTTTACCATTTTCCAGCAAGTGAGCTGCCCTGTAGGTTATATGGGAGATAGACCAACACATTCTGGGCAGATTCGGGTATCGGTTTTCAAGCGTCCTTTTTATCGAGATAGAGCGAGCTTCAAGCTTCTTGTCAATCATAGACATTGCGTGAGCGCATCCTAGGCCATCATCACAGTGGCTTTACCGGATTATTACGAATGAGTACATCGAGTCAAACATGAGTACATAATACCGTACTTTTCTCTTAAGACTGCATCATCACTTAAGTGAGCCAAGTCTTATGATGACTTCGACTAGTCATTGGGAATCATATATGCATTACTTTATCATCTCTTAGGGAAATCGTCCCTTAGATTGCCTTAAACCGATTGATGAATACGCATCATCAAGTGTCCCCAAGATCCTTTCATTCTTAACTTTAGATTTAGTGGAATCTCTTAGTCTCACAAGAGTACATCACTATAAACCCTTAGTTTTACACGCAAAAGCTTCATATCTCTTCCAAATCAAGTATATACTTAGTATGCATTCCCGACAATCACTTGTCGACGCGCTCCGTGGTCAGGAGCCACTTGATTTGAGTCTGATCCACCACGAGATCCTTCCATCACTTAACTTAGTTCCCCACTAAGATAAGATTTAACCACAAGCTGCACGTCAGTTTCTTGGAAACTATCTAACTGAAAAGATAGTGGATGATATAACATCCATTACGATAGCACAACTAAGTTTTGTTTCATCGTTGTCGATTCCAGTGCGTTCATGAGAAACCTCACGCCATGAGGTGAGTTTAACTCCTTCTCTCACTCGCTTTAACAAAGTATATGGATCACTAGTAGAAAAAGAGTCTTTCTTGACGCGCATTTGGCGTCATAAAGGGCCTTTATGACGCGCAAATGCTGGTCATAGAAGGACCAGTCATAACTCATTATGACTCGCATTTGTTCGTCATTGTACAATGACACGCACTTATGACACCCACTTTATGACGCCCTTTTCTGACAACTATATATGCGTGTCATAAAAGTTATGACCCCTTTTTCTCGATTTCTGCGTGTCATAACTTCAAATTTTTTATTTTTTTCTGGCTTTTATGACCCCCCTGCTAAACCTGCAATTATATACCAATTGTACCCAATTCATTACAAAACCTGCTGATCGATTGTACAAAATTAACGCATTTCATATATATCGCAAAACCAAGCGTTACCAATTCATTACATGACTCGACTAAACTCGATCATGTCAAAATCGGATCAATATTATCTAGTTTACGATTACTACCAATTGTACCCATTTCTACCAAATGTACCTATTCCTACAAACAGTTTTACTCCCTAAAAATAAAATTCGACACATAAGTACACCATTCTTCTCGAATGTCACGAAATCCGCATCACAGTAGTCGTTGCTTTCACCCAATCTAGTCAAATAAAACAACAAGTTAAAACAATTTAAATAGGATCCGCGACTAACTAAGCTAGACAACTAAGACCACCACAAAACCACAATTCACCACAGCCACAAGTGACAACTTCAATTCACAAATACAACTTCAATTCACAGTTTAAATAAGACAACTAAGACCAACAGCCACAATTCACAATTCACAATTTAAATAAGACAACTAAGACCAACTACAAGACAATCTAGACTGCTCATTATCACCAACAGCCACAAAACTAGGCAATAACAGGGACAACCGAGAGCCGGCAATAACCTACACTTACAACTAAAACCAGCTGCCAATTCATATTAACAAAACAAATAACCTACACTTACAAGTAAAACAAGATGATCAATTAACTAGGCAATAACCTACACAAACCGAGATTCAATTACCAAGCGGAAACAACCTTCACTTACAAGTTACGAAACAAGAAACAAGCATAATTAGACAAGTTAACTAGCCAATAACAGGACAACCGAGAAACGGCATCTAAACTCTAAAACCACCGCCAATTCACAAATACAAAATCGAGATTCAAAAACAAAGAACAAGACCTTCTTTGTTGTTCAAACCATAAGAAAGTGCACCGCAGAGGTTCATTGATAATTCTTTGAACATCAAGGCCTCGCTATTCTCGCCAGCCTTTTCGTAGCTTGTCACTGGGCATCATTAAAATAAGCCGAACCGTGATCACACTTGTTTACGACTTCCCAAGGTAGGGTTCCAAAGACCGAATCAAGAAAGTATGATCAGTAAAGGGTGGTTAGATGTGCTCTTAAGACTAATAGTCTACGTATCACAACTTAAATTTCAATACACTCTTCAATATTTGTATTACCTAAAAGTTCAACCATGTCTGACAAAGAAATCACAAGACATCGATTTATCGATCAAGGATAACAATTCCTCATTTGTACCACGTACATTTGTTTCCACGTGGCAAAGCTACTGCTTCGAGTCTTTTCTTCGCATCGAACATGTCAATACGGGCCACCTGCGCCGACAATGACAACTGCTATCAATTCATAAATTAATATTACATGTCTATTTTATTTGGTGTTCATGTACCAGAAAGTAGCATCTCCTGCAGAATAGTAAAAACAACAAAGACATGAAACCCTTTCAATGCGTCTAAACTCGTGGAGGCGTTCTTTTGTTGGTGAAAGGTAACTCGGGCCTCCAAAGAACACCGAACCACAAAGAACCCTATATCAATATTTCATAAAAACCCAAAATGGCAAAATGAGCATGCAAATTATATAATACTGTAAAACTATAGTACAATCCATATACAAAAATATAATATCTTCTTGTTTTTAAAGAAAATGATAATCCAAGGTACATAAAAGTAAGGAAACAAATAGTCGAGTTTAAGACGCGTACCAAAGTCACCTCCAGACACCCACTTCATCGCACTATACCCCACCAAATCCTTCCCATCCAATTGCCGATATTCCCGGGCCGACTCCCAACACTATAGAATTCCACACTCTCATCTTCCTCAGCTCATACACCCATCCCCGCTTGTTGGAGAATGTAATGTTGATTTTCGTAACCCTATTGCAATACAAAATGACACTAAAATAAGTATGCAACAAAGACAACATAATGAGACAATACTTTTATCTAAATAACATAAAATTGACATGAATCTCGAGAAACCACTATTGGTGTAATTCCAATTTTGGGGAGGGTTGATAGGTGGACCGTTACTAACAAAATGAAGTTGATAAAACCAATCTAACATGTCAACCGATGAAGTAAACTCACATTACCTATAAAAGCTTCTTGGCTTTATATGCTTTTCATCCGTATTAGTAAAATACAGGATATATATATATTTTTCGTACTGCTCGCTCGCTCAAAAGCGAAATTATTCCCGTATCGATCGGTTAACTTTTTAGTGAACCTAAATTATGAATTTTAAAGTTCATGCTACTTTGTTGATGCCCCGCCGCAGTATCTAGACCACCAAAACGTCAAATTTATTTGGCCTCGTTAAGAAATTAGAATTATTAATACCTTCACAATCTCACAAAACCCGATGATTCCCATATATAATCAAGTAATAATTATACAATATTTTGGCATATTATGAACTATATGAACACTATAACTATATGGTAAGACCCGAAAAGCTAAAAAGAATTAAAACAACAAACCAAGAAAGAATCGTTATCCCATCATTTTAGAAAGATGTGTAACCTTTGTTCATGGAATTAGGACAATTTTGGGAACAGAAGCCCATTTGAAGATGCGTATTATTGAGTTGCCAAAAGTTGTTGGGTGAGTAAACCAAGCTCCTCCGCAAAAAAGCCAACCAAAAGGGTTGGGGATAATCCTTTAATCGTTGAAGACCAAATTTAAATAGCACACGCAACACGCTTGAGTGTGAAATTGTTAATGTACGAATAAGCCTATTTTATCGAATCAAATAATTTAAGTCAAAGGCTTTTGAGCAAACACAATCATTTCTTTAATCCCGCTTAATATGGATTTTTAAATGAGAAACCTTTAGACACCTAAATCATCAAATAACAAGATCATAAAAGCTTAAAAATGATATTATTATCCAAAGAAACAACTCGGCAAGATCTTAGTCTTCCTACATTACATACAGAATGTGATATTATTATATGCCCCATTTAATGTGCTAGAGTAATAATATTTGCGCAGAAATTTCATACCTCTTTGGGTCACCGACACTCCCACTATACCAAAGATCTACCGCTTGGTTTTCCACCGTAGAGGCTTTTGCATCCATCAACACCACCATATGAGCATCTACTCCTCAAGCAATATCGCAAAAGAAAAAAACAAATTATTCATATTGGTGCTTACAAACAATCACAATGTAGTACGTATAAACGCTTTATTGCCTACAAAATTTAATATTGCATCCTTACAAATTTTAACACCATTCCTCTACAAAATTAGAAACATCATCACCTCGCATTAGCAAAACTCCCGAGAACTTAGTTATAATCTCAAATAGGTTGAATCAAATTACAAAAGCCGGTCTCAATACTTTGATCTAAATCCTTTTGCTAGGTCCGATCTTCATGCGATGTACTGGGTGTTTCACTCCCCAACGCGGCATCCGCTCCGCCTCCGTCACATCGCCTACTTTGAAACTATAACTCCCTTTATACCATCGAAACCGCAAATTCAAATTTTGAACTCGTAAATTGTTATGGTTACAATTTCCGGGTGACTAAAGGGTAGGACGAAAAATAAAACTTTAGGCAAACCTCTCACTTATTCCCCAAACCTACCGATGTTGTATTGCTTTCGTGACACACAGGATGTGTTTGACATCTTGAGAAAATGTGGTTTAACCATTATTAAGGAACAAATGTTTTACCGTAATTGAATTCATGAAATATAACCCAATGCAAATTACCCGATAATTGCGAAAATAAAGTTAAACAAACAACGGCAGAGAAAGTAACATTTCGCACGAACGACTCGATTTCGCGGAATACCAAAATAAAAATATTATACCTCATCCTGGTATTGCAACCCATAATCGTCTTCAAACACGCCACTCCGCAAAACAAAAACAAAAACCATGAACGGCCACACAAGAAACCAAAACCGTCTTCACCACTAAGTATATTCTTTGTGTATTTATTTTTGACAATATTGAAGATAAAATCACCAATTAGTGTTGATAAACTTACACAATTAATTTCTCTACTTCTCCGATTCGTCTCTTGAGTATTGTTCAAGAAATTTGTGGATTTGGATTGGGGTTATTGTTAACGGATGAAGATTCGGAAGAAGAACTGAAGAATTGTGTGAGTTGTTGAATCTGGTTTTAGATAATAACAACTAAAAATGGCAGATCTAGAAGACTAATTCTATGGCGGTGGATTTGGGTTTATTCATTTTTATTAAGGCACAAAGGCCTCTATTCCTCCGCCCTTAGTACATAGAGAGAATATATTAATCCCTTTATGACTGCCACTTTTTGACACATGTAAACTCGCGTCATCGCTAATGGAAATTTTACGCGTTATGACTCTGATTATGTGACTAAGCTATTTGCGAGTCATCTTCGACTGTTGGTCATAAAAAAAGGGTCAAGGAAGGGACTGTTTCTACTAGTGGATAGATCTTATCTTTGGAGTGTCGGTACCACTTCAACAAAGGGCTATCACTTTGTTTATACTGGAGTCGCATATGTTTCCATTTTAGGCCAAGGCTACAACGTTGTAGATTTTAAACGGAGTATGGTTCGATTAAACTCACATTCCACGTCCTCATGTACCGACTTTATTCATAGAGTACTCTCTATGGATTGGCATTCATTGAGGCCTCCCTCAATGATGATTATAATCCAGAATCACATGAGACGGATGAGTTCATTTGATCATATGATCAAGTTTCATATACCAAACTCGCATACATTCTTAGCGAGAGTATTTATCGAACCAAGTGGCATCCCAATACTCTATGAGATCCATGGCCTAGTAACACCATCTACCACAATTTGTGTTGTTACCATATCACCATTTATAGATGACGAACGTCCATGACCGGACATAATCCTTGCAGACATGTTTGCAGCATGTATTTAATCTCATTACTTTAGGAAACTTGGTGAGACACGGTAGGGACAAACTACGACAATTCCAAGTCATTCTACTCGAACATGATCATTCGCATCTCCCCCTAACGATGGGAAGACTGGCTCATCAAAGTGACTTACGAGATCGTCTGCCAAGGTATATTTTAAGTGGACTATGAGTGAAAGCGCATGTCATATTCATCATTTATAACCTGTCATAATGCGTTGCGGTGACACACTTTGGCACATGAACATGTGGACGATAAAGGTTTTCAGTGTTAACATAATCCAGTTAACAAAATGCATACTGTTACACTTGTAACTAAGCATTTGAATGATGTTAGGTATAGGTGAATATGACATGTAGACCTATGCTACATAGCCGTAGCTACTGGTCTTGAGAATCCAACAAAACCGCCACCATGCACCATAGGGATCGAACATGAAGAAACGATTGAACCGATGGTAGGCCATTGGTTTTATCGAACCTCTAGTGCTTTCTTGAAGAGTTCACTCCCTTCACCAGCCCCAAACACCTCAAAATTTCGTGAGCATGTATAAACGGGTGTTTGGATTCCAAAACCATCAACCTTGTGGTCAAAAGCCAATCGAAATGACATCGAACTAGTCGTTAGGACGGTTGGTGGTATGTGAAAACTTCATTTAAGTGGTTCACCTCCTTCCAAGTCTCCAAATGGCACCAAAATTTGTGAGAAGGTAGCCTTGGATGTTAGGAAGTACTCGTTAAAATTTCACTTTAAGACTTGGTCTAAAAGTGGGTGAACCGACCTTTACAATGACTGGTCCGCAAGTTGGACAACCATAAACTCAGGTTTCGTCAACTTATCAATCGTTGTCAAAGGAACAACATAACATATAAATGTTATTACTATAGTACGATCATTTGTGAATACCATCATAGCATCATAAGCCACCCAGGCTAATACTTATGATCATGTATGTATAAGGACTCGGTGAAAAGGGAGGACTCAGCACCATGCTTATGCGAGTCGTTACATTATTCTCTTTAGCATAGGAGGGTGTCATCTCCTAATCATGCCAAAGAATAGGCTTTAATCAATGAACATGACTTAATAAGGATCATTGGGGGGTCTTTGGCATCACACATGTTCATGAAAACAAGACGCAGATGTCATAAATATCATCATCGGTCATGAGCCCTGCTCACGACTCCACCAACGTACTTTGGTGTCTTTGATCCAACTAGTTTCTTTGTTCAAAGAAAATGATGTCCATGACAATACCGTGGTATATGGATCATCAAATTGTCCAAACTCCGGACTATTAAAGCCTAAATGTGTCAATGTCCCAATACATCTTCTGGTTACCAAAATCGATGCAAGTCGGACCATATTGATTCATGAATATTTTTCTTTTCATATATCCAATACAAGTGATGCATAAGATTTCATTTTCACAAATCACAATGAGATGCTATGAGTGATACACTTTGGCATATATATCATCGAGTCATAACATGGTTCAATTATTACGGAACATATGTGACTAGAAAATGCCATTCGGCATTCAATAACTTGAGCATCATACCGCTCATTGATTGTGATGACTTATTCATCATAGTTGTAGGGGTGATTCCTACAATTGATGATGATGACGTCAGGCATGTCAGTCAGGTTGATTGAATCGGGCACTAGCAACCTATCAACACAAAACACGTAAGAGACCTCAGAGAGCACCGATGGGGTGTCAGCTGAAGAGCCTCCGACGCTCAAGTCAGTAAGCAATTTTGTATTGAATAAAGTTGAAATAAGCGAATTAAATATAATAAATAATAGAGCAGTTGATGATGTTGGTGGTAATGCATGGTCAGGTACGTCCGATGAGTGATGGAGTTTGTAATATCCGGAATTTCTACTACAGCTGTTTGATATTATTTTATCCGAGTTATATTGTACCGCGTGGAATCTGTAAAGTAGGGATAAAATAAATAAAGGACTGAGATGTCAGTATCGGTATAATTGTCGTATCTGGTCGACAGTTACATTTGAGGATATCGTGTATCAGGTTATCGTACTTTCGATATAGAGTATATCGTATAAGAATATTATTGGATTCAGTGTTTGTGTTCAGTGTGTCTTATGTTCGTTTTTGGTACGTCAAGATGTTGGACAGAAATTGCGGGAAATGACTAAGTGTTCATTAGCGCACGCTACTGGGTACAGGTAGCGCACGCTACGAAGTATTGATAGCGTACGCTAAGAGGTTCGGTTACGTACGCTAAGAAGGACCCCTAACGTACGTAACGACTTGATGGGTTAGTTCCGGAAGGTGGCCGACAGGTAGGCCCAGGTTGATTTTTATATTCAGTTAGCGCACGCTAACGTATGTTGGTTAGCGCACGCTAACATCAGATCGCCAATAATGGAATCTTAGCTTTCGGTGGGTGGACCCGGCCACTTACGACGTGTGTCCAGATAAGGTCAGCGGATGTTTGTCATGTAGGGCTAGCGCACGCTAAACCGTATGGTTAGCGCACGCTAATTCCAGATCGGTCAAAGGAATCCCGATAATCGCGGATGCTTTCGGCATGTGGGGGCACGAGTGGTAGGTGTATACTGTAGCAAGTCAACTTCGGATAGCGCACGCTAAGGTAAATGACTTGCGTACGCTAAGCAGGATGTTTTACGTACGTTAATGCATGGGCATTACGTACGTAAGCTAGTTTACGAAGCGAGGCAGTAGCCTCTGGGCTTCGATAGCGCACGCTAACAAAGTCAGTTAGCGCACGCTAAGGCGGTAGCGCACGCTAAACATGAGATGATAGCGCACGCTAATAATGAATATTATAAAAGGGGACAGAAGGTTGCTGAGAAGCATTTCATCATTTTCTTCTTTCAGTCGAGAGAGAGAGAGAGTTGGGATATATTTGAGGTTCCCAAACAATGTATAATGATAATCTTTAACAACATTAGATTGAGATCTTGGATTCAAGCCTTGTCCTTCAAGTTGTTCATGATTCTTTGGATGGAGTTCTAGTGTTCTTCTTTTTGGTTCATCTAAACCAGGTAATCTTCGTATTCCTTCGTTAGTGCTTCGTTTTTCTTGGATGATTTCATGCAAGGAGCATGTTGGATAATCATATGATGATGTTATATGAGATTCAATGGAATTTTGATAAGAGTTTCGGATGTTAGTTAAGATTCTTCATACCATAAGGATGTTGATTCATTTAACCCGATCTAAGAAGGATTTCTGAATCTTGGTAATTATATTGGTCGATTTAGATGAGATGAATCATGATAATAGGTTGAATTCCAGATTTAGCATGATACGATCCTTGTTATCGAGTAAGTTTGATTGTTGATGTTGTTATTGATATGTGGACATTGACATGATCATTGTGATAATTATGGGGTCGTTTATCTTCAAGAGATATGGAGATTTATGTCTCCCTTCATTCGGATTCGTAGTCGCAAGATGTGAGTCGATCTTTGGAATGCATGTAACTGCACGTCATTAGCGCACGCTAAGCCTACTGGCTAGCGCACGTTATCGGGAACAACTTAGCGCACGCTACGGTAAGATATTAACGTGCGCTAAGTCAACAGGCAGGGTAATATATTCTGTTTCGGTTATGAATTCGTGATGGTTTGATTTGGTTTGTTCTGACTGCGTTTATTCGAGGTTGTGTTGAACCGTTGAGTTCGATTGGTTAGTTTTGTCGGTTGTTGATTGTTATCGGATGTATGTTATTTGATTACTTCGATAGGTTGAGATTATTGATCGGCGATTATAACCGGATGTTGTGGTCGTGTTCGAGCGCGTTCATGAATTGCATGGTCAGGGCCGAGGAGCTCGTAGACGAAGGCATTGTGACTGGTAGCGGCTTCATCATCATCGTATCGGTATCGAGGCAAGTTATTACTTGCTCAGTTATAATATTTAATGAATGGTTTCAGTTTCATTTCGTTTATAATGCATATAGCGATGATTATTATTGTGAACTCTGGGTATTCGGATCGCATATCGTTCCTTCGATTCTGGGAGGTAAATCATAATGTATATGCTTTATCTCAGTTATTGGTATGTTCGAGTATCGAGGTTACATTATGGTAAAGACGAGGATATGAGTATCTATAGTTCATTGTACGTTTGGATCGCCGAGCATTGAGGATAATCGTCGGTGATGACTGGACATCGAGGTTGCTCCCGAAGGACTCGGGGCAAGTATTCCATATTGATTATGGTTTAATGTTATTTATTTTGATCTCGTACATTTTCTTTCATGTTGTTGAACATGAAGTCGCCCTAGTAAATTGTCATGTTGACGTGCATGTTATGTTGTTCATGTTGATGAATGTGTTGATTTGCATATGTGTATGCATATTGTGTTGTTTATGTTGTGTAAATAATCCGATGGGATTATGAGGATCTATGCTGAGGGCGCTGGATCGAATGTCCATCATGCGTTGGTTCGACGTGATCATCATGAGGATCTATGCTGAGGGCGCTGGATCATTGGACAGGTTTTCCACCATGCGTTGGTTCGACGGGATCATCATGGGGATCTATGCTGAGGGCGCTGGATCATTGGATTACCAGTATTGTGTTGATGGAATCTTGTGAATTCGCATCATTGATTTTATCATGTGTTGTTGTTCATATGTGTATTGTTGGTTATCCACCTTATGATGATCTGATAGGATCATCAAGGGGATCTATGCTGAGGGCGCTGGATCGTCGGATTTCCATTGAGTATACATGATTGTTATTGTTGTGATCATATTAACGCGGTCATATGAGTATGCATTTGTAGGTCTTGTGTTAGGACCGTGTCCGTATTGCATTGTTCTGATCTCGGATTAGACTGATATGATTGTCGTGGCACTTCATATCTCAAGGCATGTCCCGTATTTTCCTTTGGTATTTTTCCTTGATGGACAATCGGTTATCGTCTTGGGATTTGATGATATTATTCGATGGATCGTATTGGTCAGAAATGGTATATTTTCGTATCGTGAGTTGGTTATGATAGTTTGAGAATCTTGAGTATTGTTTGAGGTACAATACAGATATTATGTTCGAGTTTATTGGTTAATCGAGTACAGGATGTGAAATGTGATAATGGTTATTCTGATGAGAATTACTTGAGTAAGTAAAGTTATGGCGGTAAGATTACGTTGGTCGTATTCTTATTTTGTATTCTCATTGGTATATAATTATTAATGTGATGTGACGGTTATCATTGTTGGATATTATGGCTGACCCCGTCGTGGGATTTATTTTTAGGTTCTTGGAGTATCGAGCTTGTAGCGGTCATGAAGAGATGAGCTTCCCGGAGGATACTGGCTATGACATGTTTTGTGTATTGAGTTTCTTGATTGGTTCTCGTGTTCCGCTGCTAGAGTATCTTTATAGTTGGTCTTTTTCCGCTGCATGAGTATTCTGAAATGCTCTTTTGGTATCTGGTAACTGAGGTTACTTTGGAAATCATTTTCTAAACTTTTGAGTGTCGGCAGTTTGGCCTTGCGATTTCAAATGAGTTTTTACGACGGTTTTCGATAAATGGATTTTATAAGTCTTTGTGAATTTTTAAAGATAGTACCGTCGTTGGCCTCTTCGGCATTTGTTAATGTTTGCGAAAATTCTTTTAGCCTTGTGGGTTCCATCTCGGGGCCCACGGCGCTGTAATATTTCTGGTTAAATCTGGGGGTGTTACAGAATATGGTATCGGAGCTTAGGTTGAGAAAACCTAGGCATTTGGGTCCAGTTGGGTCGTGTTTTTGTTGCGTCATTCGAGTTGTCGATTGACAAATGTTAGAGACATTAGTCTTTGTTGTTCACTCAGGCTTGTGCGTTATCGGATTTGCCAGTATCGTACTGGGCTTGTTATAACTTTTCCAAATGATGTTAACGAGATTCTCTGGAATGAGATGTATTGTGTTCTTGAGTCGAACTGATTTGGCAAACGTGTGTTTTGAAAATATCCATGTCGAGTATTTTCTAGAGTCGAGACATGTGCCAGTATCACGGGGAATCGTCGGCTTCACGATCTGTAAGTATTTGGATTTTTGAATTTCATTGAGATTTATTGCCGTTCTAAGTTGATATGTTTTGAGATTCAGCAGATATCATGCGTTACAGTATGAGATGCCAGAGTGGGACAGGATTGATGATCTTGAGAAACTATGATTTTGGAAATCAGTATGTTGGTTAGATTTTGGAACGGAATTGTGCATTTGGGGAGAAATATTGTGCATGGTTGAGAAGAACATGTAGCATGTTAATTCATTTTGAGATATATGAACTGCTTTTGATCATTTGAAAATGATACCTTTCAAAATGAATGTTTTACGGATGTTTTACGGAAAATGATTTTTAGGCCGAGACCCAATCGATTTTGAAATAGTTTTGTAACTCGGGACTTGGAGTCCGAAAAGAGTTTTATACTTTTTAAACTTGTTGTAATGCGGAACAAGATACGGGCTGAGACCCTAATGTTTCAAAAGAAAGCTTTTCTGTTTTCTAAAACTCCCGAGATTTGTAAAACTCTTTATCAATCGTTTATTTATTTTGTTCCTACCTTTTGAGGTTTTTGGTTCACTTGTTCAAATGAAACTTCTCGGGAAGTCTTTCGTTGTGTTTGATTTGTTGATTTGTTTCAATGTTTTGTCATATCATATTTGAGGTGATCCAGGATGGATTAAGGATTGACGTTGCGAGTAGTATGTAGAGAGGAGTTTTTATCAGAGTCTATATATTTGAGATTTTGGAACTCTATCATGTGGTTTTCTGATGGAATATCAGTGGATATTGATGACGAGCCGAAGTGGTATACAGGAGTATGGATATGCACAAGCATTTGCATAAATTCTATTTTATTTAATCGTGTCTATTCGAAAAGAATTTTGATCGAGAACTTGGCACCAGCGAGCCGATTTAATTTTTAAAATTGATTTCGTGGTCTTACGAAAATTTATGTTTTGAGTTTTCAAACTCTTGAAAGAACTTTCGAAAATTGTCTTCGTGACAAGAATATATGATTTCAAACTGGCTTTGGAAATGTGATTGATGTACATTCGCATTTAGTGCATCGGGCATATCATATCGAGGGTACAAGGAAAAGAGATTCGAAGTTTAGTATGGTAGATTGGTTATGCAAGGATGATCGGTTGTTTGATCAGATAAGAGAAATATACTGCGTGTTGTAGATTCATCTGCAGGATGTAAATTTGGAACTTTGGACTTTGTAAAACAGGGACATACGTGCTGTGTGAGTCCATGGGTGCGGTAGTAGCGCAATCTTATCATAGTGATCTTTGAATGATTTCTTTGTAAGTGTAAATTTGGGGATGGTGACCCCATGCTGGTTGTTTTGGATATTGAGTGGTCGTTCCCACTCCTTGTATGAATTGATATGTTCGTCGATTTGCGATTCGTTATTCGTATGCCGAGGGAAATGTTCGCCAGTTGGGTATGTTTATTGAGATCTACTGTACGTGATTGATTTGTTGTTTTGAGAATGTTATTCTTTCGTATATCTGTTTCTGTGGTTCTGTGTTGATCGTGTTGGAGTTTACCGTGTGAAGGTATTCTCGATTTTCGTTGATCGTTCGTCGGTAATATTGGAGTTTATCACGTTGATGATATTCTCGAGTGTGTTTTGACCTTTGGTTGGTCATATTGGAATTTATCATGTCGATGATAAATTCGGTTGATTGTTGATCATTGTTGGTGATCATCTGAGCGTTCGGATTTTGTGTCGGTGTCTCAGGATTCGTGTCGTTTTGGGTAGTTGTTTCACAGATATATCGGATATTATTCATTTTATCGGAATTGGAATTTGATCATGTGATCAGGCAAACAGGATTTGTCACGGATAGATTATTTCATCTGACAATGATATAATTTTGTTGAGACTCAAGGAATCGTGATGGTAAGCGTATTGGGACTGTACAGTGAGATCGCTTGCCAGTATCTCAGGAGATCGTCGACCTGCGTATTGTAAGTGTACTCTCTTGGTTATTCAGTAATGATGATGATTGATCGTTGTCGTAATGGCTTGGGATATTTTGGTTGAACGGTATGTTTGTTTTGTTTTTATGAAGGATTGCAAGTTTCGAGGACGAAACTTATTTTAAGTGGTGTAGAATGTAATATCCGGAATTTCTACTACAGCTGTTTGATATTATTTTATCTGAGTTATATTGTACAGCGTGGAATCTGTACAGTAGGAATAAAATAAATAAAGGACTGAGATGTCAGTATCGGTATAATTGTCATATCTGGTCGACAGTTACATTTGAGGATATCGTGTATCAGGTTATCGTACTTTCGATATAGAGTATATCGTATAAGAATATTATTGGATTTAGTGTTTGTGTTCAGTGGGTCTTATGTTCGTTTTTGGTACGTCAAGATGTTGGACAGAAATTGCGGGAAATGGCTAAGTGTTCATTAGCGCACGCTACTGGGTACAGGTAGCACACGCTACGAAGTATTGATAGCGTACGCTAAGAGGTTCGGTTATGTACGCTAAGAATGACCCCTTGTAACACCCCATTTCACAACTGGGACATTACACGCCGTAGAACCCTCGTGAGGTCTACCAGGCTAACACTTGACGTATAAATCACAAGGTAATCCCGAATGATGCACTCGAAAGTAAATAAGGCCGTGGCCTCGGCCAAAACATTTTTAACGTAAGACATGAACAGAGATTAAATACCAACTCATTGCCCACGCAGGGGACTTAAACCAAGTTTCAAAATAGACAGTCTACTTCAATACTCGACAATGCAATGACAAAACATAAAAATGCAGACTCGAGCCACATCATCAAGCCAGCCCATCCTTTGCATGCATTTCCCGTGCTTGCTCCTCAGCCCTCCCGGTACCTGAAATGCATAAGACGCATTTCCCCCATTTAAGGGGTTAACATTCGAATAGCTAGTGCAAGTACACAATTACACAACATTATATACATACATGATTCAACGCAAACAAATCATTAGGAAAAATCAATATTCCGGAATATCACATTTACACCAAATCAACATATTACCAAGCTTTCCACATCACAATTATCCACGTTTGGTAACTCGCGACCGTACCCATTAGTATCGGCCCCCAGAGGTCCCGTCGGACCGTCCCCAGGTGAGAAACCACTTCCGCGGCCGTACCCATTAGTATCGGCCCCCAGAGGTCCCGTCGAACCGTCCCCAGGTGGAAGAACATCAACGCACGCACCCAAGTCCACTTCCGTACCCATTAGTATCGCCCCCGCAGGCCCCATGCCATCCCTGTAGAAGAGTAACCAACACAATCGTTCAATAAACCAGTTTACATCATTCGCATCAAAACCGTACACACATAATGAAATATAATACATGTACTTGCCTTGGATAATACGACGCGAAGGAAACGACGAAGGAATATGTTACGATCCGAACAATCCTCTCAAATCCAACCCTAACACAATAATGATATGCAACCAATCTCAACATCATGAATACGAAGAAATTCATCCTAGTTCTACCTGTTGGGACAATTCATCGGAAACCACGAGCGCATAAGGAAATGAAATCGGTCAACGGTGTAATAACGGGATTTCATCCCAACCAATAACAAGAAAACCAAGGGTCACGAGTGTACTATCAAAATCTAACAACAACATCGGTTAATTCGGATTAAAACACAAGATCACCACCAAACCCTCCCCAAAATCATACTAGGGTTAAAGGAGTTCTTACCTCTTGAAGATTCAAGCCCTATAATCCGAAGAACACGTGCTAGATCCACAATCCGAGCTACACGATGGAAGGAAGATGAAGAAAAACACACAATCAAATGGTAGATGGAGAAAAAAAATCCCCCTCTCAACCCTCTCTCTCTCGCACGGTGGAAGGAAGGAAAATGAGCTGCAGCTACGAAAAGAAACGCCGATATAGCGCCGATCAGATCAGGTGTGCCGCGGCTCGGCTAAATCAGCGCGCACAGGGCCAAAAATTGCGCCCAGTGATCGGCTGACCGCTCGTTGTGTCGCGGCTCATTCGAAGTGTGCCGCGGCCCAGACTCGGCATGTGCCGCGGCCCTGCCGGACTGTTCCGCGGCACGCGGTACAGTAGGTTTTGGTCGACAAGTGCCACACGGGTGTGCCGCGGCACTGACTCGGCTGTGTGCCGCGGCGCACAATCATTGTGCCGCGGCACACGGTACAGTTTGCTCGGCCAACAACTGGGTGATGTGTGTGCCGCGGCCCATACCCCCCCTCGGGTCCCAAAATGACGAAAAATGATCCGGAAAGAGAGTAAAAGCAATAGGAATCGATATTTGGGCAACAATAACATGAAATGGAAGTACGGAACCCCAAAACGATCTGAGGTACACAACCAAAGTCGAACAAGGAACAAATTCCCTAAACTTCTAGGAAATTACAAAAACGGCCCAAACATCCGAAAATCACGATACAACGTCGTATTAACAATCCGAAACTCACAACATGCTCTACTCAATCATACGAGCTCATGGTAGTAAGAAAATGATGAAATCGAACGAGTTTAACGAGAATCGAATACACATGAGACGAAATATAACACAAGATGAAATTACGTAAAAACATTATCGAGACCCGTCTAAGCGAAGAAACTCCAAGAATAAAATAGGTTCAGTATTACAAAACAGTGCCAAGCGAGTTGTCCGAAACGAATATGCACCAAAAATAGAAATTACTAAGAATAGAAAACGCGGATATTACATTATCTCCCCCTAAAAATAAGTTTCGTCCCGAAACTTACAACACGAATGACTCGGGGTATCTCGACCTCATACTCTCCTCCGTTTCCCACGTGGCTTCCTCGGATCCATGCCTCGACCACTGCACTTTGACCAAAGGAATGGTTTTGTGCCTGAGTTGCTTCACTCGACGCTCTAAGATCTGAATCGGCCTCTCCTCGAAGGTAATGTCGGGCCCCAACTCGATCTCTCCAAAATCAATAATATGGCTAGGGTCCGATACGTACTTCCTAAGTTGGGAAACATGAAATACGTTATGCACGTGGCTCAGGGACGGCGGCAAGCCTAACCGATACGCAAGCTCTCCGACTCTATCTAAAATCTCAAACGGCCCGATATATCTCGGACTAAGTTTACCCTTCCGACCGAAGCGGTAAACTCCCCGTGTCGGAGACACCTTAAGCAAGACGTGATCTCCCACCTCAAACTCCAACGGTCGGCGGCGTGTATCGGCATAAGACTTCTGCCGACTCTGGGCCGTCAACAATCTACCACGAATCAGGGTAATCTTCTCCCTCGTCTCAACTATCATGTCGGGCTCGGTACCGATTAGCTCGGACGTATCATCCCAACACAACGGTGATCTGCACCTCCTCCCATACAACGCTTCGAATGGTGCCATTTTGATCGAGGCATGCCAACTATTGTTGTACGTGAACTCGATCAACGGCAAGTGTGTCTCCCAATCATCCTTCCAATCTAAGGCACAGGCTCTCAACATATCCTCCAACGTCTGGATCGTCCGCTCCGACTGTCCGTCGATCGAGGGTGGTAAGACGTACTGAGTCTCAACTCGGTCCCCAAAGCTCGATGAACCGCTTGCCAAAAATGTGATACAAATCGACCATCACGATCTGAAACAATACTCTTAGGAGTCCCATGCAATCTCACGATCTCCGCAATAAACACTCGGGCCAGCCTCTCCGGTCCCCAAGTATCCTTAATACTCAGAAAGTGAGCTGATTTGGTTAGTCGATCAACAATAACCCAAATCATGTTCATTCCGGTCCGAGTCCTAGGCATCCCGGTAATGAAGTCCATAGAGATGTCTTCCCATTTCCATTCCGAATGGGAAGTGGTCGAGCAACCCGCGGTCGCCGATGCTCAATCTTAACCTCACGATGTGTCAAACACTTCGCCAAAAACTCGCTAACATCCGTCTTAAAATTACTCCACCGAGTTGCTCCTCACATCCTTGTACATTTTACTCGTATCAGATGTATGGAGTAAGGTGTAGCATGAGCTTCACTCAAGATCTTCTCGTCTCACCAACAACACTCGGTACACAAAGTCCGCCGCGAAACCTCAAAACTCCATCCTCGTGAACCACAAATCCGGGCTTTCCCCTTCCTCACATCCTCCTCACCGACTAAAACGGATCATCATACTTGTTTCGCCTTGATATCATCAAGGACGAAGTGATCTCTAACGCACATAACTGGCCCTGGACTCTCTGAACCCAAACCTCAATATTTTGGCAAATAAAATCTCGCTGGATCCAACTCTGTGGTGTAAGTACCTCTAACATCTGCAATGCCATCGGCTTCCGGCTCAACGCATCAGCCACTACATTAGCCTTACCCGGATGGTAAAGTATCTCGAGGTCGTAATCTTTAATTAGCTCCAACCACCTGCGCTGTCTCATATTCAACTCTTTCTGACTGAAGATATACTTCAGACTCTTGTGGTCCGTAAAAATCTTACAATACGATCCATAGAGATAATGCCTCCAAATCTTTAAGGCGAAAACGACCGCAGCTAACTCCAAATCGTGCGTGGGATAACTTACCTCATAAGGTTTCAATTGGCGGGACGCATAAGCAATCACTCTGTCTCTCTGCATCAAAACACATCCTAGACCAAGGCCCGAAGCATCACTATACACTACGAAATCCTCGTTCCCCTGAGGCAATGCTAAAACGGGTGCGGTGGTCAAACGTCTCTTTAACTCGTCAAAACTGTCCTGCCTGTCTGCGGTCCACTCGAACTTCTGAGTTTTCTGGAGCAACTGAGTGAGTGGTCTAGCGATATTAGAAAATCCCTCAACGAATCTACGGTAATAGCCGGCAAGACCCAGAAAACTCCTCACCTCCTTCACATTCTTAGGCGGCTCCCAAGCCATCACTGCATCTATCTTCTGCGGATCTACCCGAACTCCCTCTGCTGAAATCACATGCCCGAGGAACATCACTTCCTCGAGCCAAAACTCACACTTAGAGAACTTTGCGTACAACTGCTCCGCTCTCAAGATGTCCAATACAATCTGGAGATGTAAGGCGTGCTCCTCACGACTCCGTGAGTAGATCAGAATGTCATCAATAAAGACGACTACGAATTTATCTAGATACTCAATAAAAACTTTGTTCATTAACTGCATGAACATCACTGGGCGTTAGTTAGCCCGAAAGGCATAACCACAAACTCGTAATGGCCATATCTCGTCCGAAAGGCAGCTTTCGGTATATCGATGTCCCGAATCCTCAACTGGTAGTAACCCGATCGCAAATCGATCTTCGAAAAGACCGTCGCCCCCTGAAGCTGATCGAACAAGTCGTCGATCCGGGGCAAAGGGTATTTATTTTTGATGGTCAACTTGTTTAATTCTCGATAATCGATGCATAAACGAAGCGACCCATCCTTCTTCTTAACAAAGAGTACGGGCGCACCCCAAGGCGATGCGCTCGGTCGAATATACCCTTTATCTAACAATTCTCCCAACTGATTCTTCAACTCTAACATCTCCGACGGTGCCATACGGTACGGTGCTCGAGAAATAGGGGCTGCATTCGGCTCAAGATCGATAGGAAACTCCACCTCTCGCTGCGGTGGTAATCCCGGCAAGTTGTCTGGGAAAACATCGGGATACTCACAAACAACTGGAATTGACGACATGTCAATTCCACCATCCTCCGCCTGCAGAGCGTAACACCAATAGCCGACACAATCCTGGTTCGGAAGTTTCATCGCCTTTAACGCGCTAATCACACTCCCCGATCTCCCCGGCTCTCGACCGATGAGGGTATGCTCGGTGCTGTCCTCGGCTACTATCGATATGGTACAAGTCCGATAGTTCATGATAGCACCGTGACACTCTAACCAATTGTCCCCGAGGATTAAATCCTCACCCTTAAGGTCTATAACAATGAGATTCGAGGGCCAATCTCGGCTCCCGATCCTCACGGGGCAATCCCTAACTTCCCGGTCCCCAACCATACGATCCCCGCTAGGCGTACCCACCACAAACGGTTCACACTCAAACAAGCAGTTAAAGCCAATACGATTCACACAATCCGATGCAATAAAGGAATGGGTAGCACCCGAATCAAAAAGCACGGAAACTGGATGAGTAAGGATCTGAGTGGTACCTGACGCCACCGGAATGTCTGCCTCCTCTGTGCGCCTCATCTGATACAATCGGGGGTGAACTGAACCCGAACTCGAGGCTGCACGGCGATCCGGCTGACCCCGACCCCTACCACGACCCGAACCCTGCGGAACATGAGTGGCTGGAATACTGTGATCCTTCTGATCGGTAGTGGTAGTCGGAACTCTAGCGGCCCTGGTGGCTCTCTCACAATGAGCTGCCCGATGTCCAGTCTGTCCGCAAGTAAAGCAAGCAACTAACGGAAATGGGCAATCCTTCATAACGTGCTCGGGCTGACTGCAATTAAAACAAACTCTCCCGCCAGGTGCCACAGATTGGACCGAACGGTTACCCTGGGATCCACCGGCCTGATGAAACGGCCTCTTCCCTGGTGTAGGAGCAGAACGAGACCTCGAAAACTGTCCACCTTTACCGGCCGAGAACCCGCCGGTAGTCTTCTGCTTCTTAGCTTCCGTAACCGTCTCTGATTCCGGGACAACCATCTCGATCGCCAGAGCGCGATCCTGGTATTCCTTCAAAGTGGCACACATGAGCGGTGCCATACTCTTCCTGATATGCGGCTTCATGCGCATATTGAAGTAACGGATTTTATCAGCCTCCGTTCTCACTTGATCTCTTACAAAACCCAACTGCTGATTGTAAGAAATGATGGCCTGAGAAATAGGCACATCCTATGGTGTAGCGGTGAAGAATTCCACAATTCTGCGCTCCTTGACTGGCGGTGGACAATACTCTGCTTCCATAGCAGCCTTGAATTCCTCCCAAGTAGCTCGACGGTCTCTGGGCACAACGGCCTCCCACCATTCCGCAGCTTCCTTATCCAGGAGGTACTGGGCGATATGTACCCTCCTGTCTTCAGGACAAGCTACGGCATCAAAGGTCCTGGACAACTGAAAGAGCCAATTCTCCCAACCGAGGGAGTCAGAAGCTCCGGAGAAACGAGGAGGGTGCATCTTAGTCACCGTCTGAAGCCATTTACTAGCCTCCTCTTCAGGTGTCGGGGGCGGATTCTGGCGTCCGCCCTGAGCTATCTGAGCAAGTTGAGCTACTAACTGCTGAAGTACGGCAGTAGCCCCGACGTCGGCATTATTACCCGACGGCACTGAGTGAGAGGCTGAGTCCGCAGAGGACTGAGAATGTGAGCCCTCTTCATTATCAGCACCCCGACCACGGCCCCGGCCGCGTCCCCTAGCTGGTCTACCACCACGACCTCTCAACATACTAGAGGAAGAATGAAAGGGACAAAATCAGAAAGATTCACAATTGACAAAGTTGGTATCACAATTCACAAACTCGAACAACGCAAGAAAACGAATTACAGGAATATAAGAGTTCGAGGAGACATACAGCCACGGGTCGCACGAAAAGATGGTAGCATGATGATATTAGGCTCAACGACTGACTCTAAATGACGCCACTAACAGACCCAAAATTAACCGACAGCCTAGGTATTCAAAACCTATGCTCTGATACCATAAATAAAACACCCCATTTCACCACTGGGACATTACACGCCGTAGAACCCTCGTGAGGTCTACCAGGCTAACACTTGACGTATAAATCACAAGGTAATCCCGAATGATGCACTCGAAAGTAAATAAGGCCGTGGCCTCGGCCAAAACATTTTTAACGTAAGACATGAACAGAGATTAAATACCAACTCATTGCCCACGCAGGGGACTTAAACCAAGTTTCAAAATAGACAGTCTACTTCAATACTCGACAATGCAATGACAAAACATAAAAATGCAAACTCGATCCACATCATCAAGCCATCCGATCCTTTGCATGCATATCCCGTGCTTGCTCCTCAGCCCTCCCGGTACCTGAAATGCATAAGACGCATTTCCCCCATTTAAGGGGTTAGCATTCGAATAGCTAGTGCAAGTACACAATTACACAACATTATATACATACATGATTCAACGCAAACAAATCATTAGGAAAAATCAATATTCTGGAAGATCACATTTACACCAAATCAACATATTATCAAGCTTTCCACATCACAATTATCCACGTTTGGTAACTCGCGACCGTACCCATTAGTATCGGCCCCCAGAGGTCCCGTCGGACCGTCCCCAGGTGAGAAACCACTTCCGCGGCCGTACCCATTAGTATCGCCCCGTGAGGTACCGTCGAACCGTCCCCAGGTGGAAGAACATCAACGCACGCACCCAAGTCCACTTCCGTGGCCGTACCCATTAGTATCGGCCCCCAGAGGCCCCATGCCATCCCCAGGTGGAAGAGTAACCAACACAATCGTTCAATAAACCAGTTTACATCATTCGCATCAAAACCGTACACACATAATGAAATATAATACATGTACTTGCCTTGGATAATACGACGCGAAGGAAACGACGAAGGAATAGGTTACGATCCGAACAATCCTCTCAAATCCAACCCTAACACAATAATGATATGCAACCAATCTCAACATCATGAATACGAAGAAATTCATCCTAGTTCTACCCGCTGGGACAATTCATCGGACACCACGAGCGCATAAGGAAATGAAATCGGTCAACGGTGTAATAACGGGATTTCATCCCAACCAATAACAAGAAAACCAAGGGTCACGAGTGTACTATCAAAATCTAACAACAACATCGGTTAATTTGGATTAAAACACAAGATCACCACCAAACCCTCCCCAAAATCATACTAGGGTTAAAGGAGTTCTTACCTCTTGAAGATTCAAGCCCTATAATCCGAAGAACACGTGCTAGATCCACAATCCGAGCTACACGATGGAAGGAAGATGAAGAAAAACACACAATCAAATGGTAGATGGAGAAAAAAAATCCCCCTCTCAACCCTCTCTCTCTCTCGCGTACGGTGGAAGGAAGGAAAAATGAGCTACAGCCGCTGAAAAGAAACGCTGATATAGCGCTGACCGCATTGTGTGCCGCGGCTCAGCTAAACTGTGCCGCGGCACAGGGCCAAAAATTGCGCCCAGTGATCGGCTGACCGCTCGTTGTGCCGCGGCTCATTCGAAGTGTGCCGCGGCCCAAACTCAGCATGTTCCGCGGCCCTGCCGGATTGTGCCGCGGCACGCGGTACAGTAGGTTTTGGTCGGCAAGTGCCACACGGGTGTGCCACGGCCCAGACAAGTGTGCCGCGGCACTGACTAGGCTGTGTGCCGCGGCGCACAATCCTTGTGCCGCGGCACACGGTACAGTTTGCTCGGCCAACAACTGGGTGATGTGTGTGCCGCGGCGCACAATCCTTGTGTCGCGGCCCACACCCCCCTCGGGTCCCAAAATGACGAAAAATGATCCGGAAAGAGAGTAAAAGCAATAGGAATCGATATTTGGGCAACAATAACACGAAATGGAAGTACGGAACCCCAAAACGATCTGAGGTACACAACCAAAGTCGAACAAGGAACAAATTCCCTAAACTTCTAGGAAATTACAAAAACGGCCCAAACATCCGAAAATCACGATACAACGTCGTATTAACAATCCGAAACTCACAACATGCTCTACTCAATCATACGAGCTCATGGTAGTAAGAAAATGACGAAATCGAACGAGTTTAACGAGAATCGAATACACATGAGACGAAATATAACACAAGATGAAATTACGTAAAAACATTATCGAGACCCGTCTAAGCGGAGAAACTCCAAAAATAAAATAGGTTCAGTATTACAAAACAGTGCCAAGCGAGTTGTCCGAAATGAATATGCACCAAAAATAAAAATTACTAAGAATAGAAAACGCGGATATTACACCCCTAACGTACGTAACGACTTGCTGGGTTAGTTCCGTAAGGTGGCCGACAGGTAGGCCCAGGTTGATTTTTATATTCAGTTAGCGCACGCTAACGTATGTTGGTTAGCGCACGCTAACATCAGATCGCCAATAATGGAATCTTAGCTTTCGGCGGGTGGACCCGGCCACTTACGACGCATGTCCAGATAAGGTCAGCGGATGTTTGTCATGTAGGGCTAGCGCACGCTAAACCGTATGGTTAGCGCACGCTAATTCCAGATCGGTCAAAGGAATCCCGATAATCGCGGATGCTTTCGGCATGTAGGGGCACGAGTGGTAGGTGTGTACTGTAGCAAGTCAACTTCGGATAGCGCACGCTAAGGTAAATGACTTGCGTACGCTAAGCATGATGTTTTACGTACGTTAATGCATGGGCATTACGTACGTAAGCTAGTTTACGAAGCGAGGCAATAGCCTCTGAGCTTCGATAGCGCACGCTAACAAAGTCAGTTAGCGCACGGTAAGGCGGTAGCGCACGCTAAACATGAGATGATAGCGCACGCTAATAATGAATATTATAAAAGGGGACAGAAGGTTGCTGAGAAGCATTTCATCATTTTCTTCTTTCAGTCGAGAGAGAGAGAGAGAGAGTTGGGATATATTTGAGGTTCCCAAACAATGTATAATGATAATCTTTAACAACATTAGATTGAGAGCTTGGATTCAAGCCTTGTCCTTCAAGTTGTTCATGATTCTTTGGATGGAGTTCTAGTGTTCTTCTTTTTGGTTCATCTAAACCAGGTAATCTTCGTATTCCTTCGTTAGTGGTTCGTTTTTCTTGGATGATTTCATGCAAGGAGCATGTTGGATAATCATATGATGATGTTATATGAGATTCAATGGAATTTTGATAAGAGTTTCGGATGTTGGTTAAGATTCTTCATACCATAAGGATGTTGATTCATTTAACCCGATCTAAGAAGGATTTCTGAATCTTGGTAATTATATTGGTCGATTTAGATGAGATGAATCATGATACTAGGTTGAATTCCAGATTTAGCATGATACGATCCTTGTTATCGAGTAAGTTTGATTGTTGATGTTGTTATTGATATGTGGACATTGACATGATCATTGTGATAATTATGGGGTCATTTATCTTCAAGAGATATGGATATTTATGTCTCCCTTCATTCGGATTCGTAGTCGCAAGATGTGAGTCGATCTTTGGAATGCATGTAACTGCACGTCATTAGCGCACGCTAAGCCTACTGGATAGCGCACGCTATCGGGAACAACTTAGCGCACGCTACGGTAAGAGATTAACGTGCGCTAAGTCAACAGGCAGGGTAATATATTCTGTTTCGGTTATGAATTCGTGATGGTTTGATTTGGTTTGTTCTGACTGCGTTTATTCGAGGTTGTGTTGAATCGTTGAGTTCGATTGGTTAGTTTTGTCGGTTGTTGATTGTTATCGGATGTATGTTATTTGATTACTTCGATAGGTTGAGATTATTGATCGGTGATTATAACCGGATGTTGTGGTCGTGTTCGAGCGTGTTCGTGAATTGCATGGTCAGGGCCGAGGAGCTCGTAGACGAATGCATTGTGACTGGTAGCGGCTTCATCATCATCGTATCGGTATCGAGGCAAGTTATTACTTGCTCAGTTATAATATTTAATGAATGGTTTCAGTTTCATTTCGTTTATAATGCATATAGCGATGATTATTATTGTGAACTCTGGGTATTCGGATCGCATATCGTTCCTTCGATTCTGGGAGGTAAATCATAATGTATATGCTTTATCTCAGTTATTGGTATGTTCGAGTATCGAGGTTACATTATGGTAAAGACGAAGATATGAGTATCTATAGTTCATTGTACGTTTGGATCGCCGAGCATTGAGGATAATCGTCGGTGATGACTGGACATCGAGGTTGCTCCCGAAGGACTCGGGGCAAGTATTCCATATTGATTATGGTTTAATGTTATTTATTTTGGTCTCGTACATTTTCTTTCATGTTGTTGAACATGAAGTCATCCTAGTAAATTGTCATGTTGACGTGCATGTTATGTTGTTCATGTTGATGAATGTGTTGATTTGCATATGTGTATGCATATTGTGTTGTTTATGTTGTATAAATAATCCGATGGGATTATGAGGATCTATGCTGAGGGCGCTGGATCGAAGGTCCATCATGTGTTGGTTCGAAGGGATCATCATGAGGATCTATGCTGAGGGCGCTGGATCATTGGACAGGTTTTCCACCATGCGTTGGTTCGACGGGATCATCATGGGGATCTATGCTGAGGGCGCTGGATCGTTGGATTACCAGTATTGTGTTGATGGAATCTTGTGAATTCGCATCATTGATTTTATCATGTGTTGTTGTTCATATGTGTGTTGTTGGTTATCCACCTTATGATGATCTGATAGGATCATCAAGGGGATCTATGCTAAGGGCGCTGGATCGTCGGATTTCCATTGAGTATACATGATTGTTATTGTTGTGATCATATTGACGCGGTCATATGAGTATGCATTTGTAGGTCTTGTGTTAGGACCGTGTCCGTATTGCATTGTTCTGATCTCGGATTAGACTGATATGATTGTCGTGGCACTTCATATCTCAAGGTATGTCCCGTATTTTCCTTTGGTATTTGTCCTTGATGGACAATCGGTTATCTTCTTGGGATTTGATGATATTATTCGATGGATCGTATTGGTCAGAAATGGTATATTTCCGTATCGTGAGTTGCTTATGATAGTTTGAGAATCTTGAGTATTATTTGAGGTACAATACAGATATTATGTTCGAGTTTATTGGTTAATCGAGTACAGGATGTGAAATGTGATAATGGTTATTCTGATGAGAATTACTTGAGTAAGTAAAGTTATGGCGGTAAGATTACGTTGGTCGTATTCTTATTTTGTATTCTCATTGATATGTAATTATTAATGTGATGTGACGGTTATCATTGTTGGATATTATGGCTGACCCCGTCGTGGGATTTATTTTTAGGTTCTTGGAGTATCGAGCTTGTAGCGGTCGTGAAGAGATGAGCTTCCCGGAGGATACTGGCTATGACATGTTTTGTGTATTGAGTTTCTTGATTGGTTCTCGTGTTCCGCTGCTAGAGTATCTTTATGGTTGGTCTTTTTCCGCTGCGTGAGTATTCTTAAATGCTCTTTTGGTATTTGGTAACTGAGGTTACTTTGGAAATCATTTTCTAAACTTTTGAGTGTCGGCAGTTTGGCCTTGCGATTTCAAATGAGTTTTTACGACGGTTTTCAATAAATGGATTTTATAAGTCTTTGTGAATTTTTAAAGATAGTACCGTCGTTGGCCTCTTGGGCATTTGTTAATGTTTGCGAAAATTATTTTAGCCTTGTGGGTTCCATCTCGGGGCCCACGGCGCTGTAATATTTCCGGTTAAATCTGGGGGTGTTACAGAGTTAAGGCGGTGGTTGAGAGCGCCGGAGATCGGTGATATTAGACGGTCAGGTACGTCCGGCTAGTGAAGGAGATAAGGCGGTGGTTCAGAGCGTAGGAGGATGACAAAGAATTATTAGAGAGAGTAAGTTCAGTAGAGAATGACTTAGATTTCAATACCCCGATTGGGTCGGTTGTCTTGTCATTATATAGGACAGCTTGGGGTCCTTATTCCCTTATTCGTCCGTCACGTTGATTCGCTTGTCTATCACATGTCCATTGATTCGCTTGTCTGTCACATGTCCGTTGTTGACCTCCTTGGCCCTCAACTCTATTCGTCCGTTCCTTTAGCATGCTTGTTTGACTTCTGACTGGATCAAAAGCCATTTTATCTGACCATTCGAATACGTGTGGCTGACGTGGCGAACCCCTGGATCCGGGTTGGTTTGCGGATCTTTCCAAGCTAGGGGCCCAACGAATTTTATCTTAGACAAAGTGTCTAGTCTATTGGGTTTGTTGGGCTGGTTGGAAAGAATTTGTTGGGCTTGGGCTGGATTGACAAAATTTGTCTACTACAATAGTCACAATGGATTTATAAACCGAAATCCAAAAATATCGTGTTCCTTGAAAATAGCTTAATATGCACTCAATTCCGCTTGCAAAATTTTACAAACATGAGCATAGCGAACACTCTAACAACATAGAGATTTTATACCAGATACGATCAAAATGATCTATCATATTGAGTGCATAACATGGAAAGGTTATATGCCTAAGGGGCAAAATTATGACACAAGCATGGCGTAACACTACTATGCACACGCTCGACCTTCTTATAAGGGTGCGTATTTTGGGCTTCCCAAGGAAACTGTTTTTCAACATTTGAAAGATGATAGTTTAGCGTACAACGCATACCAAAAACTGCATCATCTATGGAAAATTCGGCCAAAAAGAGGTTGAAAAATATGTGTCATAAGACCACTTGCAAATTTAAGATGGGAACCAAGTTGGTTGGGACAAAAGTTAGCACAATCGCTGGAAATAAAATTCCGCGTAGTTTGACCTTTGTTCACTAAAACAGCGATAACTCCATTGTTAGGAAGTCTATGGACGAACGGTCAGATGTTATGGAAACTAGACTTCTGTATCTTTCTATCCATATGTTGTGCACCACACGGATCATTAAACTCAGATCACAGTGCATGTTTTAATTGACTGCTTTAGTATTTCCCAAGTTTAGTGAGAAAACAAGGTTGAGACTATATCCAATGGCATAAGTGTTGATACAAAAACATGGCAATGACAGGTGCGTTTAAACGTAGTAGGGTGTTCGATTTCTTATCTAGACTGATGATCCTTTCAGTAACTCCAATTTGGTAGACTTGCAGAGAAAGTAGGAATGTCGGTACAGCTAAGGCTGTTTAAAAACCACTGATTCCGTTTGAACTTTCAAAGCATAAACAAATACCAAGGAGGATGCGCCTAGTCATGATCAAAGTGTAGACAAAATCCACCAAAGTACATCAAATCAACCAAGAATTTTAATTCTCAATTTGCAAGTATACGCCATAATAGCCATGTTATATTGATACAACGCGGTGCATCATAATTAAGCATTTTGAACCATGAACCATGAGACATAATGAATATACCATAACCAACTTGTCTTGACCATCCAATAATATCGACTAAACATAGTCAAATGTATAAGGCACATGCCTTTACAAATACTCGGAAAAGTATTCGGACCTATAGTCATACGAACTATAATCGAGGTCAATGAATTCATGTATTTATCGCAATATGCCATTGCTTTACATGTTGAAATTCATGAGAATTACTCTTACACTCTTTCATATATTATATTGCAAGGAGACGGTGCATGACTACATCCACATGTAATATTTTATTTTAATAGGATGAAATATGGAGTTTTCCAAGTATGGGATTGGGTCAAGACCAACGTGGTGGTCGCTCAATTCATCGTGACAAATCCGTCACAAATCGATTTTAACCACGACATATCCGTCGCAATCGATGTTTGTCCCATTTGTACGTCACAATTCCGTGACTAATCATGAATAAGTCATAACATTACCGTTACCGACAATATTCATTTTATTCAATTGTTGGTTTAAAATCGACAAAACGGCGATGTCAAATCGCACCCAAAATGTGGTGTATGCAACAACCACAAATATCGACTTTCAACAATTATCCGTGACTCCCTCAGGACCGTCACACAGTTTACTTCGACATATGAGAGTGATACCACCTCTCATAGTCTCATCCACCGCAAAGTAGCGTGGGAGATAAAGAACCCAAATACCCAATTCCCCCAAAAAAAAGTTTCCCAAAAGAGAGCAATTGAAAAATGGGAACTTTAATAAAGTCTTACGGGTACTTGGTTCCATATTTTCTTTGATCCTTGAATGTGAGCTTCTCTCCATATGAGCAACATATTTCCGTGGATACTCCATTCTATATTTACTTTGATCCTTGAACGGGATAAATATGGCTTTTCTCCATATTTTGCACATCATCATGAGCAACGTATTTTCCTATATTCACGTAAAACATAAACATGGTAAGATTCATAAGTGTACAAAATAATGAACAAATGAATCATTAATTAGGAAAAGATGGAGAGTTGAGAAATGCCCGGAGAGGGCTACTGGGCTCGATAATCATCCGAAAAAGGACTCGAGCGTGGCGGTGCAGCCACTCGGAATTGGATGAAGTCGGATCTCCAAATTTCCTTATAAAAATCTACTTCTGTTCGGCAGCAGATTCAGTACGCAATACTACTCTGAATCTGATCTCCACCATTGAATATACAGATATTTGTGTTGGTAAGTTGCTGTCAAAATTTCACACCGATCCGACGGTTAACGAATCAGGAAATATGATTTTGGTACGACTGCGCTATGCAGAAAATTTACGCGCGAAAATTCTCGTCTCTCGTTTTGATTGTCCTCGTCATCTGAATCGCCCTCTGAATCGTCTTAATTCCTCACTTTGAGCGAGCTGGGACCTTCAATGCCATGGGCTGTGATCCACAACAGGGCCCTTCAAGAGCAATTTTCGAAAGCCCATACAACTCCAACTTCACATCTTCATGAATCCCATCATCGCTATTGTTACAGCTCACATAAACCACAGCCTCACCGAAGATCTTTTCCAGTTCAGTCCTCTCTATTCCTTCCCATATCCAACCATCGTCAACGGATTCCTCTTCTTCTTTGTTTTCATTAATATCAGAAATCGCACTGCCGAAACCCGATTTCTCACAACTACTCATCAACGCACCAACTGAATCATCATCTTCTTTTGGTTCAAGATAGTCAATAATTAAAACCGCCGCAACAGAAAAAGCGACGAAGCAAAAAAAAGAAAAATCTCGACAGGATCCATATTACGTCGGTGTTTATGGAGGAGAGAGAAACGAGAGGAGAAGAAGACGATGGAGGAGAGATAAAGGGAACTTTTTTTTAGAGTTTTCAGAAGTATCGGATAGAAAAAAAAAATTCTTGCTCAGTTGGGAGAGCACGTGCTGATAACGTGTTTCAGGAGAAAGTAAAAGACTGTAAATAGAGTCAATCAAATTGTATTCATAACACTAATAGAGGGGCCTTTATATAGGCATTACAATGAGAGTCCTTTCATACATATGATTCCTAGATAAGGTAAGACATCTAATATGATCCTACTACCTCTAGAAGGATCTAGAACCTTCCATCTATGTATCTACAATCAGTATTAGGTAAGACACATCACGAGAATAATAATTCCCAGAACATGCCTAAATTTATTCTCACAAAAAATTGATGCATATAATACAATATTTTAATGCATCGATGATGCATATAATACATATATTAATCAGTGGCAATTTTGATGCACGAAATGCATATAATTCATGTATAATTAGTACAAAACTCAGGCATATTCGCAATTCGCAGGATAAGAATCATTCTCATTTGATCCTAATTCTATGTTTGTGTGTGTGTGTGTGTATATATATATATATATCACAAAATTTATATATTTATATTTTTGTATATGTGTTTGTTCTAATTATTGGTTAATTTTTTTTCGATATATTCGTAATTTCCTATTATAGTTCATTTTTTTGTACAATTTCTATTAATAGTTTAAGTTTAATATTAAAATAAAATAAAAAAAATGTGTAATGTTGTGGTTAAATGGTTGGGTAGTCATGAATAAATCTTGCAAAATATTGTGGCTTAGTTGAGATAGATATTTATGATGTGGAAGAGAGAGAAATTAATTAATTATTGAAATGATTGAGTGGTTGGATGGTTGGTCGCTGAGAGTCTAGCATGAAGATACCCCTTAACGTCTAGTCTATGGAGTCGAGTTATTTACAAAAGAGGTGTACTTAGAAAACATATTTACCAAAATAGTGTACTCTCAAACATAATTATCAAAAGGGTGTTGTTTTTCTATTTAAGTAGGTTTTAATTATTTTTTACTGCTTTTTTTACTAACTTTTTTTTATAGTTTTTTACTGCCTTTTTTTACTCTTTTTTTAAACTTTTTTTTTTACTGTTTTTTTACTGTTTTTCACTCCATTTTTACTGTTTTTACTGTTTTTTTTTACTATTTTTTATTATGTCTTATATAACAATCACAACAATTGTTTGAACAATGCTAACAATACAAAATTAAAACCAACATCATCACAAAGTGTTTTAGGTACTAAAAAATAGTAAAAAAAGCAGTAAAAAAATTGTTGTTTCTACTATTCCCCGCTTCCTCATGAAGCGTATTGGCCAGAGTCATCATCTACCGTATTACTTCCAAATTTAGAGCTCTTAAGGAATAAAAAAAGTCGTCCTCGCTCAACAAGACTACGAAATATAGACTGCAAAATAGCCTGAGTCATGGTAAGCCACTTACTGTTTTTGGGCGGGCATTGGGCTTTATATTTTTAGCCCAAAAAAATCGGACCTTTTTTGCCCGGCCCAGATTTGGCCCGGCCCAGGGTTTTTATATATATATTTATGTTATATGTAATTATAATATTTAGAATTTTTTTGTTATTTGTTAGATTATATTACATCTATATGTTAATTATTGATGTAATTTTATTTTTTTATGGGACTTTATGATTACTTTGTAGTATCTCATATCAATAATAATATAATTTTATGATTTTTATAAAAAAGTAGTGATAAATAATATGATGATCAAATAAAAATATTTGTATATTCGTCTTTTGATTGTGGTAGTGTATTAAATAATGTAATTATCAAATAAAAATAATTGTACATTTATTTATCTGATTGTGGTAGTATAGTGAATAATATAATAATTAAGGATCAAAAAATATTTCTATATTTATTCTGAATTAATATTTCAAAAAAAAAAAGTTGACGTCGACGGGCCGGGCCGAGCCCGCCCGGGGCGGGCCATGGGCCTAATATTTTTGTCCCAAAAAAATCGGGCCTTCTTGGCGCGGCCCAGATTTGATCCGCCCGTTTTTCGCGTGGCCCGTTTGGGCCGAGACCGTCCGTTTGCCAGGTCTAACGAAACGAAATGAACACCAAAGAAAGAAAAAAGACAAACCTTTGAGGAATTTGCAGGCAAAGTGGTCACAACCGAAAAGGATGTCCGTCTAAACCACGGTATATAAAGGCAAATTTTAGAAAATTTATTCGTTAATTGGTATGACTATATCTCTCATTTCTTTGTATTTTTGCAGATAAAGATCGGTTATCAGCTCAAGATATTCGGAAGAAATTAGGAATGTTACTTTTGTCTTTTCGTTTGGTAAATAACTCGTTGGTTTAGTACCTAAAAATTTTGTGATGGTGTTGATTTTAATTTTTTATTATTAGCATTGTTTAATTAATTATTGTGATTGTCGTAATACATAATAAAATAATAGTAAAAAAAAAGCAGTAAAAACAGTAAAAATGCAGTGAAAAAAAAAACAATTTATAAAAAGAGTAAAAACAGTTTAAAAAAGAGTAAAAAAGACCGTAAAAAAGCAGTAAAAAAAGTCACTAAAAAAACAGTAAAAATACCAATTAAAACCTACTTAAATACAAAACAACACCCATTTGGTAATTATATTTGAGCGTACACCATTTTGATAAATATGTTTTCAAAGTACACCTATGGAGTCGGCTAATGTTGTTTAAAGAATGAATAGAATTGAAAAATAAAACACAGAATATTATGGACATGAAACCGTTGTTTTTCATTTTAATCCATCTCCATATTTATTGTTTTCTTGTTTATATTTAATTAATAAATTTATATATATTCACTTCCACAATAAAATTCTGTAATTATTTTTATTTTTTAATCTCCATTATATATTCATCATCAATATTTTTATTTTTTAATCACCACTATATATTTATTATTATTAGATATATTTTTATGTTTTGAGTGGGTATAAGGAGTAATATATATTAAAATTACCTTTCAAAATAACCCCATATATATATATATATATATATATATATATTATGACGGAAAACCAGCATCCGCTACTTTTCGAGTGCGCACTGGATAAATTCTCGGGTTGGACGTAATAGCCTGCAAACTACGCAAACCAAGTAAATCACACTAGGCAAGTTCTGGGTGACAGACTCAACAAAGAAAGTCTCGGGGACTTTTGAGTCTCGCACTAACTGCTCCATACTCCATATTTAAACGAGGATTCTGCTTTCATTTTCTCTCCTAAAGGCTGGCCAAAAGCACGACCGTTGTCGCCTGTCGGTGCTGTAATCTAACGTGTCTGTCAATTCGCTTAGCCACAACCTCCGGTCCCAATTACCCGTACCGTTTTTTTATCACTACTCTACAACCATAAAAAACCACACCCAACCCAACCATCACCGATCGTCCGGTGCTGTTAATAAATCTCAACCCCACCATGCAATAATATTATTTGTTAACTTGTTCGAATTCTTCTAGGAAAGCTGTTTTGGAACTTCTCCTCTTCTATTTTTTCTCGCTCCTCGTCATATGCATTAACTCCCAATTGCCAGATGGCTGAAGCGGTTGCGCTAGCCGACGAAATTTCACGGTGCCGACGACTGAATTAATTGGCGAGTAAAGTTTTTTTTCTTTTTCTCTCTTGATTTATGATGGTCTCCTCGGAGTTATCATCCCACAACTAAAATTTTCAAATGGCTAAACACAATAATGGACGGAGCAAAGCGGGCGGGTTTCTTTTCGCCGGCGGGGCTATGGTGGCTTTACTGGTAGTTTGGGCCGTGTGGTCGTTCTTCGGCCCGAGTCCGAGCCCGAGTCCCAATCTCTCTACTTCCACATTTCACGACAGGACATCAAGCCTACTGCAAGGTCTTGAAACCTCCGCAGCCGCCGCGACTACCACAAGCTGCGCCGACGCCTCCGGAGGACCTAACCTGCGATATGACCCACCCGACCCGAATTTCTACGACGACCCGAAATTGACCTACACCATCGAATCTGCGACAATTAAAAATTGGGACGAGAAGCGAAAAGATTGGCTGAGACAGCACCCATCGTTCGCCGCCGGAGCTGAGAATCGGATTTTCATGGTGACCGGCTCACAGCCGACGCCGTGTAAGAATCCAATAGGCGACTACCTGCTCCTTAAGCTGTTCAAGAACAAAGTGGACTACTGCCGGCGCCACGGCATCGAAATCTTCTACAACAACGTGCTCTTCCAGCCCAAGATGTTCTCTTTCTGGGCCAAAACCCCCACCGTCAAGGCCGCGATGCTGGCCCACCCCGAGGCGGAGTGGATCTGGTGGGTCGACTCCGACGCCGCCTTCACGGACATGGACTTCGCGCTGCCTCTGGACCGGTACAATGCCCATAATCTGGTGATCCACGGTTGGCCCAATTTGATCGAGAAGAAGAGCTGGACCAGCATCAACGCCGGCGTGTTCCTGATCCGTAATTGCCAGTGGGCGATGGATTTTATGAATGTCTGGGCCGGCATGGGCCCACAGTCGCCGGAGTACAATAAATGGGGTGAGATTCTGAGCACGACGTTTGAGGACAAGATTTTCCCGGAATCGGACGACCAGTCCGGGTTGGTTTATTTAATTCTGAATGAGAAGGAGAAATGGGGGGATAAGATCTACGTGGAGGGTGAATATTATTTCGAGGGTTACTGGATGGAAATTGTGGGCACATTTGATAATATCACACAGAGGTACAGGAAGATCGAGAAGGAGGCGGCGGGGCTGAGGCGGCGGCACGCGGAGAAAGTGAGCGTGGGCTATGCTGCGGCGTGGGAGGAGTATTTGAAGGATGCTGGGAACGGGAGGGGGAGCTGGCGGAGACCGTTCATCACGCATTTCACCGGGTGCCAGCCGTGCAGTGGGGACCACAACCAGATGTACTCCGGGCAGACATGTTTCGATGCGATGCAGAAGGCGCTGAGTTTTGCTGATAATCAGGTGCTGAGGAATTACGGGTTCGTGCACCCGGATTTACTGGATCCCTCCACGGTCATTCCTTTCCCCTTTGATTATCCTGCTTGAGAATTCATAATTACTAGTGATGTAAATTCTTTTTTTTGGGGGTGGGTGGGTGAGTAATAATATAGTTGTAGCAAGTAGTAGTATATAGTACACTTAAACTTCGTATAAATGAATAATTTCGTTAAATAAATAATTTTTTTCGATCCCAATTTTTTATAACATGTCAATTTTTTTTCGATAAATGATTAATTTCGCTAAATAAATATTTTTCTTCGATCCCGATCATATTCATTTATGGTGTACCATATTACTTTTATTTACCATGAGCCTATAAGCTTATATAAATTTGACCGTGTGTTTGTTTTATGGGATGAGATCCCTGCAGTGCATAGCATCATGCTGTGCACTGTTGTGCGTCGGATGGGACACGCACACACACACACCCGTATGGATTTGTGTGATTTGATGGCTGCCAATGCACAGCCCTCTGCCGTGGCTGCAGAGGATCCTCCCTCTTGTTTTATTTATGGCAAAATGTGAATACAATAGGTATCAGTGTTGGAGATCATTTAAGTTTAAACCCTCTGGTATTGCCGTGAATTAAAAAAAAAAAAATCAATCTTGATTAGTAAAAATCAGTTCAAAATCCAATTCTAATCACTAAAATTTGGTTTTAATCCGTAATAATCAATGTCAATGTTATTCAGTGAAAACAAGTTTCTGTCAGTTTAGATAGATCAGTAAAAATAATTCTAGGTTAAAAAAAATAGGTGAAGTTTAGATCAGTAAAAATATTTTTTGGTTCAGGAAAAATTAGGTGAAGTGAACAAAGCCTAAGTGGTTAACGCAGCATAAAAATAAGTCATTTTTATATGAAATAAAAATATATCAATTGTTATGTAAATACATTTTCTAATGAAAGGTTCAGGTAGGAAAGCTTTTTTCCGTAAGAAATAAGAATGATTCTGGGCCCTTGATCTTTGATGATTAATGGCTGCGATTTGTGCACGTTGTGCTAAAGAGTTAGCCTAAGTGTCTTCTACGGGATATTTTTGAGGGGATATTTTTGTAATTATACAGATTTTATGTTTGGTATTTCCTACAATCATGGGATTTCATATCCCACTTCTTATCTCTTCCCAAATTTTAGCACCTTTGATAATATTGTTTTGATAATTATTGTGATGTCATTTATGTGATAGTTAGCACTTAAATCTGTAAAATTTTGCATTGTTAATACATTTTATTTCTGTTAATGTTTTAATAGTAGAGTTTAGCATTAAAATGTTATTTGTATTAGCACATTTAATAGGTAATACTAGCATATATGGTATGTAATGCTTGCATAGGAGTTTATGGGATTTACAAATGGAGTCTTATTGTATTTATTGTATTTTTTTAGTAAATGACGCGAAAATCATTTTGTATCTATACTTGAAAACGAGTATGATTATTTATCTTTCAAAAAAATAAAGCACAACACATTGTATCAAAATTGACTGTATTGTACACAATAAAGCATAACAAAAAAATCACATAATTGGAATATAACCAGAACTGCACTCTATTTTCCAATTTGCAGCACACACAAAACAAATGGTTAGCACAACAGTTCCGATTTTTAAAAATAAAAATCAAATAGAAAAAAAAAATTAAGTTAGTTTTTAAAAAAATAAAAATAAATACACCAAAAATATAAAATATTTGAACGACTAAAAAATATGAAATCTCATAAAAAATAGATATTAACCAAAAATATGAAATCCCATGAATATAGGAACTTCCCATGATTTTAGTAACTTCCCATAAGATAAATTAATCAAATTACATTGGTACCCTCAATAATTAAATTCGTTAGCACTCTTAGTTTCCCGTGTTAGCACACCAGAACGAAATCTGGGTCATTAATCTCCAAGGATTAATGGCTCACAATCATTCCTATTTCTTACACTTATATCATTTCACTCCATAACCCACCCCTAGCTACAAATTCATAGAATCCGACAAATGTAAAACTTCAAAATTACATATGTAAAAGAAATGATTCCGTGTTTATCCGATTCAACCGATATTCAATTCAATCGATTTTCCCCCGCTTTGGTCATATAAACAGTTTTTGCCCTAAAGGAACCGAAGGCCGGTCCATTTTGGGGCATGGTGCAAGTTGTAGAAGCCAAGTCGGATCCAAAATCGGAACACTATTGATGCACTTGACAAACTATGAAAGAAGCATCATGTAATAGAACACAATATAAATAATTTTCTCTGTAAACACTTTCTTTACCTTACTAGAAATAAACTTGGACTTTTCCTCGATTTTTTGCCCGTTACGCAACCGGCAATTTCTTGCCAGTTGGTCAGGTTTTAGGTGCTTTTAGACTAACTCAAATGCTTGAACTAACTTTGTATTTGGGATACACTTCTGTTGATAGCCCGTCCGACCTGACATCCACGTCAGCGCTCCCAGCCAGCTCAACCGCCACGAGGGAGAGAACTATAAGGGGAAAGAACCGGCTCAGAGACAAATAGGCCGAGCAGAGCAACAAAAAGAGCCGATCGGGCACAACTCGGATCTCCACCCAGGCCTGTTAAAAGCCAGATCGGGCAAAAACATCAGGGCCGACCCGATGACCAGATCGGAAGGGCCGACCAGGTACCAAAAAATATATTCCCAACCACAAACGTGATATGACCGATCAGAGCAGCGGGAAACCCAAGGGCCGACCCCAGAATCAGCCACAACGGATAAGTATGGCCATAGGCATGAAGAACAGGCAGGTAGGACATGCGGAACAGACACACATGACAATTAATGCTTACTGTCCCCCCCTTCCCAAAGCAGTCCCCCCAGAGGCCGCCACGTGTTTGAGGCACGCTCTCCCTCTGACAGGTGTTTGGAAGCATTCCCAAACATTCTCCAGCTATTGTCCGATGATTGACCCAAATTCTCAATATATAGAAAGAATGTAGAAAGAAAAAGAACTTTGGAATTTATCAAAAAATAGACAAGAGACAGAAAAAGAGGATACTTGTAATAAGTAAGCGAAAAAGATAGACCGACTTAAATACTCCAGCTCGACTCTATCCAAAATTGCGGTCATTAATAAAATTTAGTGATCTTATTTATTTCATCTTTTTATTATTTTCTACGTGGCTTCGATCCATTCGTCCAGATCAGCACACGTGACGTTGACCAAATCAGCCGTCAATAGATTGGCGCTAGAAGAAGGGGATTTACCCAACCAGAATTTCGATAAAAAAACCATTCCCCGAAGATGTCTCACGAAATCTCTAAAAATCCTCAGTCTGCCACGGAGGAAGAAAACCTCCGCAAGGTGGCGGAATGCTCTAAACATCCGGCTTTCATCCAGGGCATGGCCGCCCTTATGGCACGGGTCACTGGAGGCGGAACCCTTCAGAAACCCAAAGACCAAGCAGAGGCAGAGTCTCAGACGACCCGTCCAGCTGCCTTGAGACGGGATAAAAAGAGGACCGTCTCTCGAGTCGTCGTGGAAGGGGCGAAAGCCACGGAGAAAGCTCTCATCCCTCTCGAAAAAGTCAGCTTTCTCGTCCCATATCCATTTTCGATCGAATCGGGGCAGGAAAGAGGGTTGGAAAAGTGGCGTTGGCTCCCACTATTCAAAGTCAGAGGCGTAAAGAAGAAAAAGCTCCCCGCCAATCCCCAATCCCGACGCAAGCACTACCTCAAACTCCAAGCGATAACTCGAGTGAAATCGAGTTTCTCAAAAGATGCCTTACGGAGCTTGAAAACAAACAACTCCAGCCATCCCAAAGTTCGGAATGGCTCAATAGCCAGGAGAGCCCCCTGCCCCCAGTATTTTGGCGGAACCCCTTTCGGAGAAGTTTAAGATCCCTCAGATTCCGCCATACAATGGGGAGATCGACCCCAATACTCATCTCGGACATTATAACTCCTGGATGGACCTGCATGGGTCTCAGGACGCGTTTCGATACCGAATGTTCTCCTTGACTTTGAGGAGAGGGCCCAGAGATGGTAACGGACGCTGCCCCACCATTTCATACAGACATGGGCTCAGCTCACGACAACGTTTCGATCCCATTTCATGGGGTCTCTAGTGTGAGTCGCTGCGCGATCCTCCATCGCCTCCGTCGTACATGGACCAAACGAGTCTCTTAAGGATTATATATCTCGTTTTAATAAATGGATATTGGAGACGGAACTCATGTCAGACGACGCGTTGGCCATTATCGCTCAGGCCGGCCCCCTTAAATATTCTTTTTTCCATTGGACGGTGTGCCAGAATGTACCACACACCTATCAAGAATTCTTGGAGCGCGTCAGCTCCCATATTGCTGCCGAGGAAGCTATGCCGGCACCGGTTCTAGTCATGTCCTCCGACCAGAAAGGGTCATACAAAAAGAAAGATGACAGGCATGACTATAGAGAGGCCCGCCAAGAACCCCGCTGGGAGAATAAGGCCCCTACCTCTTCCTCGACAGCCCCATCAACCCAGAGCTATCAGGAGCGTAGGCCCGAGCTTATGGCTAGCTTTGTCGAAATATATTTTGTCGGGGCCGCGACCATATTTGATCAGATTAAAGACAAGAATTTGCTCCCGGTTCTGTGGCCGATATACGAAGATCAAAAGGATATGGACCAGACCCGCTTTTGTAAATACCACGAATCGGCGGGCCATAACACCGAACAGTGCCGGGACCTCGTCGCCGCCGTGATCGCGGTATGCGACGATGTCGTCTTGAGGCGATTTACCCGGAACCCACCCCGGGATCGCCAGGATCGGGCCGACCCGGCAAGAGCTAAAAGCGATCGGGTGCCTCCAGCCCCTAAGTCTCCCGGGAAATTCTCACTATCATGGGAACGGCCGAGGTCGACGATCATCGATCAAAGCGGCAGAAGAAGGCCTCCAACCGAGAGGCCACCACCTCTTATCAACGGACAGAGCGCCGACCTAAGGAATTTCTATCAGTGGCCGAAAAAGCCCCCCAAAACCCCCAGCTAGCAGTCACTTTCGAGGAGTCAGATGCAGATGGTTTAGATCATCCCCATTCCTACGCCCTTGTCATCACTCTGCCCATAATGGGGATCCTGGTACACAGAGTGTTGGTAGACTCCGGGGCCTATGCCAGCATCATCTACCTTCATACCCTTCACAGGATGAAGGTAGACCAATCCTATGTCAGATCCTGCAACGAGGACATCAGGAGGTTTGCCAACTGCCGCACTTCACCATTAGGGGAAATCGACCTGGCCCTGGAGTTCGGTTAGGGGTCGATCAAGAGAACGATGACACTACATTTAAAATCATCGACGTGCACAGTGACTACAACGCCATCATAGTCCGACCTGTGATGTCAAGGTTGAGGGCCACTCAGTCCACATATCACCTGTGCATGAAGTTCCCCACCCCGGACAGCGTCGGGGTACATAGGGGATATCAACGGGCCGCCCGGGAATACAATCTCAGCATCCGGGCTCGCAAAATAAATGCTGCAGGGGGCACCCCGGGAAGTACACCGTAAGAAATGGGAGCCACCAGCTCCGTACAGCTCGGAGAAGACGCCCTGCTCGAACAGGAGGTCGAAGGTACCAGGGCCGCTCAAGCCCTCGAAATGGAAATTGACCAGGATGCGGGCCGAGGCCGCAGGCCAGGGAAAGAGCCGATCCTGGAGGAGGATCCTGTCGACCCGCGATACCAGAATCCGAAAGTGAAAATTCGCCACGCCGAGCCGACAGAAGAGCTGGACCAGGTCGACATGGACACATTAACCCCGTCCGACAGCTAAGGATCGGCCACAACCTCCAAGAGCCGATCCACTCCGAGCTAATCTTCCACCTGAGACAGAATTTGGACGTCTTTGCGTGGACCCATTCGGACATGCCAGGGATTGACCCGGAATTCGCGTGCCACCGGCTGAATATTGACCCAAGTTCAAGGCCGGTTATATAAAAGAGGAGAAAAATAGGGCCTGAACGGCAGAAGGGGCTATAAGAGGAAGTGGGGAAGCTGATCAACAATGGGTTCATCCGGGAAGCCAGATACCCAACCTGGGTTACCAACCCGGTCTTGGTGAAAAAGCCGACCGGGGCTATGGAGGCTCTGCATCGACTTCTCTGATCTAAATAGAGCCTGCCCAAAAGATAGTTATCTACTGCCCCATATCGACTATATGGTGGATGCAACGGCCAGGCTTGAGCTGATGAGTTTTATGGATGCATATTCCGGATATAATCAGATTCCGATGCATCCCACTGATGAAGAAAACTCCTCCTTTTACTCAGCCCGCGGCCTATATTGCTACCGAATGATGCCTTTCGGGCTCAAAAATGTCGGCGCAACCTACCAATGCATGGTAAATAAAATGTTCAGTAGCTTGATAGGTCATACGATGGAGGTGTATGTAGATGATATGATAGTAAAATCTTTGCGTTCGGCCGACCATGTAAATGACCTCAATAAAATATTTGCGATTTTGCGAGAGTACAAGATGAAGTTAAATCCAAAGAAATGTTCATTTGGGATAGGCTCCGGAAAATTCCTCAGCTACATAGTAAGCCAAAGAGAGATTGAAGCCAACCCCGATAAAATCAGGGCAGTAACCGAACTTGTTCCACCAAATTCGGTCAAGAAAGTGCAGAGCCTAACTAGCCGACTAGTCGCACTGAGTCGCTTTATCTCTCGCTCAACCGATAAATTCAAACCTTTATTTGAGGCAATAAAAAAGAACAAAGATTTTCAGTGGACCGACCCTTGCCAAAGAGCCTTTGAGGCCATCAAGGAAGTCATGGCAGAAGTACCAATCCTGCAACGACCGGCCCGATGAGAACCTCTCAATTTATATCTCGCGGTGTCCGACTCCGCGATCAGCGCCGCTCTTATCCGGACAAAGAATGCGTTTCAACATTCGGTCTATTATGTTAGTGAGGCCCTTCATGATGCCGAGCTCAGATACGCCCCAATGGAAAAGCTGGTCTATGCGCTCATAATGGCGTCCTAGAAGTTAAGACCATACTTTCTGGAACATCAGGTAGTTGTCCTAACAAACTACCCCATAAAACAGGTCATGCACCGACCCGACGTATCCGGTCGGATGATCAAATGGGCCGTCGAACTCGGACAATTTGACTTGACTTTTGAATCGCGCACTGCCATAAAAGGTCAGGTCCTGGCAGATTTCATCGCGAAATTCACACCAGCCATCACACAAGAGAATGACCGATCAGAGGAGTGGTCACTCTACGTGGACGGGTCGTCAACTCCTGACAGGGCAGGATCAGGAATAGTCCTCGTCAGTCCCGATCAAAGTTTGTTCTGCTCGGCCATTCGCTTGGGTTTTCCGGCTACTAACAATGAAGCAGAGTATGAAGCCCTCCTAGACGGTCTGGAAATGGCGACCTCCCTCGGTCTCGCTCGCCTCGCTGTCTTAAGTGATTCTCAATTGGTAGTAAACCAATTTAAGGGCGAATACGAGGCCAAAGAGCCTAAACTGGTTAAGTATCTCCGCCTGGCGTGGACCCGGATGCAAGATTTTTGGGGTACTATACACCACATCCCCCGAACCGAGAACATACAAGCCGACTCCTTGGCCAAACTTGCGTCCAGCTCTGGAGCCGAACATATGGACGAGGTCAGCATAGGATACCATACATCATCAGCCCTAGAAATGGCCGAACTCCAGGCTGCCGAACAATCAGAACCGCATGGATGGATGCAGCCTATAATCCGATATCTCCAGAGCGGCGTTTTACCCGAGGACCGAGCCCAGGCACGATCACTTCGAACCCAGTCCGCCCGTTTCACCATCATGGATGGGATTTTATACAAGAGAGTGTATTCGATACCATTGCTGAAATGCTTATCCGAGTCGGAAGCCGAGTATGCCCTCAGAGAGGTGCACGAGGGTATATGCGGCAACCATTCCGCCGGCCAAGCGCTAGCCTATAAATTGATCCGGCAAGGATATTACTGGTCGAATCTTAAAAAAGACGCCATCGAGCTCGTGCGAAAGTGCGTCCGATGCCAAATCTTCGCTCCTCAGATCCGATCCCCACCAGAAACCCTCACTTCCGTTTATTGCCAGTGGCCATTCGCCAAGTGGGGGATAGATCTGATCATCCCCTTACCTAAAGGACGTGAAGGAGTACAATACGCCATCGTCGCAGTTGATTATTTCACAAAATGGGCCGAGGCCGAGCCCATGGCACGGACAACCGAACAAAAAATAATCAATTTTATTTGGAAGTCGCTCATCTTCCGGTTCGGAATCCCTCAGTCCATTGTCTCCGATAATGTCAAACAATTTGACAATAAGAAATTTCGTGCCTTCTGCGATGGCCTCCACATACAAAACAACTTTTCCACACCGTACTATCCGCAATCCAACGGACAAGTCGAGGCGGTTAACAAAATTATAAAGCAGCACCTCAAAACCCGCCTCGAAGAACTCAAAGGTTCCTGGTCCGAAGAACTCCCTGGAGCCTTATGGGCTTATAGAACAACTCATCGGTCTGCCACTGGAGAAACACCTTTCTCCTTAGCTTTCGGTACTGAGGCAGTCATCCCGGTCGAAATCGGGGCACCTACCTATTAGGTAACCCATTTCGAAGAATAAGATAACGACTTGGCCCTCCAAGTGAGCCTGGACCTCATCGCCGAAAAATGGACCCAAGTAGAAATGCGGAACGCCATCTATAAAAGAAGATGCGAAAAATATTACAACTCCAAGGTTCACCATAGAAGTTTCCAGGTCGGAGACCTCGTTCTTAAACGGGTATTGGGATCGGATCCGGGACCACTTAAGCCCAAATGGGAAGGACCGTACAAAATTAGTGAAGTCCTTCAGAACGGAGCCTACCTGCTAGAATATCTGTACGACCAGGGATTAACTCATCCGTGGAATGCTATGTATTTAAAAAGGTATTATCAATAGAATTTGACTTTATTCCATTCTTAGCTTTGGCACTGTATAAGACCGAGCTCGCCTCGGCACCTCATAATACCGGCCCATTCGGCACTATAAGACCGAACTCGCATCGTCACCTCATAAGACCGGCTCATCCGGTACTATAAGACCGAGCTCGCCTCGGCACCTTGTAAGACCGGCTCATCCTGCACTAAAAGACCGAGCTCGCCTCGACACCTCATAAGACCGGCTCATCCGACACTATAAGACCGAGCTCGCCTCGGCACCTCATAAGACCGGCTCATCCGGCACTATAAGACCGAGCTCGTCTCGGCACCTCATAAGACCGGCTCATCCGGCACTAAAAGACCGAGCTCGCCTCGGCACCTCATAAGACCGGCTCATCCGGCACTATAAGACCGAGCTCACCTCGGCACTTCATAAGACCGGCTCATCCGGCATTATAAGACCGAGCTCGCCTCGGCACCTCATAAGACTGGCCCATCCGGTACTACAAGACCGAGCTCGCCTTGGCACCTCATAAGACTGGCCCATCCGGCACTATAAGATCGAGCTTGCCTCGGCACCTCATAAGATCGGCTCATCCGGCACTAAAAGACCGAGCTTGCCTCGGCACTATGAAAGTCCGAGCTCGCCTCGACACAACCAACAGAAGATGAACAAGAAAGAAAGACAACGGCCGAACCAAGTCGGCCCGAACATCCAGAAGAAATCAACTAAATAGGTGCTATAAAGAAGATTTTATTCATTCAATGAGGCATTTCTACAAAGTACATGCGATAAAAATAAAGGAAAAGAAAAACTGGCACGCAGGCCATACATAAAACCAAATAAAAAAAATTACTCGGCTACGCCATCTCGACCAGCCGTCTGGAAGGACTGTCCTTCACCCTCACCAGGGGGAGCCGATTCTGGATCTCCATCACCCTCGACTGCCTTTGGCTCATCAGCTCCAAGAGACTCAACCTGCAGTTCGGCCGCCTGAGATACTATATAGGCCTGGACCTCCTCAACTGTCTTCCCTTCCTTCATGAGATCTAATATCTCGTAGTAGGTGGAGACATAGTTCAGGTTGATCAGCTCCTCGAACTCAGGCATCTTCTTAAAGGCAGTCGCCCCCTCAGCCAGACCCTTGGCATAGCCCTCGGCTTCGCAGACACCGAATCACTCGGTCATACGTTCAATTTGAGCAGTGGTTTCTTTCAGATAAGCCTCGTGCTCTGCCCTGGTCTCCAAACACCGCTGATGCGCCAGTTTGGCCGCCTCGGTCATCTCTCCGGCTCGCACTTTCCACATATCGGCCTCGAGGGCCCGACTCTCCAAAATCCCCATGTCACCCTGCAGGGAGACTATATCCTCCTCCAATGACTATATCCTTCTCTCGTAGGGTTTGAAGCTCGGCCGCCACCTTCTTGTGCTTCTCAACCAAGGCCATTAACTCCTCGGTGGCCTTCACATAAGTGCACATTGCAGGGCCGATCAGAGCATTTCCAAATTGGATCTGCTCAGCCGGATCTATGTCATTAGTCACCATCTCCAGCTTGGGTGTCCAACCCCGAATAGGGATGTGGCTGGATGCAGCCACCGCCGGAGGAACCCAGTCGAGCATCTCGGCGGTTGGGGTAGCCGCCCGGAAGATAATGCCCCTCCAAATCGACTAAGGCCTCATTGCCAGTCGCACGACCTATCCGTATAGGACTCGGCACAGATATATGGACTTCAGGAGCGGGCGGAGCCTCCACCTTGTTCACGCTGCCCTCCGGCTCGGTCTCACCCCTTTTTCGCTTGCCCGCGCGCTCCCTCCGTTCGGCGACCAGTCTCGCCACGCGCTGCGCAGGCGTTTCCTTCCTCCCAGACAAAACCTTGACCCTAGGGACTGGAAAAGGAAGAATTGAAAAAAAATTACATGTGGAAGACATGATACTAGGATCGGTGGACCGAAGGCCGACCGCCCAAAGGTTTTCTTCAGTAACTAAAAGATGCGACTTTCTCTGCTCAGCGGGAAGATCCAGAAGCTGTTCAATCCGATCGTCAAACTCGGAGGATGTTTCCTGCGCCGGAATGCGTTCTGCACAGAAAACAAATGATGAGCGTTAGACAAAAAAAGGAACAGAATAAGAAAACACAACACTTACGCATTTTTGCAATAAAGTGTAGGGGGTCCGAAGCTCTGCGTCTATGACGCCGGGCTCAAATTCATCCACCGAGCTCCTCCAAGACCCCCCGACAAAAAACTACTGCTCCTTCCAACTGTGGATAGTCTCCGGCACATCCACCACCTCCTTGTGCATGGCATGCCGAGCGGTCAGATAAAACTAGCCAGAGCTAGATCTACCGACCGATCTCCACATGAAGAGACTGTTGAACTCCTCGAAGCTGGGCTCGGGCCAGCCGTGCTGATGGAAGAGGATGAAAAGGCCCACCACCCAAACCCAAGAATTGGGGCGAATTTGAGCCAGCGGAAGGCCCCACTGCCTCAACCAACAGGAGAAGGCCAGCGGAAGCAGAAACCTAAGCCCTCCCAGAAGAGAACGGTAATACACCGCCGTGCAACCGAGAGGCGGATTGTGAGGCCTCTCCTCAGGAGTCGAAGCAAACATCCGCACCGCAGTCGGGATCTTGAACCGCCGCCGCCAAGCCACCAACTGCTCTTCCGTGACAGTGTTGCGGATCGAGGCCGAGTCCCACTCCGCCTCCACGAAAAGGGACGGCCGAGGCCGAATCCAGACCGCCTTAGGCTCAACTTGCTCTTCCTCCGAAGCCTCGCCGGCCGCCGCCAGCGGCGCCACCACCTCCATGACTCCAGAATCCGGCGACCTCGCGACCTCGCCGCCTTCCTCCTCGTCGCTCCAGTTGACAAAAACCCCGCCTATAGACATATTCGCCACTCCGGTGCGGTCCGGCGACACGGTCAACTCCTCTGCCACCGCCTCATCCCTCAGATCCGACATCCTAAATCAAAAAGAATAAGACTCACCGGAAATTTATCTCTGAAGTCGGGTAAGATACTGAAGCTCTGGTTTTTCTCTCTGCAAAAATCAGGCACAAAAATGGCGGAAGGAAGAAGAAGAAGAGAAGAGGGTGAAGGAAAACCCTTTGTTTATAGGAAGGGGTATTAAATGGCATTAAATGTGCAGCTGAACCGTCGCATGACACGCAGCGCGTGGCACAATAACGCGAGCTGAATCGTCGCGAAGACCAAGGATGCGTGGAGGCGCCGCCAAATCAAATCCCACCACGTGTCCCTCATTATGAGACTAGTATACGGAAATCGAACATGCACGTCCCTCGAAAAGACGCCCCTTCGAGAATCTGGTTCTCCTCAGCAAGCCGGATCGGTCTAACTATATAACAACTCCAGCTCCGAGCCCCGGCACGGCCCTGGACTCGGGGGTCCTTGTTGATAGCCCGTCCGTCCTGGCATCCACGTCAGCGCTCCCAGCCAGCTCAACCGCCACGATGGAGAGAACCATAGGGGAAATAACCGGCTCAGAGACAAACAGGCCGAGCAGAGCGACAAAAAGAGCCGGCCGGGCACGACTCGGATCTCCAACCAGGCCCGTTAAAAGCCAGACTGGGCATAAACATCAGGGCCAACCCGATGACCAGATCGGAAGGGCCGACCAGGTACCAGAAAATATATTCCCAACCACAAACGTGATATGACCGATCAGAGCAGCGGGAAACCCAAGGGCCGACCCCAGAATCGGCCACAACGGATAAGTATTGCCATAGGTATGAAGAACAGGCAGACAAGATATGCGGAACAGGCACACATGACAATTAATGCTTACTGTCCTCCCCCTTCCCAAAGCAGTCCACAGAGGCCGTTACGTGTTTCAGACGCGCTCTCCATTTGATAGGTGTTTGGAAGCATTCCCAAATATTCTCCAGCTGTCGTTCGATGATTGGCCCAATTCTCTATATATAGAAAGAATGTAGAAAGAAAAAGGACTTTTGGAATTTATCAAAAAATAGACAAGAGAGAGAAAAAGAGGATACTTGTAATAAGTGAGCGAAAAAGATAGACCGACTTAAATACTCCAGCTCGACTCTATCCAAAATTGCGGTCATTAATAAAATTTAGTGATCCTATTTATTTCATATTTTTATTATTTTCTATGTGTCTTCGATTCATTCGTCCAGATCAACACACGTGACGTTGACCAAATCAGCCGTCAACAGTCGAAAATTCTTTTCATCTTAATACACAAATAATTTAAACGGGTTAGGGGCTGTTTACTTTTTTTTCCATTAATCTCTGAATGGATTAAGCTGTCTGAGTGGATTAATCTGTCTGATTAGAAAAAATATCTTATTGTTTCTTTCTTTTCTGAATGAACTATCTGAATGACAGAAATGATCATTTTACCCCTCAATATGAATTAAGTCCTTTTTGATAAAGGACGGATTGAGCATTTTAGTTTATATAATTAATTTAAATAATATGACATAATATATATTTTAATTTATACTATAATATATATTCATAAATCATATTATAATTTTCAGGTATATTTAAATAATCAGACAATATTTTTATAAATATATTAAGTTATATTTTAATATATATAGTTATATTAATTTTTTTAATAGTCAATATAAAAATCAATTTAAATAATATAACATAATATATATTTTAATTTATATTATAATATATATTCATAAATTATATTATAATTTTTAGGTATATTTAAATAATCAGACAATATTTTTATAAATACATTAAGTTATATTTTAATATATATAGTTATATTAATTTTTTAATAGTCAATATAAAAAAATCAATTTAAATAATATAACATAATATATATTTTAATTTATATTATAATATATATTCATAAATTATATTATAATTTTTAGATATATTTAAATAATTAGACAATATTTTTATAAATATATTAAGTTATATAATTTTAATATATATAGTTATATTATATTTTTAATTCAATATAAAAAAATCAATTTATATAATATAACATAATATATATTTTAATTTATATTATAATATATGTTTATAAATCATATTATAATTTTCAGGTATATTTAAATAATCAGATAATATTTTTATAAATATATTAAGTTATATTTTAATATATATAGTTATATTAATTTTTTAATAGTAAATATAAAAAAATTAATTTATATAATATAAAACAATTATATATTTTAATTTATATTATAATATATATTCATAAATTATATTATAATTTTCAGGTATATTTAAATAATCAGACAATATTTTTATAAATATATTAAGTTATATTTTACTATATATAGTTATATTAATTTTTTTATCAATAAGTAGTTTATATTTTATGACTTTTAAATATATAATATTAATATATATTTTAAATTTATACTATATATACTCAATTATAATTAAGGTTATATGATAATTTATGTATACTCAATTTTTTTATTATTAGAGATGGTAATTTTGGTATATTGGGGAAGCATTTCTGGCTTAATGGTAAGGACACCCCAAAAGTTGCTTGATGAAAAAGACATTATTACGATCATTAAGTTGAAAGTAAACAGCAAAATATAGCTGATCGATTAAACTGATTAAGCATTAAGCTGATTATGTAAAAAGTAAACAAGCCCGCTCTCTATCATCCAAATAGATAATGTCAACTTAGAAAAATTTGTTTTTAATCTTATCGAAGTTTGTAAGAGGAGGTAAAATAATTCTAACTCCTGTAACTCCTATAGCTTAACATTGGAAAAGATTATATTAAAAGTATTTCTTGTAAGTGGAGATATGTGATCTAGAAAATAGGCTAGTGGAAAAGATTATATCACACCTAATAATTATATAGTATATTTTCTTCTTTGGTGCTAATGATTTTTCTCAAGTTTGGAGTTTTCCATGTTAAAATCTTTATGTTGTTATTATTTTTCTATTTTGCTTTCTATTTTCACAAGAACAGTTTATGGCGAGAGAATTTAGAGGACAAATTCCCAACACGCTATACTATGATTTTTATAATATAATAATAACAAACTCTAATTTAATTATGTATGAATAATTTGTTGGTTACAATTGTATATTATTATAATTTATGTTGTTCTAACAAAAACTTATGGGTCACACTTGTAAAAAAAACTAATAGCTATAAAAATATTATTGAAGATGTATATAAGTTGAGAATAAGAAAAAGTACTTGGGATATTTTATTTAATGTTAAAAATGATGTAATGGGTTGGAAATTAATTATTATTTACATAATTGTTTACACTATTTTAGTACAAAACTTATATAAACTAGTGTATAGCCCGTCGAAACTCGACAGTTAATTACTTTACATTGTAATTTATAAGTAAAGACGTAAAAATACTTTAATATTTGGTTAGGATTCAGCCACTTGGAATCGTAACGCAGCAGAACACATCAATACACACCAATAAACACGAATGATGAGGATGAGATTCATCCACCCGAACTCATTTAGAATTTATGTACTTGTACTCTTCCTAAACTCGATTGAAAGATAATTTTTTTACTTATTCCAGTTCAAAACTCGTATAGTAACACATGAAACAATGAGAGTATGGTTTAGCCACTCAGGCCCGTTTAAAATCTATATACCCGTATTCATCACAAACTCGATTAAAAAGATGATTTTATTACCCGTTGATATCCTGGACCCTATATAATATCCGCTAATTACTCAATATCTTTCAATTTGTACAATTTAAATAACTAAATATAAATTGCTATAGTAATTGGTTAATCCAGCTCGATGAAAACTCAAACATTGGAAAGTAAAGAATAAGAATAAATATTACATATGATAAAAGATTAAAAATTAAATTCCTAGTATAAGTTTGAAATTACACGATCTTCAACAATCATTTATAATTTATATACCTATATTTTGATGTGGGATTCAAGATTTTAGATAAATAAGAATAAAAAAAAAAAATCATGTAGGAAAGAAAGTTAACATGGTACTCTGAATCCGTATTGTTATTAGATACTTTATATATTCATTCGGAAGTGAAGAGAATCAGATTTATTAAAAATAAAAATAATATTTAAGCATATATAAATTAGATATTAAAAAAATAAATATGTATATATTTGGGCCACTGAGGTTTACTTAATAATTTGCCAAATTAAATTTTCTTACAGGGAATAAAATAATTCACTTGGTCAACTCAATAGATGACCAAATTAAAGTGATGATGTAAAATAATTTGGGTGGTAAACTACATATTTATTTTAAATATATATTTAGTTATTCAATAAATAAATAAGAATCTAAAAAAAATGAAAATACTACGTATCAGAGAGTTAAACTCATTGTGTAAAATAATTCTGGAGTAATATTGATTTTAAATATTTATTTAGGTTCCATAATCATCAGAGTCTCATTTAAGATCGATGTGGTCTTTAAAATTTTAGATAAATATGATTGCTGCAAATTCGATAATTGGTCAAATTAGAATCTCCAATAAAAAATAAAGTAATTTATTTGGCTAATATAAATAATTGATATTATTAATATTGGTCGAACTAAAATTTTTAGTTAAGATAAAAACTACTAAATAAAATAAATGTGAGATTAAAATTTTAGATAAATAAAATTAATGTAAATTTACTAATTGATCAAATTAAATTTTCATTAAAAAATTAAACTATTTATTTGTCCAATTTAATAATTGGCTAAATTAAACACAATAAAAATAAAATCCTTAAGATTGTGTTTGGAATAACTATAGCGTTGAAAAATACACATTGATTGGTGGAGTTTTATTTTAAATCAATGTGGGATTCAATATATTGAATTCTATTTATTTAGGTTATTCATCGATTAAGTTCCATTATAAATCGATGTGGGATTCAAGATTTTAGATAAATAGGAGTCCAGAATTAAGAGAATGCCACATAGGAGAGAAAGTTAATATGGTGCTTTAAATCCGTAATGTTATTATATATTAATTTTAATATTTATTTAGGTTCCACGATCAGCAGAGCCTCATTTAAGATCGATGTGGTCTTTAAAATTTTAGATAAATACAATTGCTGTAAATTCGATAATGTGTCAAATTAGAATCTCCAATAAAACTTAAAGTAATTAATTTGGCTAATTTAAATAATTGATATTATTGGCCAAACTAAAATTTTCAATTAAAATAACTAAATAAAACAAATATGAGATTCAAATTTTACATAAATAAAATTAATATAAGTAATAATTGATCAAACTAAATTTTCATTAAAAAATTAAACTATTTGTTTGTCCAATTTAATAATGGGCCAAATTAAACACAATAAAAATAAATGTTTTAAATTTGTGCTTGGAATAACTATGAGGTTGAAAAATACACATTGAATGCTAATGTATTTATTCGGGTTTTTCATTGGTGGAATTCGATTTTAAATGAATGTGATTCAAGATATTGAATTCTATCTATTTAGGTTATCAATCAGTTATGTACCATTGTAAATTGATGTGGGATTCAAGATTTGAGAAAATTATCAAATTGGTCTCGTATGTGGGACCAATTGGCCAAAAAAACACATCTGTCTCCGGCGGACCAAAAAACCCCACATCTCCCCGCTACTTTAGCCAATTTAGTCATCCGTTGCCGGCCGGAGTATTTTTCGACCACCGGAGCTGACATGGACGACACGTGGCAAAAAATATAAAAACCTAAATAATATAAAAAAATCTAAAAAAAATTAAAAAATCTAGAAAATTAAAAAATCTAAATTTAAAAAATTTAAAAGATCTAAAAAAAATTTAAAATCTAAAAAAATTTAAAAAAATATATATAAACCTAAATAATATAAAAAATCTAAAAAAAATTAATTTTTAATTTAATTTAATAATAGAACCTTAGGTAATTATTTTTAATTCTGAAATGTTAATATAAATATATTAGAATTTTTTATTTATTTTTTAATTTTGTAAATTATGAAAAGATTTTTTTTTTCAGAAAAAAAATCTTTTTATTTCAAAAGATTAATTTTATAATTCTGAAAAAAAAATCTTTTTATTATTTTTAATTTCTGAAAAAAAATTATATTTTTTTTAATTTTATAATTCTGAAAAAATAATATTTTTAATTTCTGAAAAAGATTGTTTTGATAATTTTCTCTTTTTTTTTCAGAAATTAAAAAGTTTTTTTTTCAGAATTATAAAATTAAAAAAAATATAATTTTTTTCAGAAATTGAAAAGATTAAAAAGATTTTTTTTCAGAATTATAAAATTAATCTTTTGATTTAAAATTTTTTTTTTCTGAAAAAAAATCTTTTCAGAATTATAAATTTAAAAATAAAATAAAAAATTCTAATATATTTATATTCATTTTTCAGAATTAAAAATAATTAACTAAGGTTCAAAATTTTTATAAATTTTTTTACAATTTTTCAGATTCTTTAAATTTTTTTATATTTTTTAAACTTTTTTATATTTTTTTATATTATTTAGGTTTTTATATTTTTTAAAAAAAATTTAGATTTTAATTTTTTTTTTAAATTTAGGTTTTTTAATATTCCAGATTTTTTTTTAGATTTTTTTATATTATTTAGGTTTTTATATTTTTTTTGCCACATGTCATCCACGTGTCGTCCACGTCAGTTCCGGTGGCCGGAAAATACTCCGACCGGCGGCGAAGGACTAAATTGGCTAAAGTAGGGGGGAGATGGGTTTTTTGGTCCGCGAGAGACAGATGGTTTTTTTTGGCCAATTGGTCTCACATACGAGACCAATTTGATAATTTTCTCTTCAAATATTTTAATAAATAGAAATCCAAAATTAAGAAAGTGTCACATAGGAGAGAGAGAGAGTTAATGTAATGTTTTAATTATGTAATGCTATTATATAGTGATTTTAAATATTTATTTAGATTTCACAATCGACAGAGTTTCATTGCAGATTGATGTGGTCTTAAAATGTTAGATAAATATTATTGTTGCATTCGATAATTGCTCAAATTAGAATTTTCAATAAAAAATAAAGTATTTTATTTGGCTAATTTAAATAATAGATATTATTAGTATTGGCCAAACTAAAATTTTTAATTAAAATAAAATTACTAAATTAAACAGATGTGAGATTCAAATTTTAGATAAATAAAATTAATATAAATATAATATATGACCAATTAAGTTTTCAAAAAAAATTAAACTATTTATTTTTCTAATTTAATTGACCAATTTATATACAATGAAAATAAAATTCTTAGGCTTGTGTTTGGAGCAAGTATGAAATTTTTAATTAAAATAAAACTGCTAAATAAAACAGATGTGAGATTCAGGTTTTAGATAAATAAAATTAATGTAAATTTAATAATTGACCAAATTAAATTTTCACTAAAAAATTAAACTATTTATTTGTCTAATTTAATAATCGGCCAAATTAAACAAACCAAACCAAACCAAACATACCTAGTATATCCCACTCAGAGCAGGGTCTGGGGAGGGTAAGATGTACGCAGACCATGCCCCTACCTATTACGGTAGGGAGGCTGTTTCCGTGAAGACCCTCAGCTTAGTGCACAACAACATATTGAGTGAAAAATACAAAGGGAAGCATATGATACGAAAAAACTCAATACCATACCTGAGCCCATGGCTTAATCCACATCGGACTTACCTAAGAGAAATTTGGCTACATCACTCCCGATGAACGCTGCTCAAACAGAAGAGAGGTTGACTCCGCGCTCAGCTCTCTGTCAAAAATACACCACACGCAAAAGACAATAGGATAAAATATACAATAAATGTAAAAATGCAATGCTCTAGGTCAAAGCTAACCGAGACAACCCAACCATGAGGCTCTTGTAATACCCGTGATTTTGATTTCCGGTAATTTCTTTTTTTTTTCGGCGGAAGTCCATTTTGACGACTCGCTCATGACCGTTTCATCATTCTGAGAATGATTAATTCTGCACTTTTTGTCATCCGAGTTCGTTTCGGTGTCGTTTTGTTGAGTTCCGTGCTTTTTAGCGGTTTTTCCGCACTTGAGTTCGATTCTTGCGAATCTCGTCCGAAACTGTTGTTTCGACTTTCTCGTAAGTTCATTTAATGTTATTATTCATGTTGCGAGCTTTGGCTTGGTGTTTCGATCACGTATCGTGATTTTCGGGCGTTTTGGGCCATTTTCGTAATTTCCCAAAGTTTGGGGTAATTACTTTCCGTTGTCGAGTTTCGAGCCTTCGGGTAGTCGGAATCGTATGTTCTATTAGTGCTCGGATTCGTCTTTTGAGTACTTCGTAACCTTATCTTGATTCGTACTCGTGTTCGGGTTTCGGGTCGTTCGGGCCGTCGGAGTTGGTCGGCCGAGTCATGGCCGGGCATGATCGGGCCAGGCCACCGCCGAGTAACGTCGGTAATGATCGGCCATTACGTACGTAAGGCGGTTACGTACGTAAGGCCCTGGCCGTAACGTGTCGTAACGTTCGGCATTTTCCAGGCGAGAGTTCGGCCATGGCCGATTCGTCGTAAGCCATGGCCGATTACGTCGTAACGGTGGCGATCGGCTATTTAAGGCTGCGGACGGTTTTCTTGACCATTTTCTCCTTCTTTCTCTTCCGTCTGCGTTTGTGGGTGTGTGAATCTTCTAGAGATGTTGTTGGACAATGAATCCATGAAGTTTTGAGGTTCATATCATCAATCATCCGTCCTATAACATCCTTTGATCGAGCGAATCGTGTCGATTTCCTAGAAATCTAATTTTGGGGTTTTTGGGTATTTTGTTCGATTTCGTCCGTTTAATCCGATTTAACTTAGGATTTTGATGGATTGATGATTATTTAGATGTATTATATCATTTCCCTTGTTATTCCATGGTTGGATCGTATCGATTCGTTATTTGGGTCGAGTTCTTGACCGACGCCTTGAAGGTGTCCAGTAAAATGTTATAGAGGGGTTTTCGGGCGTTCTACGATTATTCTTCCTCGTATGATCGATGATTTATTGATTGTATGATGTTAGGGTCGTGTTTCTTGCGAAGAAACCGTGTTGAACCCTTTCGCTCGCCGCCGTCTTCCGCTTCGATAGCATTGGGCGTTTCGAAGCTTTCCGGTTGAGCCGTGTTCGTCGGGATACTTGCGTGCCGATTTTGAGGCAAGTACCTTGTCCATATAATTCTTGTTTTGTGGATATGATAATTGGTGATCGTCTAAATGTGTTTGTGTGGTCGTTTGAATTGAACTTTCAAAAGATTCGGTTTAGCCTTGTTAAAGGCTTGCTTTCAAAACGCGTGTGTTTTGTGAATGGTATGGTTTGAGAATGACTATGTGAACTCTATGGATATGTTTGGTGTTGATGTCGCACTTGGTATTGCGTGTGGACGTATATTATTTCATTTCGGTCCGTTGTGGTTTGACGTGGTGTTTTGCTAAGTGTTGATGCCTCTGGATGAATTATTTGGATATCTTTGTTGCATTGTGCTATGTGTGTGATTGTGTGAATGTGGGCGGGGCCTACGGTGGCACATGGCATGTGATCATGTGGCCAGGATGCAACAAGCGATTGCTCCAACCGTGAGAGCCTAAGAAAAACTACGGTGGCACATGGCATGCGATCATGTGGCCAGGATGCAACAAGTGATTGATCCAACCGTGAGCGCCAAAGTTAATCTACGGTGGCACATGGCATGCGATCATGTGGCCAGGATGCAACAGGTGATTGATCCAACCGTGAGATGTTGTGATTTGTTTCGCTAGCCAGCTCGGGAGGGTCCTTCGAGGCCTCGAGTGGGATTTGTGGCTTCGTCCCGGTCCTAGGCGATGCGCGTGCGTGATTACGTTGTGTTGATTTTTATGTCCGTAGAGGACACGTGATATTGGGCTCTGGCCCTGTGAATTGTTGTCGGTTTTCTATTTGCGAAAACAAAACCTTTGGGCTGTGACCCCTGTTGATTTTGGAAAGAGAAGGATTCGGAAATCCTAAATGGTTTTCTATTAAAACTCTCGATGGCATTTTAAACTGTTTTATAAATTGTTTCCCTTGATTTGTGATCCTTCGGTTTTGGAATGTTTTACTAAACTTATGCCTCGGGAAGTGCTTTTCGTTACTTTGGATTTTTGAGGATTCCTGGTTATTGTTATTCGTGGAATTTGAATTATATGGCTCGTATTTGCACTTTGTATTTGCACTAGCAAAACAGTGGAGTTTTGCTAACCCCCGAGTATTCGGGGGGTGGATGTCTATTTTTGCATTCAGGTTTTGGAGCATAGCACTGTTGTGATTCGGTGCCTAAAACGAAGGCCCAGCGGAAGCGGTAAAACGAAAATTAATTCGATCCGAATCCCTACGAGGATCGATCGAGCTACGTATATACGAATATATAAACGAAAAGCAAGAGTCATAAGAAACTAACCCTCGAAGTCCGTTGATTAAATGGAAACCTTCTCTTGAGCTATTCCCCAAGTTCTTGAACGATCCAACGCCGAAAGTACCGCGTCTCTACTTGCCACGCGCCGGAGAAACGACCGGAACGACGATCACCTTGCTATCCTCCGAGGATACGGCTAGAGCTAAGTGATGAAGCTTCCAATATGAGATTATCACACTCTAAGTGTATAACTCACAACTCTCATTTATTTCTTGATTTTTCTCCAAGAATCACCAAGAACAAGTTGAAGAAGAAGATGAAGATAAGTGTTTGAACTCAAAGTCTCACTTTCTCTCTCTCTCAATATATCTCACGTAGGAATGCTATTGGAATTAATGAGTGAGAGATGTCTTCTACTTCCTTTTATTCAACTCTTCACATGCACATCTCATAATTATGAGAATCAAAGCCCCACTACCTCAATGATCAAGCATTAAAGAATGGAACATGGGTCCATATGAAAGTGGGTGGAAGTGTGGGTTTGGCCCATGTAGAAATCGGACAAGTTCGGTTCGTTTCGGACTCTGCGAGTCCAAACAGATAAACTCCGATTCGTATCGATGTATTTATATTGATTAATTAATCTAATTAATTAAACATATCAAATACATTATAACATAATTAATTTCTCCAAGAAATAATTATATCCATGAATTAAATTAATCACCCAGTGATATATTTAATTCATTAGGCCATAAATCAATTTATCCAATAAATCGATTTAGACATCTAATGTCCTAAATTTAGATATCCAATATCTAATATTCATAATGAGAGAATTAGCTTGATTCATTCCGTCGTCAATCCTAATGCGCGACTCGGTAGGTCCGTCTCAGTCAGTAATGGGAGGAACCAAAGAGTAGTAGCACCACCTAGCCACCTGGTGGCCTACACTGTACTCGATCGAGAACGAATGATTGGGATCATTCAAGAACCATTCTGTCGTGAATACCAGTATACGTATAAACCCTTCTTTCAAATATCCCGATCAAGTTATAGGGTCACGGTCAGTCAAACCCTATCTGTACTTGACGCTATGCATGCGTTAATGCAAATCGAGATCATCGAGTGCCGTGTATCTAATACAACTAGCTCCAATGCTTTGGCCAAAGACTTATGATCTCATCCGCCAATAACCGCATAGGACATATAACCCGCTCACTAACGGAGAAAGAATTCTATCTTGCTATTCAAGGACCTGCTACTTGCCCGTCAAGATGCACGTCGAGGTTGACCCCGCCTTCCGGTTTACGAGGTCGAACTACTCTAATGAAAATCTTGACGTCACAAGCACATCCCTACTAAATCCTCAAGTCTAAGGTTCACGAATACCTATCACAACCTTTCGATTCCGTCATTGATCGTCCGAGTGAAATCCATGTGACGAATCGAGGTGAGTCGGTTCGAGTATACTAATCCAATTAGCATACCTATAACGTGTGCTCCCACTAACCATTAGTGTTCGATGGCACTCTCCATGTCAAAGAACACGTCATACAAGTCTAAACTTAACGCCCGATACCAAGTTTCATCGACTTATGACGATTAAGTATTTGAGCTATAACCTTTCCAAAGGTCGACTCCCTTATCCAATAAGGAGTGTAACGTTTTGCTCTCAAATACACGGACTAGTTTCTATATGTTTATTTACGAGTTAGGAATGCAAGAACTACCGGTAAATAAAGAAACATTCATTGCCTTATATAATTGGTTTACATAATTACAAGTACAATGCCCTCACTCAACAACCTCCGAGTGGCATTCGAGGGCATACTCTAACAATCTCCCACTTGCACTCAATGCCACACACTATGGTATCTAATACCCATGTTCTCTAGATGACGCTCCAAGCTAGTCGAGAAAGTGGCTTGGTCGATGGATCGGCGACGTTGTCGGCCGAGTCTACTCAGTGCGATCTGATGTATCCCTTGCGAACAAATTCTCTTACGAGATGATACTTCCTCTCAATATGTTTGGTCTTGTTGTGAAACCTCGGCTCCTTGGCTGCGCTTCTGACTCGTCGTTGTCGCAGATAGCGGAACAGGCACTCGGCACATGGTATCATTTGAAGTTCTCCTTAAACTTCTTAATCCAGAACCCTTCCTTGGAAGCCTCCGAGGCCGCTTGATACTCGGCACAGTGGAATCGTGATCGCGCTTTGCTTGGCACTACGCCAAGATATCGCTCCTCCATTAAGAGTAAATATATAGCCAGTGGACATCGAGTCGTCCTTCGGTCCTTGGAAGTCCGAATCGGTGAATCCCACCACATCTAAATCTCCACCGCCATACATAAGAACCATATCTCTCGTTCTTCTCAAGTACTTGAGAACGTTCTTTCTGACAGTCAATGTTCCCTACAGGTTTGCTCGAAACCTACTCACCACGCTTACGGCATGCGCGATGTCGTCTTGTACACAACATAGCATACAAAAGGCTACCCACGGCCGAAGCATATCGTATATTACTCATATCCTTGCGTTGATCCTCACTTTGAGGACACATCTTCAAGGTGAGTTTTATTCCATGTTGCATCGGTAGGAACCCTCTTTTAGAATCATCCATCTTAAATCGCTTTAAGATCTTATCTATATAGAGGGCTTGGGAAAGGCCTATTGTTCTCTTCGATCTATCCCTGTAGAGCCGAATACCAAGAATATAGGTTGCTTCTCCCAAGTCTTTCATGGAGAATTTAATCGTAAGCAAAGCTTTCACAGAACTGTGCATTCCCTCATCATTTCCTATTAGTTGAATGTCATCTACATATAGTACTAAGAATGCGATCTTGCTCCCACTAACCTTCTTGTATACACAAGGTTCCTCTTCATTTTGCACGAAGTCAAACTCTTTGACCGCCTCGTCAAAGCGAAGGTTCCAACTACGCGACGCTTGCTTGATCCATAAATGGAACGTGAAGCTTGCACACTTTACGAATATCGACTTGAGACCACAAAGCCTTTAAAGCTGTTCCATATAGATTTCCTCCTCGAGGAATCCATTAAGGAAAGCCGTCTTTACGTCCATTTGCCATATCTCATAATCGTGGTAGGCTATAGCAAGCATCATGCGAATAGACTTGATCATGGCTACGGGCGAGAAGGTATCGTGTGTCGATCCATTCCTTTTGGGTATAACCCTTTGCCACAAGCTTTGGCCTTATAGGCGTCAACCTTGCCATCACCATCGGTCTTTCTCTTGTAGATCCACTTATTCCCAATGGGCACTATGCCCTTGGGGCGGTCTACTAGAGTCCAGGACCTGATTTACATGCATCGAGTCTATCTCGGCTTCCATAGCTTCACGCCATTTCGCGAGTCTACATCCACCATCGCTTGGTCATAGGTCGTCGGGTCGGTCTCTTGGCTATCACTTGGAACCTCATGGAGACCCAGCTCCTCCAAGTGCACAAGCCCATACCTCTCAGGTAAATGAGACACCCTACTAGACCTACGAGGTGGTTGTACTTGTGTTTCAGAAAGTTCGGTTCTAGTTTCTTGCACAGGTGTCTCTCGAGGAGTTTCATTGTATTCTTCTAAAGAAATACTTCTACCTGCTCCGCCTTCCTGAATGAACTCATCTTCCAGGAAGTGTGCTTGTAAAGCAACAATGATCCTTCGATCTTCGGGCATGTAGAATAGATATCCCATCGTCCCAGACGGGAATCCAATGAAACGTCCCTTCGCAGACCTAGCTTCCAACTTTTCCACCTTAGTCTTCTTGACATAAGCGGGACATCCCCAAATCCTAATATGATTAAGACTTGGTTTCCTTCCTTCCCACATCTCATGTGGAGTTTTAGGAACGGATTTGGAAGGACATCTGCTCAAGATATACGCGCGATCAGTGCATACCCCCACGGGTAAATCGGCAAGTCAAGATAGCTAGCATGGAACGGACCATGTTCAACGTGGTCCGGTTCCTTCTTTCTGACACACCATTTAACTGAGGAGTACCTGGAGGTGTTAGTTGTGAAACTATTCCATGTTCCTTAAGGAACTCGTCAAACTCCGTACTCATATACTCGCCACCTCGGTCCGACCGAAGTGCTTTGATATGATTACCAGTTTGTTTCTCGACTAGGGCCTTGAATTCCTGGAATTTCTCAAAGGCCTCGGATTTATGTTTCATTAGGTATACATAACCATACCTAGTATGATCATCTGTAAACGTAATGAAATATTGATATCCGTCACGTGCTGCTTCCAAAGCACCACAAACGTCAGTATGGATTAATCCTAGTTTATCAGCGGCTCTTTCAAAAGTCCCTGTGAAGGGGGACTTGGTCATTTTGCCTTTAAGGCAAGATTCACAAGTAGGAAAGGGATCCGATCCCAATGGACCCATAAGTCCATCTTTTTCCATCTTGTAAACCTTGGTCTGACCAACATGACCAAGTCTAAGATGCCATTTCAAAACTTGGTTGGTTTCATCCCTATCACGTTTTCTAGTCATAGTATTCACAACTACTTTGTTCTTTGAGATTTAGATGATACAATCCATTCAACAATGTAGCGGTACCCACTAGTTTATTTCTAAAATAAATTTTGCAGAACCATCACCAATGAAAAATGAAAAGCCTTTTCGGTCCATGACCGAATGGATACAATGTTTTTATGCCCCTTGGGCAAAACAAGTACATCTTCTAAAGTCAAAACAAAGCCGGATTCTAAACCCAAAAGAAGTGATCCTATGTGGTCGCCTCGACACTATGCCCGCTTCCGATGTGATCATAACTTCTCCGGCTCCAAGCTTCCTACTTTGTTCCAGATCCCGATTCACGGTACAAATATGAGAACTAGCACGAGAATCCGGATCCGGGAAGTAGAAAATACGGTAGCGAGAACAATTTGTTTCCAAAACTAAAAGTTACATGCACGAAGTGCCATGAAGAATCGGACAGTCTCTAGCCCGGTGGCCCGGCTCACCGCACTTGAGACAAGCATCCTTCTTCTTCTTGTTCTTGAACCATCGGGGCCTTGCCCTTACCCTTAAGGTCCTTAGCTTGTGGTCCGGTTTGCTTCTTGGTCCTTTTCTTCTTGTTCTTAGACCTCCGAGGTCCGTAAGAAATCACAAGAGCAGACTCCTTCATCCGCGGAGTCTTCATCGAGGCGAGCGGTCACAAGTTTGTTCATTAGCCCACTAAGTTACATGCAATCTCATTGCGGTTGAAGTTCATAACAAGCGTGAGAAGGAATCGGGGAGAGGCGTAGGATAAGGTCGGTTTGGAGAAGTATCCATTTTAAAATCAAGAGCCTCCAATCTCTCGATCATGGATATCATTTTGAGGACATGTTCCCCAACCTTCTCACCTTCCTTCATCCTTGCACCGATTGCTTGGATATCTCATATCTAGCGATTCTGTGTGCTCACCATAAAGCTCGGTTAAGTGAGAGACAGAATCCGCCTAGCGAAGTCATTTTCTCATGAGCTCTCCGAAGCTCATTAGACATGGAAGCCATCATATAAGCACGGACTTTCACGTCATCCTTAACCCACTTTTCGTGGTTTTCAATCTCTTCCTGATTGGCTCGGGTCCGCACAGGAGGCGCCGGAATGTCCGTCTCCAAGACGTATCCCAGTGCCTCTATACTGAGGACAATCATCAGATTGCGGAGCCAATCCACAAAGTTAGGTCCCATTAAGGTGTTCTTTTCGAGTAGAATTGCGAGTGGATTCATTGTCATATTGAGATTTGTCTGCATTAAGTATAACAGATTAATTAGTGACTCATTCAATTATGTTCTGAGTGTAGAATTAAGGTCTTTTCTATTTTGTTACCCAGCTCCCACTATTTTTATCGTAATAACACACTCCCATGTGATATCCTAAGTATCGTCGCTCTACTTCATAGTGGTGATCGAGTTCTTTATAAATCTTAATAGAGGGCAACCGAACAGGTTTCTAGTCTATTAATTTTCATAAAGTGGTGTCCAACACCAACCCATCTAATGGATGATTCGATCTTCTTTTTCCCCTTGTTCACTCCCCTCAACCTATACGATTTCTATGGTTCGTGAACAAGTTAAGTTTATACCATCGACGCAAATCAGTTTCACAATTGAATCTTATCCGGCAACCTATCAGGTTTCTAGGGATAAAATTTGCTCCAACCGAAGGCATCCTATGCGCTCTCGGTAATTTATCCATCCTCCCCGAACGACTACCCCGATAACTCGGAAGCATAGCACATCCGGTTTGGATTTCAATTTCCCGAAAACTCGATGGAAGGAAGGAAAACCTTGAAACCTTATAAACTTAATTATTTATAGTGGGAGAATTTTCGCGATTAACGTTACACTTTGCACATTAATCATATTAGCGCGTTTGAGGCATTCATACAATATGAAAAAACCATTCACAACCTAGTTGCTACCAACATGTGGTTCATGGACCGTTCTGAAAACAAAAACTTCGTAATCTAATTACAAGTCTTCGTCTTGAATCTTCGTCTTCTCGAAATGGATCTTCCTCCGATCTTCGTCATTACATATAAATTTTACATTGAAAATTGCATCCTAGATACAAATTTTTCTAGTAAAATAAATAGGCTCAAAACGGCCTTTACAACCCAATCGAATAAAACGAGCGATTCAAAAACTAAGTCCACGAACCACATCCCCATTCAAAAGCATTCATTCAATAAATACTAAATAAATGGAAAGCGTAGAGATACATTGATCCAATCAACAATACGAACCGATCCAATCGATTCACACAATCGGTAATATAATAACGTTCAAAATAATTGATGACCATAAATATTCCAATTAATCAAATTTCCCTTATAAAATGAAATACCATAAATCATTTTAATCATATTAAATCCAATTTAACATGCGGGAGATTAATTTTCAAGAATACACGGAAAAATCGAGCCGGGCGAAAATGGCTGCCATGGCGAGTCACTGCCGGCACTTCTTGGCCCGGCTGGCATGGCGAGTCACGCTCGGCGGCTACCGGCCAGGCACGGCCGTGTCTCGACACGGTCGGGTGCACTGGCGATGGCACTGGGTGCTGACACGGCCGTGTCACGGACACGGCCGAGTCACCTGGCGACTTCACGCCCTTTGTCCGAAAAGTCGTCGTCAAACGACGATTCGAGCTCGATTTTCGACCGATATCAATATCAATATTTTTCAACATTCATATCTTCAATATAAATCATATTTCCAAGAAATTAAGATTTATATTTAGACATAAACTTACGAAAAATATAACTACAACGAACGTAAAAATATATACCACGATTATGACTAAAATGATTCCAAATCATTCACCATCTAATCAAGCATTCCAAATGCCAATATCGTATATACGATCGCAAGACCTACGCTCCGATACCACTGTTGTGATTCGGTGCCTAAAACGAAGGCCAGTAAGCGGTAAAACAAAAATTAATTCGATCCAATCCTACGAGGATCGATCGAGCTACGTATATACGAATATATAAACGAAAAGCAAGAGTCATAAGAAACTAACCCTCGAAGTCCGTTGATTAAATGGAAACCTTCTCTTGAGCTATTCCCCAAGTTCTTGAACGATCCAACGCCGAAAGTACCGCGTCTCTACTTGCCACGCGCCGGAGAAACGACCGGAACGACGATCACCTTGCTATCCTCCGAGGATACGGCTAGAGCTAAGTGATGAAGCTTCCAATATGAGATTATCACACTCTAAGTGTATAACTCACAACTCTCATTTATTTCTTGATTTTTCTCCAAGAATCACCAAGAACAAGTTGAAGAAGAAGATGAAGATAAGTGTTTGAACTCAAAGTCTCACTTTCTCTCTCTCTCAATATATCTCACGTAGGAATGCTATTGGAATTAATGAGTGAGAGATGTCTTCTACTTCCTTTTATTCAACTCTTCACATGCACATCTCATAATTATGAGAATCAAAGCCCCACTACCTCAATGATCAAGCATTAAAGAATGGAACATGGGTCCATATGAAAGTGGGTGGAAGTGTGGGGTTTGGCCCATGTAGAAATCGGACAAGTTCGGTTCGTTTCTGACTCATGCGAGTCCAAACAGATAAACTCCGATTCCGTATCGATGTATTTATATTGATTAATTAATCTAATTAATTAAACATATCAAATACATTATAACATAATTAATTTCTCCAAGAAATAATTATATCCATGAATTAAATTAATCACCCAGTGATATATTTAATTCATTAGGCCGTAAATCAATTTATCCAATAAATCGATTTAGACATCTAATGTCCTAAATTTAGATATCCACTATCTAATATTCATAATGAGAGAATTAGCTTGATTCATTCCGTCAATCCTAATGCGCGACTGTGAGGTCCGTCTCGATCAAGAATGGGAGGAACCAAAGAGTAGTAGCACCACCTAGCCACTGGTGGCCTACATCTGACTTCGATCGAGAACGAATGATTGGGATCATTCAAGAACCATTCTCGTGAATACCGATAATACGTATAAACCCTTCTTTCAAATATCCCGATCAAGTTATAGGTCACGGTCACCAAACCCTATCTCATACTTGACGCTATGCATGCGTTAATGCAAATCGAGATCATCGAGCCGCCGTGTATCTAATACAACTAGCTCCAATGCTTTGGCCAAAGACTTATGATCTCATCTGCCAATAACCGCATAGGACATATAACCCGCTCACTAACGGGAGAAAGAATTCTATCTTGCTATTCAAGGACCTGCTACTTGCCCGTCAAGATGCACGCCGAGGTTGACCCCGCCTTCCTAAGCATGTGGTCGAACTACTCTAATGAAAATCGTGACGTCACAAGCACATCCCTACTAAATCCTCAAGTCTAAGGTTCACGAAAACCTATCACAACCTTTCGATTCCGTCATTGACTGTCCCGGAGTGAAATCCATGTGACGAATCGAGGGTGAGTCGGTTCGAGTATACTAATCCAATTAGCATACCTATAACGTGTGCTCCCACTAACCATTAGTGTTCGACAGGCACTCTCCATGTCAAAGAACACGTCATACAAGTCTAAACTTAACGCCCAGTCAAGTTTCATCGACTTGCGAACGATTAAGTATTTGAGCTATAACCTTTCCAGTGCCGACTCCCTTATCCAATAAGGAGTGGAACGTTTTGCTCTCAAATACACGGACTAGTTTCTATATGTTTATTTACGAGTTAGGAATGCCAGTAACTACCAGTAAATAAAGAAACATTCATTTGCCTTATATAATTGGTTTACATAATTACAAGTACAATGCCCTCACTCAACAACCTCTGACTGGCATTCGAGGGCATACTCCTAACAAGCACAGGGTCGGCACGAAGGATGATGAAAGATGAACGATACTAATCACACGAGGATCCGTTGATGTCGTATTGGTCTAGTTGTATTTTCTTTTCCGCTGCAGTATCTTTTCCCCGTTGTACGGGAGTTTATTGTATTTTGACCCCTGCGTGGGTATGTGTTTGGAATTGAGTTGTAAGTTATTATTGAAAGACCAAGTCGGTCTACTGAGTCATTTTAGCCTTAAAGGCGATGTTTAGATGTTTGATTTTAGTTATCAGCCTGGTAGATCCTCGAGGAGAGGGTCTACGGCGTGTAATATCCCTGAGTGGGTTGGGGGTGTTATAGAATGGTATCGGAGCTTAGGTTGTGGAAACCTAGGCTGTCGGGTCAGTGGTGTCTATTGAGTTTTTGTCTCGTCGGATTTTGTCTGACTAAGTCGTGTCGCGACGCGTCGTCTGAGTTTGTTGGTCGTGATTAGTATCGTGGGCGATCATCATCTTCGTGCGACCTGTGAATGTAAGTCTCCCTTCTTTGTGTTGTGCCTCGTGTGACACGAGCTATTTTTATGATTATTTGTTAAGTGACGGAATCCTCTTATGGATTTTGATTTCGTGTTATGTGATTATTTGACTCCCATTTTTCGTTCATATGAGGAGTAGTGTTGCTGTCCTGTGCATGTTTGACTTTATTTCTTTTATCCGCTGCGTGAGTTCTTCTGTAATGGCTTTCGGTATTTTACCGACTGAGTTTTATTTTGAAAACCGATTCCCTTAACCGAGTTTGTGGCATTATGGCCTTGATCGTTTTGGCGAAATTCTTATGACGGTATTTAGTATTTTCTAAATGACTTTTGTAAGTTTTTGAAATAATACCGTCATCAGCCTTTTGGCATTTTTGTAAATAGTTTTTAGCATCTTTGGGTTCCGTAGCAGGACACACGGTGCTATAATGTTCCGTGTAAGTACCTAAACTTTTTGGGCATTCTAGCCCATTGAATTATTTTTGAAAACCTTGAGTATCTTAGAAAATTAAAATTCGAGACGTACTTTTAAAATGAATTATTTTCTCGTGGTACGTCCAAGGTGCCACAATATATTTCAAAATTCTTCTAACTCGAGGACCAAAATATTTTGAGATATTTTCAAATGCAGTTGCTTAGACCCAAGGGTCGAATATTTTTGAAAGTTTTTCACTAAAAGAAAGGTGTCCTCATTTTTGTTCAAATGCAAGATGACTTTCAAAGTCTCGATAATGGTGTTTGTACTACTTTTTGTAAATGATACTCAAGATCAACTGTTGTTTCCAAACTGTTTTCAAATGGTAGTTTTTGTTTTTAAAACCTATCATTTCTGTTTGCGGACCGGAAATGCGTGTATGGTTTTCGAACTTTCGTTACGGTGTTAACCCCGAATTGTGATCGAATGGGTGGCATGAACGTCGAGGCGTTGCCACGCATTTGTTGTACTCGCCCTCTGTGAGAGGTGTGGTAGTATTCTTGTTTGTCGCCTCGTGGTGATTTGCGTGTTGTCGCACGGGTGTGAGCCGTTGAAGCTTGAGTTTGTACGTTTGTGTACATGTGTGATTGTTTCATGATGTTGTAATTATGTGCCGGTTATTGTTCGGGCCGTTGAGGTCGCCGAACGATACCGTCGTTCTTTGTAGTGTTTGTGTGTATTATTTTACGATGATAATCGTTGTATATGATATGTATTATGATTCCTTGTTGTCTTTGAGTTGGCATCTCCGCTATGTTGTTTTGCGACGTTATGCCCATTGTATCTAGCAATTGTATTTTCGGTATGCCGAGCCGAGGCGTTTCAACCGTGATGTGCCGGGCATGCACGTGTATATTGTCCTCCTCGTCGGTAACACATTTCAAGTGTGGACTCGAGGGACACGAATCGATTTTGCGGGTGGCTACCGAGACTTTCGGAGTTCGCGCTTCAAAGACAAGTATCGAATCGGCTTTGAGAGGCCTTCGAAGGATGTTTCTGTCGGTTGCTTGTTGTGTCGTCACCTTGATTTCGCTGTTGTGAGTTGCGGGGGCGACCTTCTTTTATAAGAGGTCGAATGTAGTACCCGTGTTGTTTTTAGACTCCTGCATTTTCTCTTTCTCGATTCTATCGATCCGCTCGTGTTCGTTGATACCTACTGAACTTTTTCTGTATTTCGGTTTCATTGATCGGACGAGGTGTGATCTTGTTTTGGGTCAATCTGGTTATAGCTGTAACTTTCCGAGTTCGGTTCGATTCTTGTGAACCTTGTTCGGAAGTAACATCTTTTGGTTCTACTAGTTCTTTTATTCGAAGTGGACTGGATCTTGAACTTTTGTATTTTCGACTCGGTCGACTCGTTTATGTTCGTTGACATTTCTGAGCTTGTCCTGCCCCTTGCTTTTGTTGATCGAACGAGTGTGGTATTATTTCGGAATAACTCGTTGTCGTTGTGACTTTTCTATTGCTATTCCCTTTCCTGTGGATCTTATATGAATGCACATCCGGTTGTTTTCACCGGATCATATAGTCTCGAGTCGAGATGTGAACCTTGGGGTTGTTGTTTGAATTTTATTATCCTTCGTATTTCGGACATGATTGTTCGATTTTTGTTGTCTCGATCATTTGTTTGATCGGTTTTGTTCTCGTTTCGTGATTGTTGAGCGTTCAGGCTCCTTCCTAATTCCCTTAAGTTCGGGAAATTAGTCTCGTTTTCGATCTTCCAACCCTTGAGCGGTGGAATTCCGTATTTGTTCAGCGATTGGCTCGCGTTTTGATTGATGTACCGTTGGGTTGGTCAATCGTATTGATTTTCGTTCGTTGTGTTTTGTGATTGTTCGGATAATTGACTTGATTGTATTATCCATTTGATGACGCTTGTCACTTGTTGGTTCTATTATATCCCTAACGGCGACGTGTTGGTCGTCGTGGAGCGTGTTTTCACACCGTATATTCCGTTGCGTTGTTTGTAACGTTTCGCCGTTTGGCATTAGTTACGCGTTTCTTGCGTATCTCATTGAGTTTTCCTGGCGGGATATTGCTTCTCCCTACTTATTTTAAGTTTCGGGACGAAACTTCTTTTAAGGAGGGTAGAATGTAATACCCGTGATTTTGATTTCCGGTAATTTCTTTTTTTTTTAGTGAAGTCCATTTTGATGACTCGCTCATGACCGTTTCATCATTACGAGAATGATTAATTCTGCACTTTTTGTCATCGAGTTCGTTTGGTGTCGTTTTGTTGAGTTCCGTGCTTTTTAGCGGTTTTCCGCACTTGAGTTCGATTCTTGCGAATCTCGTCCAAAGCTGTTGTTTCGACTTTCTCGTAAGTTCATTTAATGTTATTATTCATGTTGCGAGCTTTGGCTTGGTGTTTCGATCACGTATCGTGATTTTCGGGCGTTTTGGGCCATTTTCGTAATTTCCCAAAGTTTGGGGTAATTACTTTCCGTTGTCGAGTTTGAGCCTTCGGGTAGTCGGAATCGTATGTTCTATTAGTGCTCGGATTCGTCTTTTCGAGTACTTCGTAACCTTATCTTCGATTCGTACTCGAGTTCGGGTTTGGGTCGTTCGGGCCGTCGGAGTTGGTCCCGGCCGAGTCATGGCCGGCATGATCGGGCCAGGCCGATACCGAGTAACGTGCGGTAATGATCGGCCATTACGTCGTAAGGCGATTACGACGTAAGGCCCTGGCCGGTAATGTACGTAAGCGTTCCGGCATTTTCGGCAGAGTTCGCCATGGCGATTCGTCGTAAGCCATGGCGATTCGTCACGTAACGGCCGATCGGCTATTTAAGGCTGCGACGGTTTTCTTGACCATTTTCTCCTTCTTTCTCTTCCGTCTGGCTGTGGGTGTGTGAATCTTCTAGAGATGTTGTTGGACAATGAATCCATGAAGTTTTGAGGTTCATATCATCAATCATCCGTCTATAACATCCTTTGATCGAGCGAATCAGTCGATTTTCTAGAAATCTAATTTTGGGGATTTTGGGTATTTTGTTCGATTTCGTCCGTTTAATCCGATTTAACTTAGGATTTTGATGGATTGATGATTATTTAGATGTATTATATCATTTCCCTTGTTATTCCATGGTTGGATCGTATCGATTCGTTATTTGGGTCGAGTTCTTGACCGACGCCTTGAAGGTGTCCAGAAATGTTATAGAGGGTTTTCGGGCGTTCTACGATTATTCTTCCTCGTATGATCGATGATTTATTGATTGTATGATGTTAGGGTCGTGTTTCTTGCGAAGAAACCGTGTTGAACCCTTTCGTTCGCCGTCGTCTTCCGTTTCGATAGCATTGGGCGTTTGAAGCTTTCCGGTTGAGCCGTGTTCGTCGGGATACTTGCGTGCGATTTTGAGGCAAGTACCTTGTCCATATAATTCTTGTTTTGTGGATATGATAATTGGTGATCGTCTAAATGTGTTTGTGTGGTCGTTTGAATTGAACTTTCAAAAGATTCGGTTTAGCCTTGTTAAAGGCTTGCTTTCAAAACGTGTGTTTTGTGAATGGTATGGTTTGAGAATGACTATGTGAACTCTATGGATATGTTTGGTGTTGATGTCGCACTTGGTATTGCGTGTGGACGTATATTATTTCATTTCGGTGCGTTGTGGTTTGACGTGGTGTTTTGCTAAGTGTTGATGCCTGGATGAATTATTTGGATATCTTTGTTGCATTGTGCTATGTGTGTGATTGTGTGAATGTGGGCGGGGCCTACGGTGGCACATGGCATGTGATCATGTGGCCAGGATGCAACAAGCGATTGATCCAACCGTGAGAGCCTAAGAAAACTACGGTGGCACATGGCATGCGATCATGTGGCCGAGGATGCAACAAGTGATTGATCCAACCGTGAGCGCCAAAGTTAATCTACGGTGGCACATGGCATGCGATCATGTGGCCGAGGATGCAACAGTGATTGATCCAACCGTGAGATGTTGTGATTTGTTTCGCTAGCCCGACTCGGGAGGGTCCTTCGAGGCCTCGAGTGGGATTTGTGGCTTCGTCCGGTCTGGCGATGCGCGTGCGTGATTACGTTGTGTTGATTTTTATGTCCGTAGAGGACACGTGATATTGGGCTCGCCCCTGTGAATTGTTGTCGGTTTTCTATTTGCGAAAACAAAACCTTTGGGCTGTGACCCCTGTTGATTTTGGAAAGAGAAGGATTCGGAAATCCTAAATGGTTTTCTATTAAAACTCTCGATGGCATTTTAAAGCTTTTATAAATTGTTTCCCTTGATTTGTGATCCTTCGGTTTTGGAATGTTTTACTAAACTTATGCCTCGGGAAGTGCTTTTCGTTACTTTGGATTTTGAGGATTCACTGGTTATTGTTATTCGTGGAATTTGAATTATATGGCTCGTATTTGCACTTTGTATTTGCACTAGCAAAACAGTGGAGTTTGCTAACCCCAGTATTCGGGGTGGATGTCTATTTTTGCATTCGGGTTTTGGAGCATAGCACGTGGTCGGCACGAAGGATGATGAAAGATGAACGATACTAATCACACGAGGATCCGTTGATGTCGTATTGGTCTAGTTGTATTTTCTTTTCCGCCGAGATCTTTTCCCGTTGTACGGAGTTTATTGTATTTTGACCCCTGCGTGGGTATGTGTTTGGAATTGAGTTGTAAGTTATTATTGAAAGACCAAGTCGGTCTACTGAGTCATTTTAGCCTTAAAGGCGATGTTTAGATGTTTGATTTTAGTTATCAGCCTGGTAGATCCTCGAGGAGAGGGTCTACGGCGTGTAATATCCCTGAGTGGGTTGGGGGTGTTACAGCTCTCAACTACAGCACCACTCCCAACTAAAGAATCCACAACTCTGATCTGGCGCCTCCAAGCGCACCTATCAACAGTCATGGTCTCGGAAAGGTTTAAGGCCTTCAAATCTAATCTCAGCTGCTCCTCCCACGTCCTCCTCGGTCTGCCTCTCCTCCTCTCCCCGACAACTACTAAACTCTCGACCCTCCTCACCAGAGCATATGCCTGCCTCCTGCGGACGTGGCTAAACTATCTCAATCTCCCTTCCCTAACTTTCGCTGAAATGGGCGCCACTTCTAGCGCGTTCCTGAAGACCCCGTTCGAGATTCTATCTAACATTGTGCGACCACACGACCAGCGTAACATTCTCATTTCAGCCGCTTCCAACTTGATCTCAAACGACTTCTTCATCGCCCAACATTCAGAGCCATACAACATTGCAGGTCGGATTGCCGCTCTATAGAACTTTCCCTTCAACTTTAGAGGGACTTTCTTGTCACACAGGACCCCTGTCGCTGCTCTCCACCTTAACCACCCTGCCTTGATGCGATGAGTGACATCATCTTCACACTCACCTTCCTTCTGAATGATCGAACCCAAATACTTGAACTTATCCGTACGGGGGATGATCTGATCTGCAATCATTACCTCTACATCTTCCTCGTTGGCCTCACCACTAAAGTTACACCAGAGATACTCTGTCTTAGACCAGCTCACACGCAAGCCCTGAGATTCTAACTTAGACCTCCATAGATCCAACTTCGAGTTCACCTCCCTCCTCGATTCCGCCACTAACACAATGTCGTCAGTAAAAAGCATGCACCACGGGACGCCATCTTATATTCCCCGCGAAATGACGTCAAGGATCAGAGCGAAGAGAAGAGGGCTTAGCGCCGACCGGCCAAATTAAACACAATAAATATAAATTTCTTAAGCTTGTGTCTGGAATAACTATGGGGTTGAAAAATAGACACTGAATACTAAGTATTTATTTAGGTTTCCATTGGTGGAATTCTATTTTAAGTGAATGTGAGATTCAAAATAATAAATTCTATTTATTTAGGTTATCCATCGATTAAATACCATTATAAATCAATGTGGGATTCAAGATTTTAGATAAATGAGAATTCAAAATTAAGAGAATGCCATGTAGGAGAAAGATAGTTAATATGATACCTTAAATTCGTAACGCTATTATATACTACCTCCGTTATCTTATAATTGCAACATATGGACTTTCACGCTTGTCAATGCATAATTTTGATTATTAATATATTTAATTCTTTATTTTCAAAATTTATAAGAAGTTGATATTTTGAAAGTATATTTCGAGATGAATCTAACAAGATCTCACATGACTATATTTTTTCATATTATAAATCACAAAATATGGTCAAAAGAGAGTATACGAACATTGTAATAGTCAACATGTTGTAATAACAAAAGAAAGGAGGAAGTATATATATATATATATATATATATATATATATAGAGAGAGAGAGAGAGAGAGAGAGTGAGAGAGAGAGAGAGAGAGATTATTGAAGGTCGTCAAACATCATTTCTACATTGTTTAGAAACCCAAAAAACTTTAATATTTTTTTTCATTTAGGGCATTTTAAGTGTCACCGACACGGCATCAAAAAGCTTTGGACCGACCCTGAATGAAGGGACCTTTTTTTTTTTTTTTAAATTCTCACCTCTTGAATTCGATCGATTTACGTTTCATAAACAAACAATAGAATAAGTTTTTACATCGAGATGAAAGGCAAACGGGCATCAAGCTGCGCCACTACCTCTTTTGGATAGAAAAACTAATTCTCTTAAAAACTATGTCAATAGATCTTGGGGTTACAACATTAAAGTGCATGACTCATTGGACTCTATTGAGGAGCTCCACAGCCTCTGGTGCTAGGAAACCAAAAGTATCAAACGCTAATGGTATAAACATGTGTTGATTATTTATGCATACTTGCTCATGTTTTGTCACTTTGCACGAGGCAGCTTTCAAAACAGCTTGTCCCACATTGAAACCCCCATTCCTCAAGCCCACGAGAGGGGAAATTCCTGTAAGATCAACACATGCATGTTTTCCCGTATCCATCCGAAAACCAAAACATCCACCGGCCTCAGTGTTGATCGGCCTTCTGATGGGCCAGTCAATAAGTTCACGAGCACTTCATTCTTCGCGGAAACCCCAACGCGTATAAGCACATCAAACAGAACATCCCTAACCATATTGTATCGGTACTTGAAACCCGCGAGCTCTCTACAGTGTACTGCATGTTCCCCAAATGAGTCCAAACATGCTTTGCGACAAACAGGGCATATCTCATCAATTGGAAATAATGTAATCATGAGGCGATACTTAAGGATAGAACGATACAAACAAGGCACCATTTGTTTTCTAATTCATCAAAGTTGGAATCTTTTATTATAGCGTCAGAATACCGCGCTCCCAAACACATCTCAACCAACCTCGATCAGTTGATATTTCTCCTTCCACTGATTTATGTGCCGACTTTGTGGAGTGAAGTCCCTCTTTTGTATATAACCATCTCCATCCATCCTTACCACTTATTTGTTGTTTTGCCTCTTTTATAACTTCAACAAGTCTACCCAATAACTCTTCCTCCAACGAAAATAACTCTCTTCTCCAGTCCAATCTTAAAATATCAGCTTCGGCCCCATTATCTAATCGACCACTTGATCCTCTCGGCCACCTTACAATTTCTTTTCCTTTTGTAGGGCAAAAGTCTGGGGTAAAAATCCTTACGAGATTTTTCTCCCATTCAATGCTCTTTCCAAAAATGAATACACCACCCTCCATTACCAATAATTCTACATATGCCTTTGCCGAACCACTCTCCCTTGCATCCATCACACGCTTCCACCACCATGACCACTTCGAAACAACTCTTCTATTACTCCTACATTCCCCGTACTCTTTTCTAAACTTCCATATTAAAATTTTACCACTTTAACCGAAGGATAGTCACCATTCTTAAGCTACCTCCTACCACACTATCCTCATTTAACATTTTTACATTTTCGATACCCAATCTTTTTTAGCCTCACAAACATCATCACAAAATTTTCTCAATAATTTAATAGGCAACATCTATTGAGAAACCGATGCATGCGTATACATAAGTTAACAACAAATTATGTGTACATGGAAATATACAGATTTATAGCAAATTAAATATACATACAAACTATGAATTTATCTCATGGGTTCATTTTGTTGAAACTATGAAGTATAGACACTATTTTTTAGGTTACAAAAAAGAGGCCTAAGCCGGGTAAGCATCCGCTAACTGTCCTAGCAGATATGTTCACGATCAACTGCCAAGAGAGGAGCGATCACATCAGGGGGTTGATCAAAAAGTGCTGGAAACTTTGCCATCATATCAGCCACATCATTCCCATCTCTTTGAATGTGTCGAAATTGCACCGCCCATTTGTTTATCCAGAACATGCCCGATCCTGCGAATAATAGGGTCATTTGCCGTTTTCCATTTATGAGCTCTCAATATATCCATTAAGTCCTTATTGTCATTTTCCACCACCAGCTTTCGGTACCCTCCAGACCACACAAGCTATAATCCTTCAAGCACTCCTCTAGCCTCAGCTTGAAAAATCCCACTTCTGCCGACAACATTACTGAAACCTCCCAGCTAGTTGCCAGCTTCATCTCTAAATACACCACCGATGCTCGCATCCGATGTTTGGCCGTGCACTGCCCCATCCGTGTTAAGCTTAATCCATCCTAGAGATGGAGGATCCCAATTGAATCTTCTAGAGTTCGATAATCTTTCATTACGCCTTTGGTCAATATCTTTTTAAAGATGATTCTTGCCCATGACATAGCAGATTTCATTACGCATTTTCCAAATTTTCCAACAAACAATTCCAAAGAGACAATTCCAAGAGCATTCACTATTACCATAAATTGTAGATGTATTCAGATTCTCAACTAACCAATCCATAAACGGTAAGTCAAAAAATCTGTTTTGCACCCAAATATTAACAATTTTGCATCACACCTATTTTGCCACATAGCAATCTCGAATGACATGGATAGGTGACTCGATAACTGCCCCACATGTACCGCAACCTGCATAAGCATAACCAGTCATGTGTCTGCGACACCTTTCCAGATTTGTTAAGAGCTTTCCTTTTAATAGCAGCCATATGAAATTCCTGACCCGTTCTGGTCCCTTGTACTGCCATGTAAGGTTCCAGATTCACTTTCTTTCATTCCATGAATGCTGCATCCTGTTTGCATACGTTAGAGCTGTTGAGAATTGACCTTTGTTGTGCCATCGCCAAGTACACGTGTCACCTCCCACATTATCATCCGGAGGATAGATCACTGCAATAGAACTCAAGCATCATTGATCTACCAAATGCCTAATCTCCTCCCAATTCCAAGCCCCATTCGGGAGCACCATATCACAAACATGAGTGTTATCATCCCACCTTGTCTCAGGCTTCCTATATTGTGAAAGCTTACCTAGTTGTGGAATCCAACAATCGGTCCAAAACCTCACAGTTCTGCCACTACCAATAGCCCAACACACATTTTGGACACCTCACTCCAAACTGACGACAACGACTTCCAAAGAAAGGATGCATCGCTTCTTTTGATAGACGTTGGGCAACGACTCACAACCTTATATTTGGACCTCAGAATTTTCACCCAGAAGGCTTACGGATTCGCAACAATGTGATAGCCTAACTTCATCAGAAAAGTAGCATTTTGATCTCTTAACTTGCGCAAGCCCAGGCCACCACATTCCTTCGGCATACAACATTCATCCCACTTAACCAGAGCAACTGCGTTTTTCTCGACAGAAGCTCCCCAGATGAATTATCGAACTAAATTTTCTATCTTCTTGCAAACACAAACAAGAATATATGCCGATTGTATAAAATAATATGGAATGGTCATTAACACTGACCTAGCTAATGTGATCCTCCCCGCACGTGATAATAGTTGAGCATCCCATCCGTTAAGCTTATTCCTTATTTTCTCCACAATAAAATCATAGGTACCTGCAGTAACTCTAGAGTACAGCAATGGTACCCCAAGATATTTACCAAGGTCCATGACACGCTGGAATCCCATCTGATTAGCTATATCCACAACTAGCTGGTTCTCAATATTCTTGGAAAAGATGATGTGTGACTTTGCACTGCTTACTTTATGCCCAGATAAATAACTAAATTCATCCAAGATACCACTAATAGTTCTTGCCTGGTCGACACTATCTTCACCAAAGAGGATAAGGTCGTATGCGAAAAAAAGATGTGACAATGGTGGACACCTTTTCTTCATAAATAACGGTCTACAAACCCCATCCGAAACTGCCTTAGATATAGCTTGACTAAGGCGTTCCATGGCCAAGACAAACATGTAAGGTGACAGTGGATCACCTTGTCAGATGCCTCTCGTTGGAGTAAATTGCCTGGTTGGCATTCCATTCCACAGCACGTGAAAAGAGGCTGAATTAACACATCTCATAATAGTATCTACACGCTTCTCCGTTAAACCTGCTTCCAGCAAAGACTCTCGAAGAAAATCCCATCTCAGACGGTCATATGCCTTTTCAAGGTCTATTTTGATTGCCATCCATGCTTTATGCCCCTTATCATAGGCATAGTGTGCATTGCCTCCTGTGCGATTATAACGTTATCACTTATCAGTTATGCACCACCCTTTAATGAAACTGGTCTGGTATTGTGAGACCACTTCCAGCATTAACCATTTGAGACGATTAACCACAGTGGCCGTTATTATCTTATAAAGAGAAGTATAGACGCTTTAAATTAGGAATTATCAGTATTGAGCATCGTAATTAGGTTAAAGTAAATGTATTCTGGTGTCATGTTCGTATTGTATCTATGTTGATTTTCGGTGTTCGGCAAAATAGATTTACAACAATCATTCATGAGAACAAAACAACACACCTCACACCTCCAAACACAAGCAATTAAACTTGTCTAACAGTCGAGCCCGTAGATTAAAGATTCGGATTTTACGTTCACTTTTTCTTATTCTTTTCCCTGTTCAGTCGTGATGGATGAGACATATTCATATCCATCTAGTGTCATTCATCCACAGAAATTAAATAAAAAAGTGAACAAAAAATCTAGCCCTAAATAAAATATTTAATTAAAGCAGTGAAAAAAAAAGTCAACCAAAACCAGGAGATCAATGACTTAAAAAACGGCCCCCGAATAGTTGACCTTCTCCATCTTTCATATCATGATCTCCACGACAGCTTATTTCTCATTTGACCTGCCTGCATAGCTTCGGGCTCTCTGATAACTGCCGGCCCGGCCCAGCAACATCATGTCGTCTTCTTCCCCATCATCATAACTCTTTTCTTCATCAATCCTCCCAAAGACAACCGTCTTGCTGCGAGGCACCAACGGCGCGATGCCTCCGCTGCCCAAAGGCACCGCGCTTCTCGAGCGGCGGAGCTCCGGATGCTCAAGGCGTCCGGTAGAGCCTAGCCTTATGAGGTCCCTCAGTTCCTCTTTCGCAAGTCTGTGATCCGGATCAACGCTGGGACTTCTTGGGATATGTGGAGTTGGGCAGCCCATGGCGTTGCCGTAGGCGATGGGCCCGCCGAAGCCCGTTAGGCTCTTCACGAACAAATCCTGACCTCGGGCCAAGACCCGAATGGGGACGTTGATAAACCTGATGAATCTGCTCTGTTTACGAATCCCTTTGGAGCTCATAATTTTTTTTTTTGTTCTCCTGAATTTCCGAACTTTTGTTTAACTAACGAAGAAAAAGGAGGGAAAAAAACAAAGAAAAATACTGGAAATTGGATGTAAAATTAAAGATGGGTAAAAGACTGAAGCAATAATCTGTTTATATAGTGTCGAATAATGTTGATGTTTTATATATATATATATATATATATATATATATATATATATATGTGTGTGTGTGTGTGTGTGAATTTGTCTTCCTTTGGATACAGTCAAGCTTTATATGATTATTATTGTTATAAATTGATAGTTTAGAACGGAATGTTAGTGTCTTTCTGGCAGTATAATACTAATAAATTAATAATTTGAAAGTGATTGGTGGGGTTGAAAAGGAGGCCTTCTCTTGGTGGTATGGACCAAAAAAGATCACATAAAATGAGTACGAATAGTTGAATTTTTAGGAAAATCTAGTGGGTCGAAGATATTCATAAGTTACTAAAGTAGCTGACCAAAAAAAAGTAATAAAGTTTTATTTAGTTTGAAGATTGATCATATTGTGCAACCAAAAAAAAAAGATTGATCATACTGTTGATGTAAGTGGCAAGAATGCCAATTTTGAATTGGTCTTCCTTAGAGCTGTCAAATCGGTCGGGTATATTCGGGTTCGATCCGTTCGACCCCTTTTGTGCGCGTTCGACTCGGTTCTGTGTCTGTGAGCGGGTCGGGTTCGGCTGTCACTATGTACTCGATTTCTTAGTCGGGTCGGGTTGAGTGTACCCGACTACCCGTCGGACTGCTCGAATTTTTAATCGAGTCCCCCCTCTTCGGCTTGACCCGCGACCCGCTTTACTTACCCGAGACCCCCCCTGTTCGGCCCAGCAAAGATTTGAATTTTGCAGGAAAAATCTGCAGAAAACGATGAAAAAATAGGTACAGCCCGACCTGGCCCGATTCATGCCCGACCCGCCCGACTCGACGAGCTACTCACCCGAGTTTACTCGAGCGGATCGGACTCGGCAGCTTCCTGAGCTACCCGACTCGACTCGGGGTAACTCGACCCGAATTCAGAAAATAAAAAGATCGACTCGAGTTCGGGTGTACTCGACTCGAGTTCGGGTGTACTCGACTCGAGTCCAACCCGTTTGCAGCCCTAGTCTTGCTTCTATGTTTTTATATAAGGTAAGTGTTTGCAAACTCATCTTAATCAAGCAGAAGCACCTTTTCTGTTTGTAAAAAAAAAAGGAACTATGACACGTATTTGGTGCGGCTTATCGCAAGTGCACGATATCGCATTAAGTAGTAAAGTGGACTTTAGAATTCGGTTTATCGATCCCATGAGGAAGTACGATTATCCAGAGAATTATACACTATATTCTCTTGTTATAGTTATTAGGACGAGTGGAAACACATAATTTAATATTTGGATTTGGAATTGCAAGAAACTGCAATAATAATAATACGAGAAAATTAAGTAGTCAATGATTGCAAAAATAAAAGAACTATAAGATGAAAAATGGAATAGTTGAGATTACACACTCAATTTGATCATTAGTTATAGAAGATGCATATGAGATCGCAAAATGCATTACTTAATTCGATTTTCCTTAAAAAGACGGTTCCTCTTTCGAATGTCAAAACGCCACTTATATATTGAGTCAATCTACTATATTTCTATGTTGATTGGATTCAATACATAGCATTATATATTATGAAAATAACTGAAGGAGTCAATCTAAGGTTTAGAGATATATTTCTATCATCTAGAAGAACTTAGAGTGAAAATTATTTGATCAAATCAACATATTTTCTTTCGAAATATATGAAGATCATAAATATCATCATTTATTGTCCAAATAAATAAAGATGGTAAAACAATGAAATCACGCATAATAATAAGCAATCCAAAATAGATTTTTATACAAACTTAAATAACATGACAAACCTTGTTTATAATCCCAACTAGGAGGACATAGCCCAATTCAATATATTACATGAATTAGTAACCATGATTAGTTGGAAAAGAGAAAGAACTGATATTAACTCTCTTTAGATAAAGGAGAAAAAAGCAATAAACACCCCCCACAATATGAATTCAACACTCTTACATAAACTCTCAAGAACATAAGTAGTGTGTACTTCACACAAAATCAAAATTACAATTTATTACACTTCAAAACAAGAAAATGAAAAATGCAAGATGATTATGGAATGTATCAAAAGGTCTATTCATACACCCGAGGTCATCTAATAACTCTAAAACTTCAATATTATCACATCAAATCGAATCAAGACAAGCTATCTACTCCATATAGGTCCAAAAGTGTGAAAGATATGATAAGATCACACAATCTGTCAAAAAGTACGATCGTAACATGAAGAAGTTACGGCCGTAACATACACAACATACGGCCGTAACATATGACTTTTATGGCCGTAACTAAGCTATAACTTTTGATCTTTTGTTTGCTGAGTGTTGTACGGCCGTATAGATAGTTGTACGGCCGTAATGACTATCCAGACTTTATTTTAGCCCAGAATTTCTTTGACTCTTGCATTTTAGCCCTACATCTTCTTCGGATGATAACTTTTGATATATAACTATGATTTTGAATCCGGAAAGAATGCCGAAATCGTACCGTAAAGCTCTACAACATGAATACATAAAAACACAATAAAGAGAAATCTTTATAAAAATATTATTTCTTGAGTAAATCAATAATTCAATCCGATTAAGGTTAAATTTACATCTCCATCCCATAAAAACAAAATTCTCTCAAACTAATTAAATAAAAGCCAAAACAAGTATACTAGCTCATAATTATGTGTGAAATATATCAATACCAATCACAGATAAGTGTATAAAATTGATATCTATCACACCCTCAAACTTGAACTCTTGCTAGTCCCAAGCAAGACCCTTTATTTTACACACACACATTAAGAAAGATAATTACATATATATATATATATATATATATAGAAAGAGACATCAAAATGTCATTATTACACAACAACCAGTTTTATACTCTAGATAGAAATGAAGTAAGATTCAAAATAAATCTAGTTTTGATTTTGAAGTTAAAACTCTGTATTATTATAATTTCCAAAATGCAAGATTTTTCCACCCAAATGGTTGACTATTTCCTTCCTCACTCGTGATACATATGATTCTTTTAAATGGTTATACTCAATCACTCATTTTTCGGCTTAATTTTAATGAGAATTTTGTCCGCGTCATCAAATATTGTGATAGTTCTCGAAATTGAGTGTATTAAAATTCAGTCACTGAATAATTCAAATCTGCTCATATACATCCATTTTAAAGCAACACAATACAATATTCCAAATAATCAAGCTTTCTAATTAGTCTATGTAGGGTTTAGTCGACGATTCCCAAGCTCTTCACTTAGGGCGTCATGTTAAAAACTCTTAAATACTTAATAACTCGAATTAAAAAGGTAAAAAAATGATGACACAAATAACATCAGATGATACTTTGTTTTAGGGAATAAAATTTTTGCAGAAAAATTATTTATAGTTAAGCATGAAAAATCAAAAACTCCTTAAATTAAGTAAAAATCTCACGTCTATCTTTCATCAACCGACCGAATCCTTTTTTCCATCAAGGTAATGAATGACTCGATTTTAGTGATAATTACAAGGCTTGGAAAAGAAAAGTTAAGGCTAAACAATTCTGAAATATACAATTTTTAACCGGTTAAAAGGATTTTAGAAACTCATACATAGCTAACTTATTGGTATTATGACAAGATCCAGAAACCACACAAAAAATAAACAAAATAGAATGGTAGCATAAGAAGATGCGGTCGTGAGTTATGTGACATACGGCCGCAACTAGCCGTCGTCAAAATCCACCAAAATGTCCCCACAAAGTGGACCGTCGTAAAGTCCATAAGTTACGACCGTATGTTACGTACGTAAATCTGCAATTTGAAAACAAATAGAATATGGCCGTAAGATGCTGCGACAAGGCCGTATAAATGATGAAATGTACGGCCTTATGCATAGTAATACGTTCATAATGCATTTTTTTTGGATTTATGGTTTTTATTATGAGAATAATACAAGAAAAACTCTATGGATTTGTGAATGAGATGATTCCTTTTTCCGATTGTGAAATCTTTCTGCGTTACCCCCAAAAATTATTTTGCAAAAAATAAAAGAAATTAGGTTGCCTCCCATCAAGAACTTTGTTAACGTCCTTAGCTTGAATTCTTGTCTGATCAATTCGGCATTTGCAGTGCTATAATTGACTTTGCTGTCGAGAATTCTGTTTCCAAATATGGCTTTAACCATTGCGCATTTACTTTGAAACTTTCGTTAACTATATGGTAAATTTTCACGTCTCCATGAAAAAATACCTCTTTGATTGTGTATGGGCCTGTCCACCGTGATTGTAGCTTAGCCAGAAATAGATGCAGTCGGGCATTAAAAAGGAGCACTTGGGCTCTTGCTTTAAAATCTCTTCTCAAAATTTGATTGTCATGCCATATTTTTGTCTTCTCTTTGTAGATTTTGGCATTTTCATATGAGTTGAGTCGGATTTCGTCCAATTCATTCAATTGCAACAACATATTTTTCTCAGTCAACTGTTCATCAAAATTTTATTTTTTAATATCCCAGAAGGCTTGATGTTCAAGTTCTACCGGAAGGAGACATGCCAATTGGTGTCTTATAGGCCATTCTGTAAGCCCAGAGTGCATCGTCTAGCTTCTTCGACCAATCTTTCCGAGATGAATCGACTGTCATATCCAATATGTGTTTTAGTTCATGATTGGAGACTTCAACTTGTCCACTGGTTTGTGGGTGTAACACCCCTAAAATCCCATTGAGTTATTACAGTGACGTGGACCCCACACCAGGAAATCCACCAGGCGAACACAACTAAAATACATCAAACTGACCAAAAAGGAAAATCATAGCCCATTCTATGATATCCGACACAATATTTCGATGTGGAATTTCAATGACAATGATGGGCCTACATGGCCAAAATGAAAATACAACGTCCACGAGCCTTGCTCGGATAACAGAAAATGACAACAACTGACAAATTAGAGAACACTCCAAATTGACTGTCCAACATGAATACCGAAACAACTCGGGACTAGTATCGCTCGAATGCCTCGTCGCCATCGTCATGCCCCTGTGTTTCAACTTTCTCCTCGCAAACACCTGAAACATGAGAACATGCTCCGCCCCCACGAGGTCAGTCATCCAGATAATGAATATCAAATACATGTACACATGATATGCATCTAAAGGCAAAACAAATGATACAACAATGATAATACGAGATGCTCACAAACAAAGATAAGAGCCAAGCATTCGTGAAACACTATGCCCACGGCATATGATCAACACCTGCTCAACAGGTTAGAACACAAGTGCCCAACGATGAATCACCAGTATAGAACACAACAACGAATTACCCGATGGTAAACCAAACCAAAGTTGAAATAGATATAAACCAAAATGCCCGAAGGCTCCAACGGAAACACCAATACATCACACAAGGCCTAAAAGCCCTCTGACGAAACTGCAAAATATCACAATGGCATGAAGCCAAACAACCCGAAGTTGTATCACATGAGTGGCCGAAGCCACACAGCACGAAGCTTTATCACAATGACGGGCCGAAACATAACAAAGCTATATCACAATGGGGGTTCGAATCCACAGAGCCGAAGCTATATCACAATGAGGGTCCGAAGCCACACAGCACGAAGCTGTATCACAATAAGGGGCCGAAGCCACACAACACGAAGCTGTATCACAATGAGGCCATCCAATGACCCTGACCTGCTGAATTGCAGGTGCTGGGAAACCAACCGCGAAGGTTCAAGCCCCAGAATTACCCATAATGAGATCACCCAGTGACCGTGACCTACTGAACTGTAGGTGTTGGGAAACCAACCGCGAAGGTTAAGCCCCAAACTTACCCATAATGAGATCATCAACATGACCGTGACCTACTGAACTGTAGGTGTTGGGAAACCAACCACAAAGGTTCAAGACCTAAGCTTAACCATCAAGAACTAGCCGAGACTAGCCTCCAAAACATAATTAATCACAAACGGCAATGATCACAAGATTACCGAATTCACAAGAATGATAGTGTGCTGCCTTGAGTCGGCCAATACGACAACAATAACTCACGAATGGGCAACATCCTCGGTGGTCCCAATTCAAATACCTCGACTACCTTAGAATGTCCAATCGATAAAAACGACTCAATGGATGGAAACTATCCTCGACAGTCCCAATTCAATACCTCGATTGTCTTAGAACGACCAATCGATGATAACAACTCGGCGGATGGGAACTATCCTCGACAGTTCTAATTCAATACCTCGATTGTCTTAGAACGACCAATTGATAACAACGACTCGGTGATGGGAACTATCCTTGAAAGTCCCAATTCAATACCTTGATTGTCTTAAAATGACAAATTGATAACAACAAATCAATGGATGCCTTGTTAGGAATACTTGTTAGATTTTGATGACGTCATCCCTGTATTGATAATTATTCAAATGTATGTTTTAATTACTTGTAAAATTGTAAAGAAGAACCAAATGAGTATATTCTATAGGCCTTTAAATTTAGGCTAAGTCTTGGTCAAATGTTGATCAGTAGAAAATCGATTAAGTATATAACTGCCATCAGATAAGTTATCAGGCAAGTTCATTTCAGAGAAGTTTTGGTTAACAGAAATATCAGCTGAAGTTTGACCATTAGATCAGAGAACATTCACCAGGTCAGAGAACTTCAGATCAGAGAACTTCATCTCAGAGAACTTCAGATCAGAGGACTTTATCACAGAGAAGTTCAGAGCAGAGAACTTTATCTCAGAGAAGTCCACAGCAGAGAACTTTATCTTAGAGAACTTCTACCAAGATATATCAGAGAAGTTTACATCATAGAAGGTTGACTGAACATCATACAGGTTTGACCAAAATATATCAAACAAGTTCTCAGTCAAGAAATATCAGCTAAGTTTAAGATACTCAGTCCACATCAGCAAGAGTTGAAAGTCAACAATCACAGAACACCACATGCTAGACGTAAGGAGATAAACTGAAAAGATTCCCAGAAAGCTAGGAATAAAATATTCCTTGAGATCCACGTTCTGAAGACTTATGATTATTCTAAACTATAATAACGGCGCTAACAAAGATGGTCTTTCAAACGGTCGGAATTGAAAAGGGGGAATCAATACGTGCAACAGAATGATACGATAAACAAAGAAGTCCACTCTCCAACGGACGGATTTGTTACAGTGATGCAACAGCTATGAAGGAAGCTCAAGGATCGTACTATAAATACCCAAAGATATGAATTGAGCAAAGTACGATGCGAACAACACTCATAAGCAATCAAAGTATTCAAGGCAATCAAAGCAAACTATAGCATCGTGAAAAGAGCAAAGATTTAAACAGTCATATTCTGAGAAGCTCTTTAGTTAGAGAAGACAAAAACTCTTGTCTTTAAAGTTTGAGTTTGGGGTACTTCTGTGAACAAGGTTTTTAGAAGTTGCACGACTGATAAGGCATCCACGGGTTCTTGATTGGAAGGTGATAGACATCTCGAGAAGTTTTTGAGGCATCTACGAGTTTTCAATCAGGAGGTGCTAGGCAGTCAAAGGGAGTTGCAACGGCCACGGGATTCCACTGGTTGGAAGCTGTTGTAACTGGTTGAATCATTGTAATGTTTATCACTGGTTGAAAGTTATAGTGAATTCATCTCCAACTAGTTTGGACATTGTAGAGGATTATCCCACCTCTAGAACCACTATAAGTACTTGTGTGATTTACTACTTTACACATTATACTTAACTGCTGCATTCATATTTACTGTTCCATTAGAAGTTAACTGCAGACGATGTTAAGTTATCTGTATCGGCATCAGCTGTGTCTTCCGAACTATCTGTCTGCAGACGACATAAGTCACCTGTACTTATCACTAGGGGTGTTCAAAACCGGATATCCGGACTTTCGGATATCCGAAACTTCGGATATCCGAAAGTTCGGATAGTAGATTTTGATATCCGATATCCGTATCCGAAATTTCGGATATCCGATTTTCGGATATCCGAAATTTCGGATACGGATATCGGATATCCGAATATCCGGAAAAAATATGAATTTTATTCGGATATCCATATATTCAAAAAAAATATTCGGATTTGGATATCGGATATCCGAATATCCGAAAAAAACTTCGGATATGGATATCGGATATCCGAATATCCGAATATTTTCTATTATTTAAAATATAAAAAACTAAAAAATTTAGGGTTTTTCGGATATTTCGGATATCCGAATATCCGATTTTTCTGAAAAGTACTATCCGATATCCGAATCCGAAGTTCCGGATATCCGAACTTCGGATATCCGAATTTTCGGATATCCGAATTTTCGGATATCCGGAACTTCGGATTTTCGGATATTTCGGATCGGATATCGGATATCGGATATTTTTGAACACCCCTACTTATCACAGCTGAGAAACTCACCTGACTTTCAGGAAAGAGTTTAATAAGCCTATTCACCCCCTCTAGACTTATTCCTGACGACTTGTGACCTACAAATGGTATCAGAGAGGTTGGTTCAATTTTACATAACCAGATCCATATATCTGGTCATATATATTAATCTCTCATTTAGAATGAAACACATGCAACATATGCACTCTAGATTACCTGTATTTTCCGTTGATGAATATGACCTCTGAAAGATAAGAATGCAGGCGCACTTATCATCCATCCATGACGACATGTGGTGCATCATTGAAGATGGTCCTTTCATCTTTGAGAAGGACAACTCACCTGAGGAGATTGCAGCTGGGAAGCCAGAGAAGATTTCCAGGAAGAGAACCGAGATGTCCCTTGAAGAAAGAAAGCTAGCCAATCTATACAATCGGGCCGAAGATGTTCTATACCAGACCCTTGATAAAGCTACAATGGTCAAGATAAAAAACTGCAAGAATGCAAAGGAAATCTGGGACACATTAGCAGTAATGTGTGAAGGAATGGAGCTGATCAAAGAAAACAAGTTTTCAATAGCTACACAAAAATTTGACAACTTCAAGATGAATACCGAAGAAACCATTGATCAAGTAGATGGAAGATTCACCGAGATCAAAATAAGATCAACTCCCTTGGAAAGACCTATGGCAACATGGAGATGGCTCTAAAAGTTTTGAGATCCCTCAATCCTGAATAGAGCATGAAGGCCGTAGCCATGAGAGAATGAAAAGACCTCAACAAGATAAAGATCCTGGAGCTGTTTTCTGATATGAAGGCATACAATTTGACTGTCCTGATCTCAAGAAGGATGAAGACATGAAAAATATGAGCAGAAAGGAGTACAAAAGGAAAACTCTCATAATTGAAGACCAGATTGAAGAAAGAGCAGAATCAAGTGGTGGATTCTTCTCTGATGATGATGATGATGATGATGATGATGAATACAGCTGTCTGATGGCCAATCTAGCTGATGAAGAGGTAACTTCAAAACACCAGACTACAGAGGGTTGTAGCTCTGACATGTCTGAAGATATGAATATTAATGAATCTGTAATTACTAAAAGATTTTGAAACCCTTAAATCAGCTCACCAGACTGTGACAGCCGAGAATGCACAACTAAGAATGAGAAAGTCCAGCTGAAAAATGATTTTGACAAGCTCAGCCAAGAGTCAGCGAAACTTCAAAACATTATAGTTGAGCTTGAAAAATGATCTAAAAACACTTTGAAAAACTCAGTTGAAAATACTACAGTTGAGATCTACAAGCTGACTGTTTTAAATAGTGAAAAATCAGCTGCACTCGCTCATGTCAAAACTGAGCTATCCAAGTTGAAACAGTTAAATAGTACACAAGCTAAAGAGATAATATCTCTAAAGACATCTATAACCTTCGATGAATTGTGTATGAAAAAAGGCCACTTTATTCCAGATCAGGCCTTGGATATGACCCCAACACTCCCTCTAGTTCAAAAAGTACTTTCATCAAGGGAGAAACAATTGTCCAGACTACTGAGCCTACATATAAACCCATATTTCAAAATAGGCAGCAGCCCAGTCAAAAGTTTAGGCAGCATCCAAGGTTCACTAGGCAGCCACCTAGAGAAGAGACTAGGCAATGACCAAGGCAGAAGCAGCAGTCATGACACTATGCCAAGTATTACCAAAGACTCCCAAAAAACAGATTTCAAAATGAGAGAGGCAAATGGAAACCTCAAGGTTATCCAAATTCTCAAAATGAACAGGTGTGGAGACCCCAAATATTTAACAAATGGTCTCAGCCAAGATTTAGAAATGGCCCACACCACAGATTTTATGAGGCATATCCAGTATACAACCCTAACCAGGGATATACGCCTAGACAACACACACCTTATAGGGGAAATCAACATAATTTTCATAATCCAATTAGAAATCAATTCTCCAGGAAACCTACTAACCCTAGAGGACCCACACAGATTTGGGTACCTAAATATCTGCTTGTTTGATTGCAGAAAAGGTGGAAGGACTACTACCACATCTCTTCAAATTCAACAATGGGAGGAGAAGAATGGTTTGTAGATTCTGGATGCCCAAGGCACACGACAGGTAATAAGAAGGTGCTCTCAAATTATATCAAAGAAAGAGGCCCAAATGTAACCATTGGAGATAGCTCTAGAGGTCAGACAAAAGGATTTGGAGATCTGCACAGAGGAAATATAATCATATCCAAAGTCCACTATGTCAATGGTCTCAAATACAACCTGTTGAGCATAAGCCAATTTTTGGATGAGAAGAACCTAGTAGTCTTCACCATTTGGAAATGCATGGTGATTGATATCTTATCTGGAGAAGTGAAGCTACAAGGATTCAGAAGGAGAGATGTCTACATGATAGATTGAAACACAGGCACTCCAAACACCTAAGACAATTGCTGAAAATGGATGGCTATGGCACAAGAGATTATGTCATCTAAACTTCAAATCCATCAACAATATAAGCTCTCTAAAGCTGGTCAGAGGACTTCCAGAATAAGTATTCAAGAAGGAAGCTCTCTGTGATGCATGTCAAAAAGAAACGCACCAGAGCAACTTTCGAACCAGTTCAGCCTACCACTCTCACCACCAGAGTTCTAGATCTACTTCATATGGATCTCTTTGGCCCCATCAAGATAAGGACATTTATTGGATGGAAGCATACTCTAGTAGTAGTAGATGACTACTCAAGATTCACATGGGTTGTTTTCTCTACAAAAGGAGTGAAACACTAACAAAGCTACCCGAGCTGCTAAGGAAAATCCAGAATGAGAAATCCCTCTCAATCATCAAGATCAGATCAGATAGAGGTGGATGATTTCTCAACAAGACAATCACTGAGTACAGTGATCAGAATGGAATCCAGCACGAGGTCTCTGCAGCCAGAACTCCACAGCAGAATGGTGTTGCTGAAAGAAGAAACAGAACCTTGAAGGAAGCAGCCAGGTCCATGATTGCAGAAGCTGACCTGCCATAGAGGTTATGGGCTGAAGCTGTCAAGACAGCATGCCATACTCAGAACAGGAGTATGATTGTAGGGAGACATGGCAAAACTCCCTATGAGGTTTGGAATGGCAGAACACCAACTGTTACATATTTTCATATATTTGGTTGTAATTGTTTCATCTACAACAATGGTAAACCCAATTGAATGCCTTTGATGCTAAAACTGATGATGGTCTCTTTATGGGATACTCATAAATAAGGCATACAGAGTATTTAACAAAAGAACCTTAGTTGTGAAAGAAACACCTCATGTTGTGTTTGATGAGTCTACTATTGAGTACAGGAAACATGTGGAACTAATTGAGAATAAGATCAAAACCGCCACCCTGGAAGAAGTCATCATTATGATACATGAATGATGGACTCATCTGAAGACCCAACTGCAGATCAGACAGGAACTGCAGATCAGACAGGAGACCCAACTGCAGATCCAATCGTACCTGAGCCAACTATAACTGACAAAGACCCATCTATAGAGCAGACAAGATCCCCACCTGCAAATGACAAGACCGTAGCTGATCCAGTTGCATATCAAGAAGTTTAAAACCTAGATGAAGCAGAGAGAGACAAAGTCTACCAAAGTAACTCAACATGGGGAACAAACCCTAAAAAAGATATCCCCAATGGCTCAGAGATCATCCCATCCAACAGATCATTGGAAACCTAACTGATAGAGTCAAGGCCAGACAATCTACAGAACCAGCAGGAATGGCAATGTTATCTTGTTTCATGTCTTTGATGGAACCTAAAACAACTGAACAGTCCCTGGATGACTACTCATGGATAATTGCAATGCAAGAAGAGCTGAACCAGATGGAGAGAAACAATGTCTGGGAACTAACAGACAGACCAGATCACAAGAAAGCAATTGGCACCAAATGGGTGTACAAGAACAAGTGTGATGAACATGGAGCTGTTGTTAGGAATAAGGCCAGACTAGTTGCTAAATGATATGCAAAATGTGAAGGAATAGATTTTGATGAAACATATACACCCGTTGCAAGATTGGAAGCCATCAGACTATTCCTTGCATATGCAGCATTCAAAGATTTTGAAGTCTACCAAATGGATGTAAAAAGTGCCTTTCTCAATGAGATTCTAGAAGAAGAAGTCTATGTGGAGCAACCCCATGGATTTGTCAAAGGACATAAAGTTTACAAGCTTCTAAAAGATCTATATGGACTCAAGCAGGAACCAAGAGCATGTATGAAACACTATCTGTGTTTCTTGAGAAAAATGGTTTCAGCAAAGGAAAGGTAGACAAAATCTTATTCAGAGTGGAACATGAAGACCACATATTATTAGTTCAAATATTTGTGGATGACATCATATTTGGCTCAACCAAACCGGAGCTGTGTGAGAAGTTCTCAAATCTCATGCAAGGAGAATTTGAGATGAGTATGATGGGTAAACTTAATTTCTTTCTTGGTTTGCAAGTCAAGCAGATGAAAAATGGAATTTTCATCAATCAATCTAAATACACAAAAGATCTAATCAAGAGATTTGGATTGGACTCAGCCAAAACACTAAGAACTCCAATGAGCACAAGCCTACACCTAGATGCAGATGAAGGAGGCATATCAGTGGATCCAACCCACTACAGAGGACTTATTGGATCACTCATTTACCTAACTTCAAGCAGACCAGATATATCATATGCAGTAGGAGTATGTGCAAGATTTCAATCCAAGCCAAAGCAGTCTCACCAGGAAGCAGCTAAGAGGATTATCAGATACCTTAAGTCTACAATCAATGTCGGACTATTGTATCCTAAGGACAACAACTTTGAGCTATCAGGATACTGGGATGCAGACTTTGCAGGATGTAATATTGACAGGAAAAGCACCAGTGGAACGTGCCAATTCCTTGGAACCAGACTTATTTCTTGGTTCAGTACGAACCAGGTATCCAGCTCAATATCAACAACAGAGTCTGAATACCTAGCTGCAGGCAGCTGTTGTGCTCAAATTCTATGGATCAGACAACAGCTAAGGGACTACAACATCACTGCAGATGAAGTCCCAATATGGTGCGACAACAATAGAGCAATTGCAATAACCAATAATCCAGTATTACAATCAAGGACAAAGCACATTGATGTCAAACATCATTTCATGAGAGATCATCTGCTTAACAAGAGAGTCAGAGCAGAAAGAGTTAGCACAGAATATCAAATTGCTGATATTTTCACTAAACCTTTACCAGAAGAAAGGTTTTTGGAGCTAAGCAGGGAACTTGGTCTACTAGATTGGGAATCTAGTACATACGAGAAAGCTACCTGATGTGGAGTCCAGGTGACCAAAAACTACCTGATGCAGAAAATCTACCTAATGCAGAAAAGCTACCTGATGCAGAAAGCTACCTGATGTGGAGACCAGACAAGAAATCTACCTGATCAGACCAGACAAGGAAAAGTTAGTTGACGTCAACCATAGGCGAAACAACTTACCTGATGCAGAGCAGACAAGATGTCAACCGGTCAACCAGCTAAGTTCCCAATTCTTAGACCGACTTAATTATTATATTACACATGGACAAACACATGATCACACTACCTCCACGACGTCCAACCAAACTCATTTAACTTCTCAAAAATTGGACCGCCACATATTTATTTTATTATTAAATTCAAAGCATCCTTTCAAATGGCTATATAAGACGGTCGAAATCATTTCACAAAATCTTTATCGTCTTCAAGCTTACGAACCCTAATTTTTCAAAAGCAGATTTGAATTTACACTACACTCAAGCGAAAAATTCTTTTTGCAGAAATGGAATCTTACTTCAAAGGTGTCAATCTCAAACTGGTGAAAGAACAGATTATTTTCAGCATTGTTGTTGATTTTCAAGGATTACTGGCAACAAACAACTCGAGGGTGTTGGAATATTTATTCCACATATTAATAAGTGTTTTGATGATTAAGTTGCTAAACAAAACAATAAAGAGGTGATGCAAAACAACGAAGGAATCGAAAAAGCAAAAAGCTGGACAAAATACAAAGCTAGCGCACGCTAGATACATAAGTTAGTGCACGCTACACGTAATGATTAACGCACGCTATCGAGCCAATATTACCGTTGTGAAGAGAATACAAACACAGATTATCGTATGTAATGAAATAAGCTTAGCGCACGCAAGAGATGATATTTAGCACACGCTAAATATCAAAGTTTGAATCAAGTCAAACAATCCGTTGGGGATAATATGCTACAAGTCAAAAAGCATTAACGGATATATGACGCATGCAATGATGCATGATTAGCGCACACTACAAGAAAGAGTTAGTGCACGCTAACTGTGAAGGACAGAAGCTACTGGACTGAAAATGGAAGACGTTAACGTGCGTAACATCACATAACGTACGCTAAGGCATATACATACGCGATAGCGCACGCTAAGGAAGTCTGCCTACTGCACGCTAATAATCAACTGGCAGTAACGGCTAGTTTGTGGAAGAAGGCTATAAATACCAAATGAGTTGGTATCATCCCACATAACAACATTGAGCAATTCATATACATTTGAGATATCATTGTAAATATTATAGTTGTTGTTCTTGAGCTTAAATTAGAGTGATTGAGTGTTATACACAAAATCATACACGAGTGAGAAAAAGAAAAGATACGATTGGACTCGGTGTTATTAGGATCAAGGATCCGGCATTGTTAGAATCACAATCGCTATCTTAGTGAGGTTTATCTAGTACCAATAGAAAGCTAGAGTGGTTGATTCCTTATCCAATAGAAAAGAAAAATGGTTTTACTCGGACCGATAGAAGACGAGCTTGTAACGATAATCTCTCGACCGATAGAAGAGAGGTGCAGAGGTTTTGATCTTGATCCTATAGAAAAAGATACATCGAGAGAGGACGTAGGCACATTTGTCCGAACCTCTATAAATCCGCGTGTCATTTATTTTTAGCATTTAATTTTCGCTTCCGCACAAACGGTGCAAATACCGATATTACTCCAACAATTGGTATCGGAGCGGTACTCCTATAAGCGGCTTTATATCCGAGGAGAAAAGATCCAATGGCGTTTCAACTTGCTCCCGTCGAAGGCCTTGCTCTCAACCGACCACCATTCTTTGATGGCTCAAACTTCATGATGTGGAGGAAGAAGATGTCTATATTCATCCGAGCATATGACATCGAGCTTTGGAAGGTGAATTGTCTTGGTCCAAAAATTCCGACAAATTCCAACGGTACGCTTAAAACTTTCAAAGAATATGACGATTCCGATTGGAAAAACGACCACTACAATTGTAAGGCAACTCAACTTCTTTATTGTGCCTTAAATCTGGAAGAACACAACCGGATATCATCGTGTGATAGTGCCAAAGAAATTTGGAAAATGCTTGAGGTAACACACGAAGGTACGTCTCAAGTCAAGGAGACGAAAATAAACATGCTCCTTCACGAATACGAACTATTTCAAATGAAGGACGACGAATCCATCACGATAATGCTTGACCGTTTTTCGGTTATTACTAATGGATTAGCATGTTTCGGGAAACCACTTTCGAGTAGTGAGAAAGTAAAGAAAATTCTCCGATCACTACCTCGAGAATGGAACGGTACGATAACGGCAATAATGGAATCTAAAGATTTAAATAATCTTGATTTTAGTGCTCTTGTTGGTTCTCTTATCAACTACGAGATTGTTCTAAAATCTCGGAATGCCAAACTGAAACCGAAGGAGAGATCGATAGCCATAAAGGCCAAACTGTCGAGAAAGAAAGAAGAAATCCCGGTGGACGAAAGCGACGAAGAATCGGCATATTATGCCAAGAATATTAATAATTTTCAACACTTATTAAACCAGAGAAAGAAGGACATTCAAGCGGGCAAATCTAAGAAATTCGACAACACCTGTCGATTATGTGGTAAACCAGGCCACTTTGCTAAGAACCGTTGAGTAAAACAAAAGGAAGTCTTAGTTGCAACATGGAGTCACGAAGATCCTGATGATGATTTCATGAATCAAAATAATCTCGCACTCATGGCCCGGAGTTCATTCGACGACAGCAACGTCGAAAGCCAACTAAGTAATTCTTACGATGAACTTTTTGAAGCATTCGAGTTATTACATACCGATTATCAAAATGCTTTAAAATAAATCAAATCCCTTCAAACTAAATATAAATCTTTGGAAATTGAAAATTCCAAAATTCTTGAAAAGGGAAAATTTGTCGAGTTCGATCATTCAAAATACCTTGAAAACGAAAATACTTTAAAGAATGATCTTGTTAAAGTTCAAACCGAGCTCAAAAATTTAACGAAGAAATTTTCTTTCGGAAACGAGAAATTTGAAAATATGCTCTCGGTTCAAAAATACACATTAAATAAAGAGGGGTTAGGATTCAAACCGCGTTCTAAAAATAGATCCGTAAATTTCAAAATACCCCGGTGTGAAAAATATTTGAAAATTGGGCATCACATTTCAAATTGCAAAAGCCCAAGACGGACGATTAAAGTCAAGAAAATTTGGGTTCCTAAAGGAACAATTGTTTCAAATATCGTCTACGTCTCGAAACAAAAACCGACTTTCGGTTGGATCCCCAAAAATTAATTTTTGATATTTTACAAAGGGGGAGATAATACTTTGAGGGGGAGATATTTCCTAATATTACATAGTTTTATACTATTGCATATTTTTTTATTCGTTTATTGGTATCCTCTATATTTTATACTTTTTGCTGAATACAAAAAGGGAGAGAAGAAGTTGAATCGGATAAAAGTAAAAAGGAGGAGAAATAATAAAACCTAAGAAGTCGAAAAGAAGAAGAAAGCATACAAAAAGGGGGAGAAACGAAGGAGTTGAAAAATGAAAAACAAAGAAGTCGAAAATGACAGAAAAAGAAAAAGGATGGGTGAAACTAATGAAACGATCAAAGTCGAAAACTTTGAAACGTACACACACACACACACACATATATATATATATATATATATATTATTTTGCAGGTTTTATCCAATTCAAGAGTTGTTTTGTAATCATCAAAAAGGGGGAGATTGTTGGAATATTTATTCCACATATTAATAAGTGTTTTGATGATTAAGTTGCTAAACAAAATAAAACAACAAAGAGGCGATGCAAAATGGCGAAGGAATCGAAAACGCAAAAAGCTGGATAAAATACAAAGCTAGCGCACGCTAGATACATAAGTTAGCGCACGCTAACGGGTCCCAGCTGCAGATCAGACGAGTTCGAAGTAACTTGAAGTGAAGTGAGCTGATGAGGATGGCGCACGCTACACGTAATGATTAACGCACGCTATCGAGCCAATATTTTCGTTGTGAAGAGAATACAAACACAGATTGTCGTATGCAATGAAGTAAGCTTAGCGCACGCAAGAGATGATATTTAGCGCACGCTAAATATCAAAGTTTGAATCGAGTCAAACAATCCGTTGGGGATAATCTTCTGCAAGTCAAAAAGCATTAACGGATATATGACGCATGCAATGATGCATGATTAGCGCACGCTACAAGAAAGAGTTAGCGCACGCTAACTGTGAAGGACAGAAGCCACTGGACTGAAAATGGAAGACGTTAACGTACGTAACAGTACATAACGTACGCTAAGGCATATACATACACGATAGCGCATGCTAAGGAAGTCAGCCTAGCGCACACTAATAATAAACTGGCAGTAACGGCTAGTTTGTGGAAGAAGGCTATAAATACCAAATGAGTTGGTATCGTTCCACACAACAACATTGAGCAATTCATATACATTTGAGATATCATTGTAAACATTATAGTTGTTGTTCTTGAGCTTAAATTAGAGTGATTGAGTGTTATACACAAAATCATACACGAGTGAGAAAAAGAAAAGATACGATTGAATTCGGTGTTATTAGGATCAAGGATCCGGCATTGTTAGAATCACAATCGCTATCTTAGTGAGGTTTATCTAGTACCAATAGAAAGCTAGAGTGGTTGATTTCTTATCCAACAGAAAAGGAAAACGAATTTACTCGGACCGATAGAAGACGAGCTTGTAACGGTAATCCCTCGACCGATAGAAGAGAGGTGCAGAGGTTTTGATCTTGATCCTATAGAAAAATATACATCGAGAGAGGACGTAGGCACGTTTGGCCGAACCTCTATAAATCCGCGTGTCATTTATTTTCAGCATTTAATTTTCGCTTCCGCACAAACGGTGCAAATACCGATATTACTCCAACAGGGGGAAATGGTGTTTGTGACCCGAATGATGAAGAAAAACAGCATCTACCATTTTCTGGACATTTGTCCAAAACAGCTTTTCAAGGAGGCAGTAATATGCTTCTACAGGGAGGCTCAAGTGACCGAACAGTGTATCTCAAGCTTTATTCTCGGAAAAGAAGTCAACATCACCCCTCAAACCATAGCTGATGCGTTCTAGATGGAGAACAGTGGCATCGCCGTCGAAGACCTAAAGCAAAACCCAATCGAAACTTGGTATGAGATCAATCTGCCCAAGGAGCCATCTAAGGTCTAACTCACGTCGAAAAAAAATGACCTTAAAAAGGAATACATATCTGTCCTGGACATAAACAACAAAATTGTCATGGGCATGGCAGGAAGCTATGACCAACTATCCTCTCGTGATGGGAGCCCTTTTACAGCAGAAGGGGATTAACTGGCCTGACTACATATACATGCAGTTAGTCCTAGAGGTCAACAAAGTGAGCTGGGATGAGGAAGAGAAGAAATCCAGATAGAAGCTGACATATGGAACTCAAATAAGCTGGATCATGGAGTTCCTGGGAAAGGCCAAAGGAAGGGCAGACCCCTTTCACCTAAGCAAGAGACTTGGTCATTTGGACCATGAAATCCTCAAGCATATCAGAGACAAGAGGGAAAAGGCAGCTGAGCAAATCAAGGGAATGACATCTGGGACATCTGAGTACAGAGTACCTTTAGACACTGAATCAGAGAAGTTAGATGCAGCTGCAGCTGAGACTTCTCAAAAGTCACCTGCACATGAAAAGCTACCTACAGATGACACTGACTCAGACAACATTCTACTGTCAAATATATTCAAGAGAAAGTCACCTGAAGCAGAAGAATTTGTCCACATCACTTCTTCACCAGCTCAACCCCAAAAGATACCAAGAGGACTGATAGACTATCATTCAGATGAAGAACAAGAGGTGCAGCATCCCTCATCTCCTGCACCTGCAGAATCCGAAGATCACCCCCAACACTCATCTGAGATGGTGCCCAATGTGGTTCATCTCCTAACTCTTCCAAGCCAAACAGAGGAAGAAGCAGCAGAGGAGATAGTTGAAGTACCTCAAGCAGGCTACTCGTTCAATCTCAGGGAAAACAACTATCTGAACCTGACCACAGCTCAACTGCAAATGGTAAGGAAAGAAGTTCTACACTATTCTTTTATTAACATATATGAATCTCAACGTCTCCCAACTAAAAAGCTTTGTGGAGTGAAGTACTTGGGAGCACCCCATTGCTGTAGAACATTCGATTTTATATTTTTGTCAAGAAACAAATGTGGGGAAGATACTGGAGGAAAACTGGTTCATATCTCAATTTAAACAAAACATGGACCAGTTCATCCTCCAGGTCATGAAAGATGTTTTTCAAGGAAATTTTTTTGCTGAGGAGGATGAAGTAAGAAGAGAAGGAGAAAGAGACGAGAATAAAATTATCATTACTGAAGAAGTTGAAAAAAGGAAAAAGAGACTGAATAATTTGAAAAGAAAGATGAGGATGAGGAGGAAGAAAAAGAAAAAGAAAAGTCTGAAGAAGAAAAGGAGACAGGAGAAGAAAAGAAAGAAGAAGAAAAATAGAAAGAAGAAGAGAAGGAGAAAGATGATGAAAAAAAGGAAGAAGAAAGAAGAGATGAAGATGAGGATCATGATAAAAAAGAACCTGATCATGCCCCGGAAGCTGCAGCAGATAATCAGGGGAAACAGCCTGAGCAGAAGTCCCCTGTAGAGAAGAAATAGCCATCTGCAGAGCAGAAGTCCTCTGCAGACAAGGAACCATCAGATGACAAATCAGGGACACCTGAGAAGACCCCATCTGATCAGGCGCCCGCGGATAGGCAGGTCTCCTTTGAGAAATCACTTACTTAGAGACCAACTGCAAACGAGGATTCAGGAAAAAATATTGTTCGTGCAGAGCTTCCTATGTATCAGCTACCTCCTAATCTGACTGAGCTTATCAGAGGCATTGTTGAAGAGACAGTTGCCAAGCTTCTGGCAACTGAAGTCAAACCTGACCTGACGTCTCTTAATGCAAAAATGGACATTTTACTAAAGAAGAAGGACCCTTCCCCAACACCCACTAACAACAGAATGCCTATTGGCATGTCTGATTTCATGACAAGGGTAGAGGAGCAGCTTGCCACAATTCTTGATGCCGGGAAAAAGGGGGAAGATAAGGGTAAAGATAAAGGCAAAAAGGAAGACATCAGGCAGGGGGAAGGCAGAGAAGAGATAGCCAGACAAGACCTCCCTCTTCTACAGGCAGGTACCTCTCACCTCAAAAGAAAAGAAATGGATGCATCATCAGATAACCAATCTACAGCCAAAAAGAGAAGGACGAGACAAGAGACGAAGGAGAGATACTAATGAGAGGGAAAGGAGCTTTGGCTTGTCAAAGAATTCTTACCTGCTGAGGCAGCACCAATGTGGGAAGGAGCAAAGAAGCAATTCATAGAGAAATATTACCTCTGGGAGTTGCTTCAAGACAAAGATTGCTTCCCACAGCAAACGCTCATCAATTTCATGTCTTAAACTTGGCTAAAACTCTAGACAGTCCTGAAAAAATATGCAAGAAAATTCAATGCATATCCCATGATTCCCAGTTTCAGACCTAAAGAAGCTCCCACTCTGATGAACAATGAACTGGATGAACTGGCCATTCAGGAAGAAATCAAGGAACTATGTGTTGAGAACAATTTCTCATCTGCTGAGGAACAACAATTTGCTTCTGTGATTATCAAGAGGAAATATGGGTTAGCCCCAGTCTCCAAGAATCCAATTGGTGCCAAGCTACTAAGGTCTCTCCCTCTAGCTAAGCAGAAGGTCAGATGAGGAAGAGGGAGAGGAAGATAATCTTGCCTTGTAATCTTATTTTGTAATTTACTTGTAATTTTTGCATTACCTGTAATTTGTGTAATACTTGTAATTTTCCTGTATTTGGTTTCATTCAACAGCACTGTAATGTAAACATCAAATACATATTTATAACAGACACTTGAATGACAACCACTAGTTGTCTCAAAATAGACTGAGTTTTATTATGTCTTGCACTTTATTTTTTGCAGACTTGCCTTACATTTGAAATGCTTTAGTTTTGCCATCATCAGAATAGGGGGAATTTGTTAGGAATACTTGTTAAATTTTGATGTGTATTGATAATTATTCAAATGTATGTTTTAAGTACTTGGAAAATTTTAAACAAGAACCAAATGAATATCTTCTATAGGCCTTTAAATTTAGGCTAAGTCTTGATCAAATGTTGATCAGTAGAAAATCAATTAAGTACAGAACTGTCGTTTATCAGAGAAGTTATCAAGCAAGATCATTTCAGAGAAGTTTTGGTCAACAGAAATATCAGTTGAAGTTTGACCATCAGATGAGAGAACATCCATCAGGTCAGAGAACTTCAGATCAGAGGACTTCATCTCAGAGAACTTCATATCAGAGGACTTTATCTCAGAGATTCAGAGCAGAGAACTTTATCTCAGAGAAGTCCAGAGCAGAGAACTTTATCGCAGAGAACTTCTACCAAGATACATCAGAGAAGTTTATATCAGAGAAGGTTGACTGCACATCAGACAGGTTTGACCAAAATATACCAGACAAGTTATCAGTCAAGAAATATCAGCCAAGTTCAAGATACTCAGTCCACGTCAGCAAGATTTGAAAATCAACAATCACGGAAAGCCTCATCAAAGACGTAAGGAGACAAACTGGAAAGATTCCCGGAAAGCTAGGAACTTGAGATCCACGTTCTGAAGACTTATGATTATTCTAAGCTAGAATAACGGCGCTAACAAAGAAAGTATTTCAAACAGTCGGAATTGAAAAAGGGGAATCAAGCCATGCAACAGAATGATAAGATAAACAAAGAAGTCCACTCTCCAACAGACGGATTTGTTACAGTGATGCAATGGCTATGAAGGAAGCTCAAGGATCGTACTACAAATACCTGAAGATATGAATTGAGCAAAGTACGATGCGAACAACACTTACAAGCAATCAAAGTATTCAAGGCAATCAAAGCAAACTATAGCATCGTGAAAAGGGTGAAGCTTTAAACAGTCATATTCTGAGAAGTTCTTTAGTTGGAGATGACAAAACTCTTGTCTTTAAAGTTTGAGTTTGGGGTACTTCTGCGAACAAGGTTGCAGAAGTTGCGTGATTGATAAGGCATCCACGGGTTCTTGATTGGAAGGTGATAGACAGCTCGAGAAGTTTTTGAGGCATCTACGGGTTTTCAATCAGGAGGTGCTAGGCAGTCAAAGGGAGTTGCAACAGCCACGGGATTCCACTGGTTGGAAGTTGTTGTAACTGGTTGAATCATTGTAACGTTTGTCACTGGTTGAAAGTTATAGTGAATTCATCTCCAACTGGTTTGGAGAAAAGTAGACTAGTAGCGGATTACCCCACCTCTGAAACCACTATAAGTACTTGTGTGATTTATTGTTTTACACATCATACTTAACTACTGCATTCATATTTACTATTCCATTAGAAGTTAACTATAGACGACATTAAGTAATTTGTATCGTCATCAGCCGTGTCTTCCGCACTATCTGTCTGCAGACGACATAAGTCATCTGTACTATTTACAGCTGAGAAACTCACCTGACTTTCAGGAAAGAGTTTAATAAGTCTATTCACCCCCTCTCTCGACTTATTCCTGACGACTTGTGACCTACATGCCTCAGTACCTTTAATTGGTTACCGACGACGGAAATGATAATCAAATACGTCAATGCCTTCAATCGGCCAATACAACATCTATAGCAAAACACCAACATCAATAGCAACACTCATATCGATGTCTTAATCGAACATCAATATCAACAATAACTAATCGATACATCGATACATCGAACCGGCTAACGACAACAAAAATAACAACAAGGCGATCAACAATAACATTTGGCATAACTATCGAAGGGTATCGTATCAACAATCCCATGATATCAACGAAAATCATGGAGAGACTACGTCTCGAAATGATACAACACATTCATACACATACAGGATAACATTAATCTCATTGACAAGTACAAGTATAAAACTTGCCTCAAACTGAAGGCGATGAAATCCTCCAACGAACAACGAACAACGAACGGCGTCCTACGACAATCACAAGCACTCGAACAACCTTAAATGAAATACAATTCATTCAGTAACACAATATCAATTGAAAACAACACAAACGAATATCATAGTCCTCAACTATAAATTCTAACTCCAATCATCTCAATGATCAATTAACATGATCATAATGTTCTTAACACTTGTGAAAAATAATTCAACAAGGATAATCAAGAACAACATCATATTAATTATCTCAAAATGATAATAGTACCAATATCATCATCAATACCTCAAGAACATCATCAACACAACAACATGATTTCTACACAATCACAATCACCAATTCATCAAGAATTCGGAGTAATCAACAAGATTAACTTAACCATTTTAAGATTATCACAATTATCTATATAACTCATCCTAATCCTACACTAAAATGATTATAATCTCTCAAGAACACAACCAACAACAATAATCATCTCAAATCTATGTTAATCATCTAAAAATCTTAATATAACTCTTCCTAGACATGGTTATAATCTCCGAGTATTCTTAAACATCAAGAACACAATCAACCTCAAGTCATAATCATCATATTCTTCATCATAAGTTCATAAAAACAATGAAGAATCATACTATCCTCCAACAACCCATCAATACACGAACTAATCGACCACAACATCATCATAATCTCAAGATAAATACAAGATTTGTCAACATACCTCTTTAAAGTGAAGAACAACCTCAAACCCTTCAAGAAACACTCCAATCTTCAAGCTCCCAAGCTCCAATCCAAGTTATGAAGCTCCAATCAAGTTGGAAGTGGCTGGAATACACTAAGGTATGCAGAGGGATGATTTCTAGAGAGAGAAATTGAAAATGGTGATAGAGTTGTATACATCAAAGCATACTTTATGCTTGTATTACCTAATTTCCCGGTCTTTATCTATGAGTATATTTAATTCATTTCATCACATGTTTTGCATATTTATTCACGCTATGGTTATGCAAATGTTGTCTAATTACTTTATATTGTAGATAATGTGGTGTGTCGAGTCACGCAGAAGATCACATTATCGGTTCCTTATATAGTAATAATTAGTTCACAACCTATATAACATTAGACGGTTGTGTGAGAGGTTGTAGTATGTGTTTGAGATTGGTTGGTCTTGACCATTCGCATATATTAGCGTATTCGGTATACGATGAACAGGATCGAGGTGAGATAGATTCTTCTGTACCGACTATAAGAAGAACATACATCTCGGACAATTATTATTTCTTAATTCTAGTGATTAATATTTAATTATATATACTTAATATTTATTGCTTTGATTTATCATGGGTGAGAGCCAAAATGATTGACTCAATATGCTCGATATTTTGGGCAATATTATAATTTATATGATAATTAATATTATAGTTAGAAATCGTGTCCCGACCAGTCGGGTTGATCATGTCCCTTGAGGCACTCGAAAGGATTATTATATTAAACCCTGCAGGTGGAATTAATTTTCGATATAATAATAAAGATCGAGTAGTATAATCATGTATAATATACTAATTAATTAAAAGCTGTGAGTAGCTTAAATTAATTAATGGATATGTGATATCTTAAGCACGGAAAATAATTAATTCAAAAATGAGCCCAATTTCATAATTTGGGATTTTGATAGGAAGTGCAATATCAACCTTTTAGTGGACTAAGTTGATATTAATAGATTCATTATATTAGGAAGAGTCCTAATATGGTAAGCTGAGATCTATTGGGAGTACTTACCTTATCCTCCTTAAGGTCCCTAGAGTAGCCCATAACACCTATAAATAGGACTATGGTGTTGGACGATTTTTACACTCTTATTGAACAAGAATTTCCGACTTTTTAATTGTGGATCTTGACTTGTGTCTTGGATTCCATAATTTAGCTAATACAATATTTTTCTAAATACACAAATATTCAAGAAAAATAGAGAGAAAAATTTGTGAGGTATTTCTTGGAGAAATTCAGCCGATCCCATACTGCAGTACAAGTTTTGATCCGGTAGATTATTGCCCACACGACATCTGGATCTTAGGCGGGACATACTCTAGAAGATCTTGAGATAGAAATACAAGAAGATCAAGGAGGAGTACAAGGAGGAGTTCGATCAGCCCAAAGGGATTTTCTACCACTTCGCTTCAAAGGTATGAATTATCAATTGTACTGCGTAAATATGTGTATTTAAATTGTTTATAATCTGTTTAAAACCTAAATAGATCCGATATTTATGTTGGTTAGTTTATAAAACCAAACAAACCTTTAAATTCAATATCGTTTTCGCTGCGTTTTATATTCCAACAATTGGTATCGGACCCGGTCTTTAAGTTCTGTTCAATTTAATTAATTTGGTGATTCATATGCTAGCAATTTAAATATTCATATGGTATGGTATTTGGAATATTTTTGCTAGAAATTGTCTTGCAGGTGAATATGGTCCAATTATCATGGCTATGTGAAAATTTATTTTATTTACGCGTTTTTGGTAATTTGGCCTAGTTTTGAGGCATGTATAAGTTTTCCGTATGAGAAATTCCGCGGGTAGTATAAGACTATTTTTCCTTGTATTTTTTTTGTGAAATTCGAAGTATTTTATCTTGTGTAAAATTATAATCGAATTAGAATATACAAAGCATAAAAGGAAAAGGAGTCCAAACGAAACGGGAATCCCGGGAGGAGCTCGGGACGTCCGAGCCACGGGGCCTGTGCGAGACACTGCATCGAGTCAGCCGAGGGTAGGCTGCCGGGCTGCGGGTCGGGCCAGCAGGTCGGGCAGCAGCCAGCGGGTCGGTTGTCCGGTTCTGGTAGTTCGGTGAATGTTCCTGTTCGTCTTTCCGCCGTTCGTTGCGTCCATTGGTTACAACATTCGAAAATGGAATTTTCTTGTGCAATTAATTTTGCATGGAAAAGAAAGTTCCTAAATTTGAAGATTTCGTGGGCTAACCGGGAAGCAGTGGGAGTTTTTTGAGCCGAAGACTTTCTCGTTATTCAAAATGAGGGGTAAAAGTCATGATAATTGGATTTAATTATCTAATTTATTTTATTGTTGGTTTTATTTTATTGTTTTGGATGTATGTCATGTATGGATGTATGCGTGATATGTTTCTTGCATGTTATGACGAGAAAATTAAAAACCTTATTTTACAAAATAACTAAGTGGTTTTAAAATTGATTTTTCAAAATTAAGTTGGCCTCCATAATTGTTTAAATTGTGAAATAATTAGTATGCGCGTTGATATTGGAGTCTTCCTTCACGTCGGATGTGCTAATTATTGACTCACTAGTTTTAAACTTCAATTTGATAACAAAAAGGTGAATGTTATTTCTTATGATAGGACCTCTCCATCTCTAGGACTATTATCATTAAATAATATTCTAAGGTTTGTTAAATTATAGTGTTCACTTAGGTGTATTAATTAATAAGCTCCCCATCGGAGTCTATGTTAATTTAATACATGGCCAAGAGGAACCAACTATTAATTTTACTTGTCAAAACGCATCTTGACTAGATAGTAAAATTAAAGACGTTAAAATCTACTTGAAAAATGTATGTGTAAACGTACACACTAACGTGGCTTGCATGTGTGGTTTTTCGAGGTGTTGGTTGATTGTATATATATATTGTGTTTTAAGGTTTTTCAATATATTTTGCTTCAAATTATGTGATGAATGGTGTTTTTAATTTTATTCTCAGATGTCTTTCAATCCACTTGCTGTTATTCTTAAAGAAAATAAACTTGATGGCACTAACTTTGCCGACTAAAAAAGAAATCTTGACATTGTCCTGACTGCCGAGGGGCATAAATTTGTGTTAGCTGAGGAGAGCCCTCTGGAACCAGAATAGGATGCCACTCCTAAAGAGTTGGCTGAAGTCCGAAAATGGAAGAAGTCTGATGAGATGGCTCGCTGTTACATTTTGGCTTCACTGACAAGTGTATTGCAGCATCAGCATCAGACGATGGGCTCAACCGCGGAGATAATGAAAAATCTCACCGAGATATTTGGTTATCAGAACCGGGCGACTATGCAAAATGTAATGAGGGTGTTGATGACAACCCAAATGTCTGAAGGGACCCCAGTAAGAGATCATGTTCTAAAAATGATGTCTCATTTGAACGAACTAAGCATACTGGGGGCTACTATTGATGCGGAGTCAAACATGTTTGGCTCCCTGTTCTATCACTTTGTGGATATTAGATTCGGGCTCCACTGATCATGTTTGTTATGACTCGCAAGGGTTCCAAGTAACCAAGGTGCTTAGTGCGGATGAGATTACTACAAAACTGGGGCGACTATTCCAGGCTGAAGGCTGTTGCATTGGGAGTCGTGCAGTTGAAAGTTAATTAAAGGATTCTAGTCCTAAATAATGTATTATTAGTACCTTATTTTAGAATGAATTTAATTTCGGTTTCTAAATTACGTCGTGATGGATATGTTAGGAATATGCCCTCGAATGCCACTCAGAGGATGAGAGAGAAGGGACATTGTATACTTGTAATTACGGAATAATTAATAAAAGGCAATATGATTCATTCATTGTTTATTGTACTTCAAATGCATTCTTGATTTGGTAAACATTGAAGTGAAGTCCATGTAAATAAGAGCGAATATTCCACTCTCGTTATTGGATAAGAGAAAATGCACTAGAAGTGTTTTAAAGCTTATTTACATAAACCGTTCGCAAGTCGATGAACTTAATTGGGCATTAAGTTTTGAGTAAAACTTGTATAACTGATGCTAGTATATGTGCATGTCTAGGTAGCATAGTTATAAGTATATTGGTGGGACCAATGTACTCGAACGCGACTCATACTTGATTCAGTCACACGGTATTCACTCTTGGGGAGTCGATGATGAATGTTGTGATAGTATACGTAGACCTTTGACTTGAGGGTTCAGTAAGAGACGTGCCTGTGACGTTTAGTTTGACATTAGAGTAGTTAGACTCATTTGCTTAATCGTTGGGTCAATCTCGAAGTGCGTACTATACGGGCATGTAGCAGTCTTTACTGTACGCCAAGAAAGGATTCTATCTCCTGTTACTGAGCAGGCGAATGTCCTATACGGTTAATGGCAAATAAGATAATAAGTCTTTGGCCAAAGCATTCTGATCTAGTCGTATTAGGTACACTAGTAATCCGTCAGTCTTAATTTGCATTAACACTTGTGTAGAGTTTAGTCAACAGTAGGGTTTGACTTTACCGTGACCCAAAGACTTGACCTAGACATCTGATGAAGGGTCTATACGTATATGGTATTCACGACATAATGGTTCTGGAATGATCCCTTCATTCGTTCTCAGTCGGGGTTTATAGTGCGGCCCGCTAAGCTGGCTAAGTACTGCCCGCACTCATTAGTTCCTCCCAATGCCGGCTGAGACGTACCTACATAGTCGCACATCAGGATCGTTGATAGATTAATGTGAATTTATTATCTCTCAAAATAATATTAGATATTGGATATCTAATTATGATTTATTAGATAAATCAAATAGCAGTCTTATGAATTGAAATTAAGTTAGTGGGTAATTAATTTAATTCATAAATTATATTTCTTAGAGAAATATATTTGTATTTGATATAATTAATTAATTAGAGTAATTAATTAGTATAAATATATTGGTGATAAAACGGAGTGTATTTAACGGAGTCGTTTAACGGACGTCCGGTACACGAGTTGAAGGAGAACCGGCCATGTAGGTAACACCACCGGCCGAACTCTGATCCATATCGGCATCCGCACACACATTAGAATGAGGTTCTGGGTTCCAGCCCGCTCTGTAGTCTTTACCCCCTCTGTCACTTCCTCAGATTCCACTTTCCATACTGAAAGAATAACGTTCGATCATGATCATAGCTCAAATTCGCCTCAACGACCAATCCAGAATGCTAAGTCAATAGCCGAACACAAATATACATGCCCAACAGATAAATAATCACATCAATCATGCTTAATCACAGCCAATACAGAGCCCACATGCTCCAAAACAAATAATCATGAATCAATCGTAACACAGATGTCACATACAGGTTTCAACAAAACATGTATAATCAATGACATAATGAGTGTATGAACATAAAAGAGAATCGAGTCCTTACACAGGTCATACGAAGCTTTGAGGTCTTGCGATACTAGTTCTCACTGACAACGACTCGATAAAATAATGACTCATACATTCGTCCAACTATCACGACTCACATAACCCGGCTGTCCAGATTGTCATAACCTGACAGCCCCACTACTACCGCGTCGGTAGAGCCACATAACTCACATATCAGGGTATCTCACAACCCATTTATCTGATACCATCTTCTGTAACACCCCCACAATCCCATTGGGTTACTACAGTGCCGTGGACCCCACCAGGAAATCCACCAGGCGAACACAACTAAAATACATCAAACTGACCAAAAAAGAAAATCACTGTCCATTCTATGATATCCGACACAATATTTCGATGTGGAATACAATGACACTGATGGGCCTACATGGACAAAATGAAAATACGATATCCACGAGCCTTGCTCGGATAACACAAAATTACAACAACTGAAAAACTAGAGAACACTCCAAACTGACTGTCCAACATGAACACCGAAACAACACGGGACTAGTATCGCTCGAATGCCTCGTCGCCATCGTCATGACCCTGTGTTTCAACTTTCTCCTCGCAAACACCTGAAACATGAGAATATGTTCCGCCTCCACGGGGTCAGTCATCCAGATAATGAATATCTAATACATGTACACATGATATGCATCCAAAGGCAAAACAAACGATACAACAATGATAATACAAAATGCTTACAAACCAAGGTAAGAGCCAAGCATTCGTGAAACACTATGCCCACGTCTTATGATCAATACCTGCTCAACATGTTAGAACACAAGTGCCCAATGGTGAATCATTAGTATAGAACACAACAACAAATTACCCGAAGGTAAACCAAACCAAAGCTGAAATAGATACAAACCACAATGCCTGAAGGCTGCAACGGAAACACCAATACATCACACATGGCCTAAAAGCCCTCAGCTGAAGCTGCAAAATATCACAATGGCCTGAAGCCAAACAGCCCGGAGCTGTATCACAGGAGGGGTCGAAGCCACACAGCCGAAGTTGTATCACGACGAGGGGACGAAGCCATACAACATGAAGCTATATCACAATAAGGGGCCGAAGCCTCACAGCACGAAGATGCATCACAATGAGGGGCCGGCCAAAGTTGTACCACAATGAGGGGACGAAGCCACACAGCACGAAGCTGTATCACAATGAGGGGCCGAAGCCATACAACATGATGTTGTATCATAATGAGGCCATCCAATGACCGTGACCTGCTGAATTGTAGGTGCTGGGAAACCAACTGCGAAGGTTCAAGCCCCAGACTTACCCATAATGAGATCACCCAGTGACCGTGACCTACTGAACTGTAGGTGTTGGGAAACCAACCGCGAATGTTTAAGTCCCAAACTTACCCATAATAAGATCATCAACATGGCCGTGACCTACTGAACTGTAGGTGTTGGGAAACCAACCTCGAAGGTTCAAGCCCCAAGCATACCCATCGAGCACTAGCCGAGACTAGTCTTCAAAACACAATTAATCACAAACGGCAACGATCACAAGATTACCGAATCACAAGGATGATAGTGTGATGCCTTGAGTCGGCCAACACGACAACAATAACTCACGGACAGGCACCGTCCTCGGCGGTCCCAATTTAAATACCTTGATTGGCTTAGAATGGCCAATCGATAACAACGACTCAACGGATGGAAACCATCCTCGGCAGTCCCAATTCAATACCTCGATTGTCTTAGAACGACCAATCGATAACAACGACCCGACAGATGGGAACTTTCCTCGATAGTCCAAATTCAATACCTCGATTGTCTTAGAACGACAAATCGATAACAACGACTCGTCGGATGGGAACTATCCTCGACAATCCCAATTCAATACCTCGATTGTATTAAAAGAACAAATTGATAACAACGAATCAACGGATGCCTCAGTACCTTTAATTGGTTACCGACGACGAAAATGATAATCAAATACGTCGATGCCTTCAATCGTCCAATACAACATCAATAGCAAAACACCAACATCAATAGCAACACTTATATCGATGTCTTAATCGAACATCAATATCAACAATAACAATCGATGCATCGATACATCGAACTGGCTAAAGACAACAAAAATAACAACAAGGCGATCAACAATAACATTTGGCATAACTATCGAAGGGTATCGTATCAACAATCCCTTGATATCAACGAAAATCATGGAGAGACTACGTCTCGAAATGATACAACACATTCATACACATATAGGATAACATTAATCTCATTGACCAGTACAAGTATAAAACTTGCCTCAAACTAAAGGCGATGAAATCCTCCAACGAACAACGAACGGCGTCCTACGACAATCACAAGCACTCGAACAACCTTGAATGAAATACAATTCATTCAATAACATAATATCAATTGAAAACAACACAAACGAATATCAAAGTCCTTAACTATAAATTCTAACAGCCTTCAATCATCTCAATGATCAATTAACATGAACATAATGTTCTTAACACTTGTGAAAAACAATTCAACAAGGATAATCAAGAACAACATCATATTAATCATCTCAAAATGATAATATCACCAATATCATCATCAATACCTCAAGAACATCATCAACACAACAAGATGATGTCTACACAATCACAATCACCAATTCATCAAGAATTCGGAATAATCAACAAGATTAACTTAACCATTTTAGGATTATGATTATTATCTATATAACTCATCATAATCCTACACTAAAATGATTATAATCTCTCATGAACACAACCAACAACAATAATCATCTCAAAGCTATGTTAATCATCTAAAAATATTAACATAACTCTTCCTAGACATGATTATAATCTCTGAGTGTTCTTAAACATCAAGAACACAATCAACCTCAATCCGTAATCATCATATTCTTCATCATAAGTTCATAAAACTATGAAGAATCATACTATACTCCAACAACCCATCAATACACAAAGTAATCGACCACAACTTCATCATAATATCGAGATAAATACAAGTTTTATCAACATACCTATTGAAAGTGAAGAAAAACCTCGAACCATTCAAGAAACACTCCAATCTTCAAGCTCCCAAGCTCTAATCCAAGTTATGAAGCTCCAAATCATGTTGGAAGGGGCTGGAATATAGTATGGGATGATTTCTAGAGAGAGAAATCGAAAATGGGTCGTGAAGAAATGAAAGACGAAACATGTCTTTATAATCTGTACAGTTCATTACGACCGCTATCTTCTATGCATAATGTATGTTAAACCACCTTACATACACTATCCTCACTACGTAGCATACGCTACGTCCTCCGAGAGGCTACTGCCTCAAAACGAACCATGCATTACGTACGTTATAGCATAAGCCTTACGTACGTAATGCCCGTTGACTTGGCTGCCTCGAAAGGCCAAATATTCGGATCATGCGTGGCCTTACACACCGAAAAACAGGTCTGGTCTGATACCCATCGTTACTACGTAAGCCTACACATGTAGCATACGTAACACTATACATATAGTGTACACTATGCCTAGTATACTTAGCCAAAAATCAATACTCACCAACCAACATCCAATCGGCAAACACAATACCGACGACCAGTATAAATATTTTGATTCCGAAATATCCCAATACAATATACATTGTATCAGTCAAATACAACAACACTTGTACAATTCCAAATGAATACGTACAACACAACAGTAAAAACAAAAAAATCACCCCCGGATATTACAGTGGATGGTAGAGGTAGCGACTCGATGCTTTACTCCAAATTTGGTCACCAAAGTCTTAACTTGGTGATTGCAAAAATGAGATCCGCCATCACTTATGATAACTCTCGGAGTTCTGACGCGAGTGAATATGTTTTTCTTTATAAAATATACCACCACTCTTGCATCATTTGTTGGTTATACAACAGCCTCCATCCATTTAGACACGTAATCCACAACAACAATGATGTACTCGTTCGAGAAAGATGATGGAAAGGGTCTCATGAAATCAATTCCTCAAACGTCGAAGATTTCAACCTCTAAGATAAAGTTCATTGGCATTTCATTTCTTTTTTATATGTTTCTATATCTTTAGCACCGATTGTAATATCCGAGAATTTTAAACTCGAATTTTGGCGATATATTTTTTTTTATTTTTTTTATTTTATTTTATTAGCTGATTATTTAAAAGTCGGGCAGACTCTGAGATGTTGGACTAATATATTGGCGAGTTAGTGTTTGTGTTATTTGACGCAGTGTAATAATCGGATGATCGAACCAAGAGACGGAATAATGAATCTCAGGTTGATCCGTTTTTACTCGATTAATTTATAATCGAACCGGGTTGGGCTGAATAAACCCAACTATCCATATATATAATATATATTTATATACATATTTGTGTGTGTATGTCTTAGGAGAAGGGAGTCACGTCTTTCTCACCCTCTCACCTACCCTTCTCTCTCTTCTTCCGTATATCCATCTCTCTCTCCCACTCTCTATGTCTCTCAACAAGTTACAGGCGACGGCAAAGGAGGGCGAGGCAGCGGGACTCGGGTCTGGGATCCCGACGGCGGCAGAGCTCGAAAGAGGCCGGATTCTGAGTCTTGAGTCGAAGTTAAAGGAGGTCCGGATGGGGCCGAAAACGAACTGGGTTCCTTACCCCGGAATCGTGTTCCGGCAGCTCGAGTTTAGGGATGGACGGTCGGAGGCGGAGTTAGACGAGGTCAGGCCATTGATCACTGGATTTAGATCGAGTTGTTGGAGCCTTGATTTTTTCCGACGAGGTGGATGAAGAGTAGGCGGCCGATTTCTTCATAGTCTCCGGCGACGGACTCGAGTTTCATATCAGATGTTGGCCGATTTGTGGTGTTCCGGTGAGATAGATTTAGATCTACCGGAGATGCTTTTGACAAAAGTCAACAACCTGAGTTGAGCTTTCCGCCGGCCGAACGGATTTAGACCGGAACGGTAGGGTGAACGGCGGTGCGGCGAGACTTCCGGTGAAGGGTTGTAGACAAGGGCTGGAGTTAGGCGAGGTCCGGTCATAGCAGGGAATGAGTCATAACTGGACGAGTTCCGGCGAGTCGGATTATCGGCGATCCAAGTTCCGGTGATGTAGGGAAGCGACGACGGGGTTTGTTTTTTTGGCCGGGCTGCATCTGTGTGTGTGTATGTGTTTCCGTGTGTGTCTGTGTGTTTTGTATGCAGGTGTGTGGTGTGTGTATAGTATGTGCTGTGTGTAGTGTGTGTGTGTATATATATATATATATGTGTGTGTGTGTGTGTGTGTGTGTGTGTGTGTATGTGTGCAGTAAGTGTGTGTGCGTGTTTAGGTGTGTGTGAGTTTGTGCCGTGAGTGTGTGCAGGTGTGCACAGTGTGTGTGTTTTGTATATATATATATATATATATATATATATATATATATATTTGTGTGTTTTGTATATATATATATATATTTGTGTGTGTAGTTATGGTTGTGTGTATGTGTTCGTATTAGAATTTGGACGAAAAAAAACATAAATGTAGATGAAGGTTTTGGTAAACATGGATTGGTGTAATTAGACCAACGGAATGAGTCCGAGTTTGGAGTTTGTTTTGGAGCGATAATCGAGATACGGGTTCGGGTTGATTATCGTTGGTCACTTGATCCGATCAATTAATTAAGGGGCGCAATTGAGGTAATATATTAGCCGACTAATTACCTTGAAATTATAAGATACTTAATTGAACCCTTATATTTAATTGTCTATTATATGTTTATAATAAAGATTGGGATTTCAATCGATCGATCGGGTGAGCCGTGTTCGTCGGAGCTTTCGGCATCAATTATCGAGGCAAGTATTTTACTATACGAATTGTGTCTTGTGAATAGGAACGTCGTGTTATGGTTGTGATGAATTTGGATTACTTTCGTGAATATGCTTCGTAAGAATTAATTATTATGAATGATTGATGGTAGCGATAATACCCTCACTTATCTAACGTCATGAAATTGTGTTGGTCGTGTTGATCATCTAAGTTTGTGCCGGGTATGGTTGGTCATTGTTGAGTTGTTGTGATGATTATGATAATTGCGTTGTTTTGGTTTACATACTTGATTATACATTTTGGTGTAATGTGGAATGGCTTGATATTTGATGATTATGAGTTGTATCGTGTCGATGTGTGTGTGTGTGTGTTCCAGGTAGGGTCTGACGAGGCCTCTGGAGTTCGGTACATGATGTGTACGAACAAGGTGTGTGATCCAGGTAGGATCTGACGAGGCCTCTGGAGTTCGGTACATGATGTGTACGAACAAGGTGTGTGATCCAGGTAGGGTCTGACGAGACCTCTGGAGTTCGGTACATGATGTGTACGAACGATGTTTTTGGCCGGGTAGGGTCCGTTGAGGCCTCCGGAGTTCGGTACATGATGTGTACGAACAGTGTGTGTGGTCCGGGTAAGGTCCATTGAGGCCTCCGGAGTTCGGTACATGATGTGTACGAACAATGTGTGTGGTCCGGGTAAGGTCCGTTGAGGCCTCCGGAGTTCGGTACATGATGTGTACGAACAGTGTGTGTGGTCCGGGTAAGGTCCGTCGAGGCCTCCGGAGTTCGGTACATGATGTGTACGAACAATGATCGTGTAACAGTGATTGTTTGGGTAACATTTTAAATATGGGTCTCGGACTCATAATGATATATTATCTAGTGTGCTTTGAAACGAGAATCGAGCTAAGGCCCTAATGTTTACGAAAAGGTTTTGTAAATAGGGACTCGAGGTCCAAAAGAATTTCTGCTTTAAAAATCCCCGAGATGATGTGTTTCTTTTCAAATATCTCTTACTTAAGTTCGAAATTCTAAAACTTCTCGGGAACATTTTGATAATTGTTTTCCGTATTAAATTCGTAGTTGCTATTTACTTGTTGCATTTTGTATCGTTTTATACTTGCACTAGTAAAACGGTGGAGTTTTACTAACCCCCGAGTAATCGGGGCGTGGATGTCTGTCCTGCGTCCAGGTACATGCAGGTTCGGGGGAGCAGTCACAGGATTGGCACAAGGGGATGACGAGCTGCGATACTAATCAAGAGTCGAGAGTTGGTAGAGTTTGGTTGTATTGTTAGAGTTGATTCAGTCTTCCGCTGTATTGTGTTTCGACCCCTGTGTGGGTAATGTTGTTAGTCAGTTCTGTTGATAGAGTTGTGTGACCTCATCGGTCTGTGTGTTTATGTGTAAGTGACCTTAGCAGTGCAGTATTATTATATTGTTTGACCCTGGCCGGGCAAGCATTTGGTTGTTTATGGATGTTTAGCCTGGTAGGTCCTTGTGGAAAGGGTCTACGGCGTGTAATATTCCCATACGGTTTTGAGGGTGTTACATCTATGGTATCAGAGCTTAGGTTGTGGAAACCTAGGCTGTCGGGTCAAGTCGAGTCGTGGTTTGTCGAGTAATGTGTTGTCTTGTCGTTCGAGTCGTCAGGTGACAAGATGAGTTGTGCGTAGTCACAACATGTCGGATATGTTGTCGGATGAGATTAGTATCGTGGGGCGATCATCACCTTCGTGCGACCTGTGGATGTAAGTCTCCCTTCTTTGTATTGTGCCTCGTGTGACACGAGCTATTTGTATGATTATTTGTTAAGTGATGGAATCCTTCTGTGGATTTTGATTCCGTGATATGTGTTTATTCGACTCTCGTATTGAGTTTATACGAGGAGTGTTGTCGTTGCTTATGTCTTTTCGACTGTTGTTTTTGTCCGCTGCTAATGATTTTCAAATTGATTTGCTCATTTTGCAAGTATTCTTGTGAAACCTTTGTGCTTATACGTGTTTGATTTGCTCACTCTGGGAGGGTCCGACGAGGCCTCGGGGGAATCCGTGACTTCACTCCGGATTCACGAGCTTGTTCGCTAACCAGTTCGGTAGGGTCCTTAGAGGCCTCGAATGGGGTCAGTGGTTTCGCCAGATCTGGCGATTTTATTTGTGATATTTTACTGTTTGTTTTCCGATAAAAGACATGTATTGTCTTGATTTTGAACGATTTGATGCGGGTGCTATGATGTGTTTAAGCGAACGTCGATACGTGTGAATTTTGGGCATTCTGTCCTATTAGACTTCCGAAAAATCTTGAGTATTTTAGAAAATAAATCTCGAGACGTACTTTTAAAATGGATTATTTTCTCGCGGTACCTTCAAGGTGCCTACTAGTGCCACACTATGTTTCAAAATTATTCCACTTTGAGGACCAAAATATTTTGAGATATTTCCAATGATTTAGAAACACATTTGCTTAGACCTGAAGGTCGAATATTTCTGAAAAGTTTTAATTTAAAGAAAGGTATCCTCATTTTTTATTAAACGCAAGATGGTTTTTCAAAGTCTCGATGACGATGTTTGTACTACTTTTTTCGATATATGATACTCAAGATCAACTGGTGTTTCTAAATTATTTTCAAAAGGCGGTTTTCGTTTTTAAAACCTATCATTTCCTGCTACAGTCGGGGAATATGTGTGTGACGTTAGCATTGTCATTAGGGTGTTGGCCCTCTGAGTTGTGATTGAGTTGGTGGTGTGAGCGTTGAGTCATTCGCCACGCATTTGTTGTGTTAGCCCTCTGTGAGGTGCGATGTTGGTATCGAATGTTGTCGCCTCGTGGTGATTTGTGTGTTATCGCACATGTGCGAGCTGTTAGAGCTTGGGTTTGTATGACTGTGTGCATCTGTGATTGTTCTGTGATGTGTCGGTTGCTTGTTGTGTTGTTACCTTGCTTCTGTTGTTGTGAGTTTCGGGGACGTCACTTCGTTTAGAAGAGGTCAAATGTAATACCCGTGTTATTTTTGACTTCTGTATTTTCTCTTTCTCAATTCTATCGACTCGGTCGTGTTCGTTGATACTTTCTGAACTTGTTCTGTATTTCGGTTTTTATCGTTCGAACGAGTCGTGATCTTGTTTTGGATCGATCTGGTTATCGCTGTGACTTTTCCGAGTTCGGTTCGACTCTTGTAAACCTTGTTCGAAATTAACGTCTTTCAGATCTACAAGTTCTTTTAATGTCTTGAGTTGAAATGTGAACTTCGGAGTTGTTGTTCTACCATTGTTATTCGATCTTTGTTGTTCGGTCGTCACTGTTCGATCATTGTTGTTCGATCGTTGTTGCTCGATCATTGTTGTTCGATCATTTTTATTCGATCATTGTTATTCGATCATTGTTGTTCAATCGTGATTGTCCGATTGTTGTTGCCTGATCTCATACCGCGAAGAATCATCACTCACCGTTAGTCAGCTGTTTCGATTGTGGCCAGGTGGGTCACCGAGCCGTGCACCGCGAGATGGTAGCTGAGAGGTTGGAGGATCGAGTTTGCGTCTCTACTCCGAAGGGACACGGAGGTACCTAGTGTGGTTTTCGAGAATTTCGGCGTAGTCAGAGTTCTCCGTGGTTATCTCTGCGATCGTTGTACGCATCATTTCTATTTTTCCGACTGTGCTTATTCTCTTGTAATAGGTGCCTTTTGTTTCTTGATGGTTCGGATAATTGACTTGATTGTGTTTTATGTTTGGTGATGCTTGGCACTTGTTGATTGTGTTATGCCCCTGCTTGTGGCATTGTGATGGTTGTCGTTGAGCGTGTTTTCACGCCGTTTGTCTCTTTGCGTTGCTTGTAACGTTTTGCCATTGGGCGTAAGTTAAGCGTTTCTTGTGTATCTCGTGGAGATGTTCCTGGTGGGATATTACCACTCCCTACTTGTTTTAAGTTTCGGGACGAAACTTCTTTAAGGAGGGTAGTATGTAATATCCGAGAATTTTAAACTCGAATTTTGGCGATATATATATATATATATATATATATATATATATATATATATATATATATTAGCTGATTATTTAAAATTCGGACGGACTCTGAGATGTTGGACTAATATATTGGCGAGTTACTGTTTGTGTTATTTGACGCAGTGTAATAATCGGATGATCGAACCAAGAGACGGAATAATGAATCTCAGGTTGATCCGTTTTTACTCGATTAATTTATAATCGAACCGGGTTGGGATGAATAAACCCCACTATCCATATATATAATATATATTTATATACATATTTGTATGTGTATGTCTTAGGAGAAGGGAGTCAAGTCTTTCTCACCCTCTCACCTACCCTTCTCTCTCTTCTTCCGTATATCCATCTCTCTCTCCCACTCTCTATGTCTCTCAACAAGTTACAGGCGACGGCAAAGGAGGGCGAGGCAGCGGGACTCGGGTCTGGGATCCCGACGGCGGCAGAGCTCGAAAGAGGCCGGATTCTGAGTCTTGAGTCGGAGTTAAAGGAGGTCCGGATGGGGCCGGAAACGAACTGGGTTCCTTACCCCGGAATCGTGTTCCGGCGGCTCGAGTTCAGGGATGGACGGTCGGAGGCGGAGTTAGACGAGGTCAGGCCATTGATCACTGGATTTAGATCGAGTTGTTGGAGCCTTGATTTTTTCCGACGAGGTGGATGAAGAATAGGCGGTCGATTTCTTCATAATCTCCGGCGACGGACTCGACTTTCATATCAGATGTTGACCGATTTGTGGTGTTTCGGTGAGATAGATTTAGATCTACCGGAGATGCTTTTGACAAAAGTCAACAACCTGAGTTGAGCTTTCCGCCGGCCGAACGGCTTTAGACCGGAACGGTAGGGTGAACGGCGGTGCGGCGAGACTTCCGGTGAAGGGTTGCAGACGAGGGATGGAGTTAGGCGAGGTCCGGTCATAGCCGGGAATGAGTCATAACTGGACGAGTTCCGGCGAGTCGGATTATCGGCGATCCAAGTTCCGGTGATGTAGGGAAGCGACGACGGGGTTTGTTTTTTTTGGCCGGGCTGCATCTGTGTGTGTGTATGTGTTTCCGTGTGTGTCTGTGTGTTTTGTATGCAGGTGTGTGGTGTGTGTATAGTATTTGCTGTGTGTAGTATATATATATATATATATATATATATATGTGTGTGTGTGTGTGTGTGTGTATGTGTGTATGTGTGCAGTAAGTGTGTGTGCGTATTTAGGTGTGTGTGTGAGTTTGTGCCGTGAGTGTGTGCAGGTGTGCACAGTGTGTGTGTGTGTTTTGTGTATATATATATATATATATATATATATATATATTTGTGTGTGTAGTTATGGTTGTGTGTATGTGTTCGTATTAGAATTTGGACGGAAAAAAAATATAAATGTAGATGAAGGTTTTGGTAAACATGGATTGGTGTAATTAGACCAACGGAATGAGTCCGAGTTTGGATTTTGTTTTGGAGCGATAATCGAGATACGGGTCCGGGTTGATTATCGTTGGTCACTTGATCCGATCAATTAATTAAGGGGCGCAATTGAGGTAATATATTAGCCGACTAATTACCTTGAAATTATAAGATACTTAATTGAACCCTTATATTTAATTGTCTATTATATGTTTATAATAAAGGTTGGGATTTCAATCGATCGATCGGGTGAGCCGTGTTCGTCGGAGCTTTCGGCATCAATTATTGAGGCAAGTATTTTACTATACGAATTGTGTCTTGTGAATAGGAACGTCGTGTTATGGTTGTGATGAATTTGGATTACTTTCGTGAATATGCTTCGTAAGAATTAATTATTATGAATGATTGATGGTAGCGATAATACCCTCACTTATCTAACGTCGTGAAATTGTGTTGGTCATGTTGATCATCTAAGTTTGTGCCGGGTATGGTTGGTCATTCTTGAGTTGTTGTGATGATTATGATAATTGCGTTGTTTTGGTTTACATACTTGATTATACATTTCGGTGTAATGTGGAATGGCTTGATATTTGATGATTATGAGTTGTGTCGTGTCGATGTGTGTGTGTGTGTTCTAGGTAGGGTCTGACGAGGCCTCTGGATTTCGGTACATGATGTGTACGAACAAGGTGTGTGATCCAGGTAGGGTCTGACGAGGCCTCTGGAGTTCGGTACATGATGTGTACGAACAAGGTGTGTGATCCAGGTAGGGTCTGACGAGACCTCTGAAGTTCGGTACATGATGTGTACGAACGATGTTTGTGGCCGGGTAGGGTCCATTGAGGCCTCCGGAGTTCGGTACATGATGTGTACGAACAGTGTGTGTGGTCCGGGTAAGGTCCGTTGAGGCCTCCGGAGTTCGGTACATGATGTGTACGAACAGTGTGTGTGGTCCGGGTAAGGTCCGTTGAGGCCTCCGGAATTCGGTACATGATGTGTACGAACAGTGTGTGTGGTCCGGGTAAGGTCCGTCGAGGCCTCCGGAGTTCGGTACATGATGTGTACGAACAATGATCGTGTAGCAGTGATTGTTTGGGTAACATTTTAAATATGGGTCTCAGACTCATAATGATATATTATCTAGTGTGCTTTGAAACGAGAATCGGGCTAAGACCCTAATGTTTACGAAAAGGTTTTGTAAATAGGGACTCGAGGTCCAAAAGAATTTCTGCTTTAAAAATCCCCGAGATGATGTGTTTCTTTTAAAATATCTCTTACTTGAGTTCGAAATTCTAAAACTTCTCGGGAACATTTTGATAATTGTTTTCCGTATTAAATTCGTAGTTGCTATTTACTTGTTGCATTTCGTATCGTTTTATACTTGCACTAGTAAAACAGTGGAGTTTTACTAACCCCCGAGTAATCGAGGGGTGGATGTCTGATGCGTCCGGTACATGCGAGTTCGGGGAGCAACACAGGATTGGCACAAGGGGATGACGAGCTGCGATACTAATCAAGAGTCGAGAGTTGGTAGAGTTTGGTTGTATTGTTAGAGTTGATTCAGTCTTCCGCTGTATTGTGTTTCGACCCTTGTGTGGGTAATGTTGTTAGTCAGTTCTGTTGATAGAGTTGTGTTACCTCATCGGTCTGTGTGTTTATGTGTAAGTGACCTTAACGGTCTGTATTATTATATTGTTTGACCCTGGCCGGGTAAGCATTTGGTTGTTTATGAATGTTTAGCCTGGTAGGTCCATGTGGAAAGGGTCTACGGCGTGTAATATTCCCATACGGTTTTGGGGGTGTTACACCGATCATACTTAGAGACAAGTGTATGTGCATCGTTGAATACAGAGGGCCAATAGAATCCCGCTTCAAGAGTTTTTGCTATTGTTTTTGAAGCACCAAAATATCCTCTATAGGGTGAGGAATGACATTGTTGCAATACTTTCTCCATTTGTTCTTCTGGTATGCATCTCCAGGTGATTTGGTTAGGTACTCTTCTGAACAAGAGAGAGTCTTTCCAGTAATAGTATTTTAGCTCGGAGAAGAATTTTTTCTTTTGATGGTGGGAAAAATTCGGGTGAATTATTCCACTTGCAAGGAAATTTGCGATGTCTGCATACCATGGTGCATTTTTTTTTCCGGAACACCAGAAATATGTAATAGTTGTTCATCTGGAAATACTTCGTTTATGTCCTCCTCTTGGGCGTGGTTCTATTCTAGGCGTGAGAGATGGTCCGCCACTATATTTTTTGTTCCCTCTCTATCTCGCATTTCTATATTAAACTCTTGCGTAAGCAGCACCCATATGATTAGCCTTGACTTGGCATCTTGTTTTGCCATCAAATATTTCGAAGTCGAATTATCTGTGTAGACGATAACTTTTGACCCTAATAGATAGGATCCAAATTTATCAAAGGCATGAACCACCACAATCATCTCTGTTTATGTTATTGTGTGATTCAGTTGTGCATCGTTCATAGTCTGGTGAGCATAATGTATAACTTGCATCATTCTGTCCTTCTTCTGGCCCAGCACGGCCCCCACAGCATAATCGTTTGTGTTGCACATCAGAATGAATGGGATACTCCAATATGGAGAAATGATGATTGGAGCCGATGTTAGATTTTCCTTCAAAATCATAAAGGCCACGTGGCATTCATGTGTGAAAACAAATGGAGTATTTTTCTGAAGCGAAGAACGAAGAGGTTTTGCTATTTTTGAAAAATCTTTGATGAATCTCTTATAGAATCCTGTATGCCCCCAAAAAACTACTTACTCCCTTCATTGAGACTGCTGGATGAAGTTTCGCAATCGCTTGGATCTTTGCCTTTTCGACTTTGATTCCATTTTGTGAGATTCTATGGCCAAGCACAATTGCTTCTTGAGCCATGAAGTGACATTTATCCTAATTGAGAACTAGATTTGTGTCTTTGTACCTTTCCAAGACCATTCCTAAATGTTTTAGTCATTTATCAAATGTATCTCCGAATACGGGGAAATCATCCATGAAAACTTCAATGAATTTTTCGACCATGTCTGAGAAGATTGACATCATGCACCTTTGAAATGTGGCGGGAGCATTGCACAATCCGAATATGATTTTTCTATAAGCAAACGTTCCATAAGGGCATGTGAACGTTGTTTTTTCTTGGTATTCTGGGGCTATGATGATTTTGTTGTACCCTGAGTAGTTGTCAAGAAAATAGGAGTAAGAATGTCTCGTCAATCTTTCGAGCATTTGATCAATAAATGGGAGTAAAAAATGATCTTTTATGGTTGTCTTGTTAAGCTTCTTGTAATCTATGCACATTCTCCATCTGGTAATGGGTCGTGTTGGTATAAGCTCATTATGCTCGTTCTCTATGATTGTAATTCCACTCTTTTTAGACCCCATATGTATGGGGCACCCTGATGGACTATCCAAGATCGGATATATGATTCCTGCGTCAACTAATTTTAGAATTTTCGCCTTTAGAACTTCCTTCATATTTGGATTCAAACGGTGTTGATTCTCAATTAAAGGCTTACAGTCACCCTCCATTAGAATTTTGTGCGTGTATATAGAGGGGCTTATTCTTTTAATGTTTGCAGTAATCCATCCACTAACTTTTTCGTGATTCCTCAATACCCTCATCAAGTTCTCTTCTTCAAGTTCGATCAATATATTAGATATTATTTATCGAAAGTGTAGAGAAAATGCCCAAGTCAGAGCATTGGGTACCGTGGTGCCGTTGGCAAAAAGTGATGCCACATCAGCAAAATCCTCTATGGCACCGGAAATCATTTAGCACCACATTTTGTGCTGTTACCCTTGGCACCAGAGAATGTGGTGCCATTGGATTTTTTTTATTTATATAAAATACAATATTAACTAAAATAAACTTCATTAAATTAAAAAAAAACACATTACATTAATAAAAACAAGTTACATAAAAATAAAAAACATAGTACGTTAACAAGAAATAAAAATTACAAACTAGTGATTAAGGTTCCATACATGCTCCACAAGGTCTTGTCGAAGTTCGTCGTGCACTTTTCTATCTCGAAGTTCTTTCATTTTTCTAATATGTAAATCACATCTTTCGACCCAAGTATTTGGAATGTTCGGCCGTGGATCAACGAACAGATATCTTAAATTCACCTTGGTCTTCCAATATCATGTTATGTGACATTATACAACAATACATGATTCTTTTCAACGCGTTTATTTCGTAAGCACGTGCGGGTTGTCGTATAATTCCCCAACGACCTTGTAGGACTCCGAAAGCTCGTTCAATATCTTTTCTAGAACTTTCTTGTACACTTTTAAATTTCAAGGTTTTTTCATTCCTTGCAACAGAAAACGTTTTGACAAACACGGACCATGCTGTATAAATGTCGTCGGCTAAATAGTAACCTTTCTTGTATGTATGCCCGTTTACTATAAATGGACATTCCGGAGCTCTATCGGCAAGTTCATCGTCAAATAACGGGAAACCATATAACACATTAAGATCATTATTTGCCCCCGGAACCCCAAAATATGCATGCCAAATCCATAAGTTTTGATCCGCAACCGCTTCTAACATAAGAGTTGGGTGTTTATGATCACGTCTTTTGAATTGAGCATGTAAGGCCTTTGGACAATTTCTCCAATCCCAATGCATACAATCAATACTCCCGAGCATTCCCGGGAGTCCATGTTTTTCTTCGTGCAATGCATATATTTTTCAACATCCGCTGAAGTGGGCTTTCTTAAATACTTTTCAACGTATAAAATATGTATGCATTTAGTAAAGTGCTCTAAACATTATCGTGAACAACGTTCACCAAGTTGCAAGTACTCATCAAATGCATCAGGCGCAGTGCCGTACGCCGGTTGGCGTATGGCGGATGTGCACTTCAAAAGAGGACCAATACTTAAATGACCAGTAGCATCGCAACATTGTCTAAAAAAATTAAAGTACTCGGGAAGAGGGTGAACATCATAACTTAAAATATCGTTGAGTATTTTCTTAAAAACTGTGGAGCTCATACGATACCTTCACCTAAAATTCTTTTCCGGATACTTAGGAAGAGTCTCATCATCGCCAAAATAGTCCTCGATTAAACGTTGTTCCGCCTCTTCTCGTTCACGTGGTATGTATGTCCTCGTCCTCCTAGGAGCCGATCCCGATCCCTCGGCTTCTTGATCACACATAGCTACAAATTGTTCATACGCCGCATAACCCCGGAGATATCACTCCTGGTCGTCTTGAAAATAAACATCATAATGGTCGTAGGTGTCGGTGTTGTTGAGATTGTTTGGATCCATAGTTGAAGAAAATTGAGTGTTATTGAAGTAGAAATTAAATTGGAAGAGTGTGTGAAAATGGTAGAATAAGGAGGTATTTATAGGATTCTTAAGGAGTAAAAATTTGAAAAAGTGGGTTTTTTGTCAAAATAGCCGTTACCCAACGTTTGTAATTCAAAAAAAAAATCCAACTGCGGTGACTGGTCACCACGGCGCGAGCACCAATGGCGCCAGCCCCGGTACGATGCGCCATTGGTTTGGTTCGGCTGGTAGAATGGAGCCATACAACCAGCTAATCGTACCCCTTACTCTAAGCATATCTCAAATGTGCTGGTAGAGATATATGATCAAGTGTTGGAGCTTCTTGTAAAGAAGGGAGGGGTTTAGCAGAGCTTGTCCCCAATTCTTCTGTAACACCCCCAAGATATTAAGGGTATATTACAGCGTCGTGGACCCCTACATGGGACCCACCAGGCTAATTAAGAAATATCACTCGTCTAACTATCTCAGTTAGCGAGAAAACACACATCACCAGGACGAAATAAATGAAACGTCTGGTATAACTGGCAAAACAGACACCAGTGACAATCATAAATAACATTTAATAATACAAACCATAATCCCAGTATAAATGCCTAAGTACTCGTGAGTACTATCTATAAGTTCACCAGTTTAAAAACAACTGCATCAAAAAGGACAACGGAAATAAAGAGACTCAATTGCACATGTCATCAACCCTGGCCAGCATCCTCGTACTACCCAAGGCCCGCTCGTCCGGCTGAACATAACTTGAAATTCATAACAAGAATTTCCCCAAAACGGGTCCCCAAAGGGGTTACCAATTACGCTAGTACAAGTAATCAAGGCAAACAATTCGCTTAAACATTTCATAGTACATGCATCAATTTATTTCATAAACCAAAATGAGACATGTCATTTTCGGAAACAAACAGTCAACAATCAATTTGCCTAGGACCAGGGTGAAGCCATTGGTCCCACTAGAGGCCTCTAAGGACCCTCCCGAGCTGGCCATATCATAAAACAAATCATGCACAGGCATCGCCTAGGACCGGGGTGAAGCCACTGATCCCACTCGAGGACGCTAAGGACCCTCCCGAGCTGGCTAGCGAATAAAGCTCCTGAATCCAGAGTGAAGTCATAGATTCCCCTGAGGCCTTGTCAGACCCTCCCAGAGTGAGCAAAGCACACATAAATACATCACCATTTCATGTTAAGCATAAAAATTTCCAAGAGTACTTGCCTTGAGTAATTGACGATGACACAAACGAAAGGGAAAATCAACCACGATCGCTAGGAACTGATAAACCCGAACCTAACGATTCGAAAAACACAATCACAACCATTTCTAAACGAGTACATAAATGGAATACACCCGAAAACCCACCTACGATTCATATAAGTTCGTACAAAAAAACAACGACGAGGACGGATCGCAACCGTACCCTCTTGATTTCACTAATATCACGAAACTTACCATGAACTCATAGGGAAAACAAGAATACCACCAAGATTAATCATATACATCATGGATTAATCAACAATACGGAGCGAATCGTACAAAAACTCAAAACCCCCAAATTTCCTAAAATAGGATTCTAGGATATTACCTTGGATTAAGGACGACGAACCCAAGTATATGTTGTTAATTTACACCAAGAACTCAAGGAAAATGATATCTAAAGTGATTGGAAGAAGAAATCGCCTCCGAATCGCCTAAACGATCGCTCGGCCATGGAGTAGGAGAAGAAATGAAAACTGAGGCGGATCTGGGTCAACTCTCTGGTTTATATAACCAGAGAGCTTAGCGTGTGCTAACGATCCATTGTTAGCATGCGCTACCTAGCAAAAAACTAGTCCAGAACCTACGGTTCTGGCCCATTAGCGTGCACTACCAGAAAACAGCGTGCGCTAACAGCCCCTCGATAGCGCGCGCTATCAGGCCGTAGCGTGCGCTACCTGGACACCAGACCGAGTCCAAAAACATTATGCCCAGTCTGGACTACCGAGTTAGCGCGCGCTACCGGTCACCCAGCGTGCGCTAATATACAAATTTAGCGTGCGGTAAGCTGCTCGTCCAGAGAGCAGAAACAACCCACTGTCACTGCTGTGCTCGAGTCGTTAGAGGGCTCTACAAAACGAACGTAGCGTGAGATACTCAACGACACTAGCGTGCGCTAGACAACAGGAATAGCGCACGCTAGCGGGTGCAGACAGCACCCAAAGGTGGAAAACAACGAATTCCACCTCGGATGAAAACAACGCGCATCCGACACCAAAAAACGGACCGAATAAGACACACGAACAACAAGATAGAGTTAGAACCAAAGCGCTAAAACAAAACACGATTCTGACTACCCAAGGGTTCGGAAAACTACAACGTTAGTAATCGCCCCAAAACTTTGAGAAATTACAAAATGGCCCAAAATATCCGAAACACATGATACATGATCGAAACAACATACGAAAGCTCACAACATGTATAATAACATGATATGGATCTACGGCAACCCCGAGATGGCGGTTCCGAACAATGATTTCGAGAATCGAATGAAATAGCGACGAAAAAGACAATAAACACGGAATTGAGTAAAACAAGTCCGAAACAAGCTCGAATGACAAAAAATTCAGTATTAAGTATTCTTGAAATACCAATACGGTTACAAGTGAGTCGCTAAAAACAAAAAATCCACCAAAATGAAAATACCGGGAAAAGAAAAATGCGGATATTACATTCCACCCCTCTAAAAATAAGTTTCGTCTGGAAACTTAAGAAACGAACAACTCGGGGTATCTAGCACGCATGCTATCCTCGGTTTTCCAAGTTGCCTCCTCGACACCATGCCTCGACCACTGCACCTTGACCAAAGGGATGGTCTTATGCCTCGGTCGCTTCTCACGGTGCTCCAGAATCTTCAAGAGACGCTCCTCGAAGGTAATATCCTCGGCGACATCGATCTCACCATAGTCGATGACGTGACTAGGATCCGGAACATATTTCCTCAGCTGGGAAACATGGAAAACACTATGAATGTGACTCAAGGCCGGAGGCAACGCCAAACGATATGCCAACTCGCCGACTCTCTCAAGAATGTCAAAGGGCCCAATAAATCTCGAACTCAACTTTCCCTTCTTCCCGAAGCGGAAAACTCCCCTCGTCGGCGACACCTTTAGTAAAACGTGGTCTCCCACTTTGAATTCCAAAGGTCTACGACGGACGTCAGCATAGGATTTCTGTCGACTCTGAGCAGTCAACATCCTCTACCGAATCAATTCCACCTTATGTCATCTCCATAGCGATATCCAGTTCGGTCCCGACCAAATCAGACCCCTCGTTCCAGTAAATCGGCGATCGACATCGCCGCACATAAATCGCCTCATACAGTGCCATTCGAATCGACGCGTGCCAACTATTGTTGTACGTGAACTCGATCAACGGCAAATGCTCCTCCCAATCACTGCTCCAATCGAGAGCACAGGCACACAACATACCCTCAAATGTATGGATAGTGCACTCCGACTGCCCATCCGTCTGAGGATGAAAGGAAGTGCTCAGACTCAAACGTGTACCCAACGCCTTATGTACGATCCAAAACAATAGACTTCGGAGTACCGTGAAGCCTCACAATCTGCACAATAAACACACGAGCCAACTTCTCCGGACCCCAAGTATGCTTGATGCCCAGAAAGTGTGCATACTTGGTCAGACGATCCACAATCACCCAAACCATATTCATACCAGACTTCGATCTCGGCAAGCGCATGACGAAGTCCATCGAAATATCTTTCCATTTCCATTCTGGAACGGGAAGCAACTGCAATAACCCGACTGGTCACTGATGCTCGATTTTGACCTGCTGACAAGTCAAACACCTCGCTACAAACCGTGCGACCTCCTCCTTCATGTCATTCTACCAGAAGTTCCTCCTTAGGTCCTTGTACATCTTACACGAACCAGGATGAACGAATTAAGGTGTAGCATGGGCCTCACGCAAAATACTCTGTCTCAATTCCAAGTCGTTTACACAAAGCCGACTCTGGAATCTCAACACACCATCCTCGTGAATCACAAACCCAAGAGACTTTCCCTTAAGAACATTCTCTCGGATTTGAGTAATAATCGGATCCTCCAACTGCTTCAGTTTAATTTCATCGATCAACAATGACGAAATCTCCAAAGTGCAAAGTTGCTCGACAGCTCCTGGCAATAAAATCTCAACACTCAACTCGATCAAATCACGCTGAAGCTCGGAGTGAGACGTAAGTATATCAAGCGTTCGCAACCTAATCGGTTTCCGACTCAAGGCATCCGCACGACGTTTGCCCGGATGATAAAGGATCTCGAGGTCATAATCCTTAATCAACTCCAACCACCTCCTCTGCCTCGTATTCAACTCCTGGTGAGTCAATATGTACTTTAGACTTTTATGATCGGTAAAAATCTGACACGCAGGGCCAAAAAGATAGTTGTGCCAAATCTTGAGCGCGAAAACAGCTACCGCTAACTCTAGATCGTGAGTAGGGTAGTTAAGCTCATACGGCCTCAACTGTCTAGATGTAAACGTAATAGTCTTGTCGTGCTGCATAAAGACGCACCCAAGACCCTGACCTGAAGCATCGCTATAAACCGCAAAACCCTCATTGCCACACGGTAATGCTAGAATCGGGGCTGAAGTCAAACGCCTCTTCAGCTCCTCAAAACTCGACTGTCTTTCGTCATTCCAGACGAACTTCTCAGATTTCTGAAGCAACTGTGTAAGTGGCCGAGCTAGTTTCGAGAACCCCTCGATGAACTGTTAGGCGTATTTTTATACGCTTATTCATCATTATTTTGTAGTGTTTTGGTGAGTGAAATCATCTAAATGAGCTTTTAATGCCTTAATTTTGTATGATTGACAGGAAATGGAAGTCCGGAAGCTAAAACGAGGCAAAACGGGCGAAGACGGCAAAACTGGACTTTGAGCCGCGGCACAAGGAATCTGAGCCGCGGCAAAGGAAGACACCATCCGAAGGGCAGAGTAAGCAGACTGTGTGCCGCGGCACACCATGTGAGCCGCGGCACAAGAATTTACTTACGCCTGTATTCAACTTTTGGCGATGTGCCGCGGCACAAGTCTAGTGAGCCGCGCACACTTAGCGGGTTTTATACGTCTGCGCGGATTTTGGGCCGTTTGAAGCCGATTTCGACCAACTAATACGGACGCGATTTATGGAAGTCTTGAGCTATAAATAGGGTTGAAGACCCTAATTTAATTATCTTGGAATCATTGAATCTAAACCTAAGAGAGCTTAAGCTTGGAGACAGAGAAGAGGAGGAAAGCGGAGGAATTCAAGGCGAAGGCGGAAGGCAAGAACGGAGGAATCCGAGCTTCATCTGCGTTTGAATTTTATGCTTTCGTTTATTTATTCTGTATTTTTCAGCTTTTAGTATGTCAGGCTAAAGCCCTAATCTAGGGTTTTGATGAAACCTTTGTTTTGACGAATTGATTAAGATTATCCAATTTATTACCTTTTTATTGAGTTTTCCCAATTATGTTTAATGCTTGCAATTATCCGCCAATAGTTGTATTGATCTAATCATTCACTTCGAATCGGGAGAGGAGATTTGGTGAGGAACTATTGGTGAGGACCGTTTTATTCTGTGAGATAGGAATATACTCATAGGAACTACGTGGCCTTTAGGAGATTTCATGCTTTTTGCCTATCGACGAGATAATTCACCTAGGGATAGAGTGCGTTAGTCGCCGTTAGATAAATCTATTGACCTCGAGAGGCGGTAGAATATATTAGCAATCTCCGCCTTGAAGAATTGGGAAAATTATTTATTACGGATAATCGAGAGTAAATTCGGATAAACTAAGGTGGATTCAACCCTAGACGTATTCATCATTTGATTTCCTTAATCCAAGATATTGTTTTCTCGCTTAGTATTGTATTAATTCTTTTAGTTATTAATCCAAAAACCCAACTTCGATTGTTCAAATAAAATTGGAATACGAAAACGCGTCGGTAGTTAGAGATTCAATCGTGGGAACGATACTCTACTTATCACTTTATTACTTGTAAACGATGACGTGCACTTGCGTGTAGGAAATATCGCAACAAGTTTTTGGCGCCGCTGTCGGGATTGAAATTTCTCTAATATCGATTTAAGTATTTCCAGTCTTAATTTGAGCGTTTTATTTTTTATTTTTTTATTTAATTTCGTTTATTTGTTTTTCCTTTTCGTGACCTTTCGTGTAGTGCATGAGAAGACTCAGAACGAAGGCCTACTACCTTTGGACACCGAGCTCGAGCGCACGCTAAGAAGGAACAAAAAGGAGAAAAGAGAGTTGCGCATTTACGGTCAACATGGCCGAGAATATTGAAATCCAAGGAGGAGACAACCAAGTGCGGCAAGTTCAACCGGAACTAGCTCTTCGGGATTATGCTATGCCGCAAGTCAACGCAAATTTTTCGGGAATTCGGCGTCCCACCATCCAAGCTAATAACTTTGAGATCAAGCCCGCCATTATTCAGATGGTGCAGGCGAGCCCATTCTGTGGATTGCCGAAGGACGACCCGAATGCCCACATTGCGTCTTTCCTTGAGATATGTGACACTTTCAAAACTAATGGTGTCACCGACGACGCCATCCGATTGAGGCTTTTCCATTTCTCTTTGAGGGATAAAGCAAAGTTTTGGTTAAATTCCTTACCGCCGGGGTCGATTACAACATGGGAGAGGTTAGTGCAAGCCTTCCTTGCAAAATTTTTCCCACCAGCTAAGACGGCGCGGTTGAGAAACGAGATAACCACTTTTGCCCAGTACGATATGGAATCGCTCCACGAGGCGTGGGAGCGATATAAAGAATTGCTTCGAAGATGCCCTCATCACGGCATTCCTGATTGGCTTCAGCTGCATACGTTTTATGGTGGTTTGAGTGCTTCTACACGCACTTTAGTGGATGCAGCCTCCGGAGGAACATTCATGGGAAAATCTATGGCCGAGGCTCACGTGCTTTTAGAAGATATGGCTGAAAACGCTTACCAATGGCCAGCAGAAAGATTGACACCGAAGAGGGTAATGGAAGTTTCGAGCAATGATCCGATTTCCACCTTGTCAGCTCAAGTCGCCGCTTTGACACAACAACTCGTAATTTTTCGCACGCACCACCCCGTTACCATTGAGACATGTAATTGGTGTAACGGATCACACCCGAAAGCGGAGTGTCAATTTGGAAATCCGTTCGAGCAAAATCGGTTGGAGCAGCTCAATTCGTAGGAAATGGGAATCGACCAATAACCCGTACTCAATACTTATAATCCGGGGTGGCGCAATCATCCCAACTTTTCATGGAGAAACGGACATAACGCACACCAGCCCTTTCGCCTGTAATCAATAAAGCAGCCCCCTTCCGGCTCCCAAAGTGTCTCTCGAGGAAGCGCTTGCAAAATTGGCGGCAAATACGAGTCAATTTATGACTCGGACTAAGCTACACTACAAAATCATTCTGCTTCCATTCGAATTTGGAGGTTCACTGGGCCAAATCGCTAATGTGTTGACACTCGTCCGGAGGGAGCATTGCCGAGTACCACAGAGACAAATCCTAGAGAGAGCCTAAACGCAATTAGCTTGAGAAGCGGGAGAGAGTTGTGGATCAGCCCGAGCGGGGTAAAGAGAAGAAGGTTATTAAGGAAGAGATGGATTTAAAGCCGGAGGGGTCGAAAGATTTGGAGCCGGATAACTCGAAGACATGTGTTCCCCGTTCCATTTCCACAAAGACTACAGAAAGAAGGGCGGACAAACAATTTTCCAAGTTTCTTGATGTGTTCAAAAAGCTTCACATAAATATTCCGTTCGCCGACGCATTGGAGCAGATGCCGAGTTATGTCAAGTTCATGAAAGAGATATTATCTAAGAAGAGAAAACTTGAAGAGTTTGAAATGGTTGCCTTGACAGAGGAGTGCAGTGCAATTCTTCAAAAGAAGCTCCCACCTAAATTGAAAGATCCGGGAAGCTTTAACATACCGTGCACCATGGGGAATCTTTCGTTTGATAAGGCACTATGCGATCTTGGTGCAAGTATCAACCTCATGCCTCTATTGATTTTTCAAAAGCTGAATATTGGGGAAGCTAAGCCAACCACGATCTCATTACAATTGGCGGACCGATCGATAAAGTATCAGGAGTGATCGAGGATGTATTAGTTAAGGTTGACAAGTTCATCTTTCCAGCCGACTTCATCGTACTAGACATGGAGGAAGATGACAATATTCCGATCATCTTGGGACGACCATTTCTAGCGAAGGGCCGAACCCTTATAGACGTGGAAAAGGGAGAGCTAACTCTGAGGGTCCAAGACGAGGAAGTTACTTTTCAAGTATTCAAATCGTTCCCATGTCCCGGAAGTGCTGATAAAGGATCACAAATTGAGGGTGTGGATGTTTGTGAAAGAGGAAAGCATCGAAAAAATCGTCGTTGGGAAAATTCAGATTTTGTGTTAAATGGCCCAAGTTTGAAGAAGGATGTAGAACTAGTGGCGTTTCTCGACCATGAAGAAAAATCTGCTGCAGTTGTGAGTTCGTTTGTGAAGGAGGAGAGTTAGCCGAAAGCCAAGAGAAAAATTAGTCATGGAGAAACCGGGTGTTTCGGGAAGTTTTTCAAGTCGAAACCTTTTCGAAAACTACATTTGATGACTGAACCGAAAGTCGAACGGCTGATGACCAATGGTCATAATTTTAACCAAAATACAAACGGTTCGATGAACGGGGCGGAAGCCAAATGGAGTTTGCGAAAAGCGAACTAACGTTGTTCAATAAGTCCGGCTGAAGACTATAAACTTAGCGCTCCTCGGGAGGCAACCCGAGTATTAGTTGTAGATTCTTTGTTGTTTGCTTGCATTTTTAGAGTCTCTTTTTGTCTTCTTTCCTCTTTGATCCATCCTTTCCTCTCATCTTAATGAATTCGTGTAAAATTTCTGTGCAGGAATCAGCAAAAAGGGGATAAATTCAATAATGGGCCGCGGATCCTGTGAGCCGCACACACCGGTGAGGAAAATGGCCGATCAAATCAGACTGTGCCGCGGCATGATCTTACTAAGCCGCGGCACACCAGTCGCCGAGCCGCGCACCCGATAATCGAGCCGCGGCACACTAAATGGTCAAGAAACACCTGTGGCGCTCAGACTTTGTGCCGCGGCATACTAAGGCTGAGCCGCGGCACACTAAAACACTGAGCCGCGGCATACGAAATCTGAGCCGCGGCACCCGACGACATATCAAAACATTCAAGTCCGACTGTACTTTGGGCCGCGGCTCACTTTTATTGTGCCGCGGCCCCCATCGCACAATAAGAGCTGCCAGGTAAGGCTCTTTCAGTCGATCGGCCTGCATAGTATACCTTTTCCCTCCATTCCTTCCTTCCAGCACACGATGAGGTTAGTTGGGTCCATTCTATCAGTCTCCTTCTCAAAATTCTCCAGGTAATTTTTGATTTCTAAATCATAGGTGATTATTGATGTGAAAAGATTTGGAGTTTTATATTGCTAGTTGTTCTTCATTGTTGTTTCTGAAATGGAGTTGGAATATGGGGAATTTGTGATTGTGATGGAATTGATGTTTATGAACGAATTGTTGATGATGGTTTTTGTAATTCAGGGCTATAATCTGTGTTATTATTTTTGGGATTTGGAATTAACCATCAAAATTTTTGTTCTTCATTTTAACTTGTGCACACAAGGTGTTTGATAAATTGCAGCAATGGAAAATTGATCATTCAGCAGCACCACCCTCCTCACCGGACGATGCCGGCACCAGCTCCTGAGCAGACTGGAGGGGAGTACTTGACCTTTTACTTTTCTTGCATTCCATTTTTGTCCATTGAGGTCAATGTACGTCCTAAGTTTGGGGGAGGGATTTACATTCAATCTACATTCATATTTTGTTGCACTTTTCTTTTCTTTGCGAAAATTTTTTAGATAGCCTTGCTTGCCGTAGTTTTTTCTTTATTCGTGAATTTTCATGCTTCTATTTTGTGTGATACTGATGTTACGACACTGTCTTTCTCTCTGAAGAAGCGGGCGAGTTTTAGTCGAGTTGTAGTCAGTTATTTCTGTTCTGCTTAGTATTCAATTAGGTCCGAAATTTTTCGTGATTGTAGAGGTCTTGGCAGACAAGAGACGATACATACTTGTTTTTAAATCCCCTTCAATACGTTTGGCTACATTTTCCGGATAGTGAGTCATACTGTTCCTTTAGTCGTGTTGGCACCTAGATGAAGTTTAGAGTCGGTCAGTTTTCCCCAAAGTCGAGATAAAGTGTTCTATGAAGGGAAGTCTAGTAACCGGGGGCATTCGCGTGACCCGTTGTTTACTCTCGCGTAAAACGACGACCCCGATTAGACTAGTGATTTAGTGATTTCACATGTGCCAATGATAGGAAGACTAGTAACCGGGGGCATTCGCGTGACCCGCTGTTTACTCTCGCGTAAAACGGCAACCTTGATTTGGACATGCGGAAATTATGTATTCGAGTTGTTTCTCCGCTGTAAACGGGAACTTAGTAACTAGAAGCATCCATGTGCCCCATGAGTGTCTTTTACGTCAAACGGTTTCCGAATACATGAGAATGGAAGTTCCACCCTAGGATTATCCCGATGAAACATCCCGAGATCCTAACCTAGTGGTCGACTCGAATCAAATTCTTGAGCATATTTATATAAGGGGATACTGTCCGAGGTTTATTTGTTATGAGACTCGTGAAAAATTGTGCCTTTAGACTGTGGAACGCGACGAACTAGCTTGTTTATGTTAGCCTTTCATATTGACGGTTGATTTGACTCATGTTTTGTTGATCTTTGAGCTGAGTTTTCTTCATGAACAAATGATTAGGACTGAACTTGATTACTTTGCGGAATCATTATTCTGAGTGCAGTTCGCTTTTATGACACTCGTATTATTTAGAGAGAATGGCAGGATAGTATTGATTAGGTTGAAAACTATGAGTTGCACGATGATTCACGACATTCTTTTATTGACTTTAATTCTTTTTGCTTGAGGACAAGCAAAGGCTTAAGTTTGGGGGTATTTGTTAGGCGTATTTTTATACGCTTATTCATCATTATTTTGTAGTGTTTTGGTGAGTGAAATCATCTAAATGAGCTTTTAATGCCTTAATTTTGTATGATTGACAGGAAATGGAAGTCCGGAAGCTAAAACGAGGCAAAACGGGCGAAGACGGCAAAACTGGACTCTGAGCCGCGGCACAAGGAATCTGAGCCGCGGCAAAGGAAGACACCATCCGAAGGGCAGAGTAAGCTGTACTCTGTGCCGCGGCACAGCCCATGTGAGCCGCGGCATAGAAGAATTTACTTACGCCCACGTATTCAACTTTTGGCGATGTGCCGCGGCACAAGTCTAGTGAGCCGCGGCACACTTAGCGGGTTTTATACGTCTGCGCGGATTTTGGGCCGTTTCGAAGCCAGTTTTCGACCAACTAATACGGACGCGATTTATGGAAGTGCTGAGCTATAAATAGGGTTGAAGACCCTAATTTAATTATCTTGGAATCATTGAATCTAAACCTAAGAGAGCTTGAGCTTGGAGACAGAGAAGAGGAGGAAAGCAGAGGAATTCAAGGGCAGAAGGCGGAAGCTGAAGAACGGAGGAATCCAAGCTTCATCTGCGTTTGAATTTTATGCTTTCGTTTATTTATTCTGTATTTTCAGCTTTTAGTATGTCAGGCTAAAGCCCTAATCTAGGGTTTTGATGAAACCTTTGTTTTGACGAATTGATTAAGATTATCCAATTTATTACCTTTTTATTGAGTTTTCCCAATTATGTTTAATGCTTGCAATTATCTGGCCAATAGTTGTATTGATCTAATCATTCACTTCGAATCGGGAGAGGAGATTTGGTGAGGAACTATTGGTGAGGACCGTTTTATTCTGTGAGATAGGAATATACTCATAGGAACTACGTGGCCTTTAGGAGATTTCATGCTTTTTGCCTATCGACGAGATAATTCACCTAGGGATAGAGTGCGTTAGTCGCCGTTAGATAAATCTATTGACCTCGGGAGAGGCGGTAGAATATATTAGCAATCTCCGCCTTCAGTAAATTGGGAAAATTATTTATTACGGATAATAGAGAGTAAATTCGGATAAACTAAGGTGGATTCAGAACCCTAGACGTATTCATCATTTGATTTCCTTAATCCAAGATATTGTTTTCTACTGCTTAGTATTTTATTAATTCTTTTAGTTATTAATCCAAAAACCCAACTTCGATTGTTCAAATAAAATTGGAATACGAAAACGTCGGTAGTTAGAGATTCAATCCTCGTGGGAACGATACTCTACTTATCACTTTATTACTTGTAAACGATGACGTGCACTTGCGTGTAGGAAATATCGCAACATGAACCTACGGTAGTATCCAACCAAACCCAAGAAACTACAGAGCTCCTTCACATTCATAGACGGTGCCCAATCCAACACTGCCTCAATCTTCTATGGATCCACACGGACCTCCTCGGATGAAATCACGTGACCCAGAAACAGCACCTCCTTCAGCCAGATTTCACATTTCGAGAACTTCAAAGAGTCGATCGGTCCTCAAAATGTCTAACACCACATGCAGAGGATGCGCATGCTCCTCCCCGTTCCTCGAATAAATAAGAATATCTTCAATGAAGACGACGACACACTTATCCAAATACTCGATGAAGACCTTGTTCATCAACTGCATGAACACTGCCGGCGCGTTAGTTAACCCGGAGGGCATAACCACAAACTCATAATGTCCATATCTCGTCCGAAAAGCTGTTTTCGGAACGTCGAACTCCTTCACCCGAAGCTGATAGTACCCCGATCTCAAGTCGATCTTCGAGAATACCACAACTCACTGCAACTGATCGAACAAGTCATTAATCCTCGGCAAGGGATACTTGTTCTTGATGGTTACTTTGTTTAGCTCGCGTAGTCGAAACATAAACGCAGCGAACCATCGTTCTTCCGTACAAACAGAACCGGTGCGCCCCAAGGCGAAGCGCTCGGTCGAACATACCCCGACTCAAGAAGCTCACTCAACTACTTGTTCAACTCAGCCATATATGAAGGTGCCATGTGATACAGCACCTTCGAAATTGGATCCGCTTCTCGCTGTAACTCTAGCGAATTCTACCTCACGGTCCGGTGGCAACCCCGGTAACTCTTTAGGAAAGACATCAGGGAAATCACTAACGACTGGAATCGATGAAACCTCGACTCCCCCATCCTCCGTCTTCAAGACATAGCACCAATAACCAGTACACCCCTTCCGCAGGAGTCTCATCGCCTTCAAGGGGTTAATTACAAACTTCTGGTTTCTCTTTCGCCCCGCGAAAGAGTGCTCGGTGCTGTCCTCGGCTAACATGGTGATGATTCTCGTGCGGTAGTTCATGATTGCACCATGCCGCTCGAGCCACTCATCCCCGAGAATCAACTCCTCACCTTCAATAGTCACAACAATAAGATTAGAGAACCAAGCCCTCTCACAAATAAACACAAAACAGTCTCGGACCTCTCGATCACCAATGATTCTATCACCTCTAGGAAGTTTAACGATGAAAGACTCGCAAGGCGACAAACAGTCAAGACTCAAATGGCGCACATACTCCAGAGAGATGAATGAATACGTAACATCCGAATCAAAAATCCCACTGACAGGATGAGACTGAATATGAACGGTACCTGTGGCCACGGTGGCTGCTGGAACATCGGCCCTCCTCATCTCATAAACATTCGGATGAGTGGAGCCAACACTGGAAGCTCCCCCTCTAGCGGGCTGATCCCGACCTCTCCCTCGACTGGCACTCGGCGGAGGCTGTGGAGCAAACGACCCCTGGTTCACACTCGGCTCCTTAGGCACTGGAAAAGAAGCCTGGACACCAAGAATATGCCCCACCCGCTCACAAAAAGAAGCCTTGTGGCCCAACGGACCACAAGTATGACAAGTCAACTGCAGACGAGGACACTCCCAATTCCTATGGCCCGACTTGCCATAGTTAAAGCATCTGACATCACGAATGGAGGCACTATAAGTACCTCGAAAGCCCCCAGAGAAACGAGCCAAACCACCCGCATGAATGTTTGCAGACTGAGATTTCTGCTGAACTCCACCCTTGTGTCCTGAAAAGTTACCGACAGACTTCTGCTTCTTACTTTCTCGAGCCGCCTCACTGGCCGTCAAGGACATATCGTAAGCAAGAGAGCTACTCTGATAGTCCTTTAGGGTGGTGCAGGCGAGCCCATACATGTTATCGCAAATCTTCGATTTCATCCGCCTGGAAAAGTGGCAAATCTGTCATCCTCCTCCTTAACCTGGGCCTTCACATAGCCCAATTCCCGGTTAAAATCCGCAATGGCCTGAGAAACCGGAACGTCTCGAGGCTGAGCATTATAAAAAGCTAGACTCAGGCCTGACGAACCGGCCACGGACAGTATACAGCTTCCATAAGGTCCCTGAACTCGGCCCAAGAAGCAACACGATCCTGAGGTCCGACAACCTCCCACCAATCAGTAGAATCTCCAGTGAGAAAATACTAGGCGATCGAAATCTTGCGATCCTCGGGATAACTAGTAGCAGTAAAGACCTTGGACATCTCCTTGATCCATCCCTCCCAGCTGATCGGGTCTGAAGCCCCCGAAAACTGAGAAGGATGCATCTTGATGACATCCTGAAGCCACGATCCGCCCCGGCCCGAGCAGCATGAGCTGGAGTCGGGTTTTGAACCGTCTGGGCTATCGCAACCATTTGGTTTACCATCTGTTGCATTATAGCTGCAACACCAAGGTCGGCGCCATCTTGAGTAGCAATATGGCTATGACGGCTATCAGTATTGTCGGCTCCAGAAGAGTGTGATGTGGCTGCCCTACTGGCTGACCCACATCCCCGGCCGCTTCCACAACCACAACCACAACCTCGACCTCTTCCAGCATCCACACTGGAGATAAGAGGTGGCAAAAGCAACTCGATGATAAGTATGAGAGAAAACAATCACAATACAAGAAACGGAGGTACGATACGAGAAAGAGGAAGAATCGAGTAACAAAAACTTACGAACACTGGGAGTATCGAGACGCTGGAGGCGTAATGACGATGTGTAGAAATAAAACACGACTAGACCCAAATAACCGACAAGCCTAGGTATCTATAAACCTAGTCCTCTGATACCTTTTCCTGTAACACCCCCAAGATATTCAGGGTATATTACAGCGTCGTGGACCCCTACATGGGACCCACCAGGCTAATTAAGAAATACCACTCGTCTAACTATCTCAGTTAGTGAGAAAACACACATCACAAGGACGAAAATAAATAAAACGCCCGGTATAACCGGCAAAACAGACACCACTGAGAATCATAAATAACATTTAGTAATACAAACCATAATCCCAGTAGAAATGCCTAAGTACTCGCGAGTAATATCTATAAGTTCACCAGTTTAAAAACAACCGCATCAAAAAGGACAACGGAAATAAAGAGACTCATTTGCACGCATCATCAACCCTGGACAACATCCTCGTACTGCCCCAGTGCCCGCTTGTCTGGCTGAACATAACCTGGAATTCATAACAAAAATTTCCCCAAACGGATCCCCAAAGGGGTTAGCAATTATGCTAGTACAAGTAATCAAGGCAAACCATTCGCTTACACGTTTCATAGTACATGCATCAATTCATTTCATAAACCAAAACTTTACATGTCATTTCCGGAAACAAACAGTCAACAATTAATTTGCCTAGGACCGGGGTGAAGCCACTGGTCCCACTCGAGGCCTCTAAGGACCCTCCTGAGATGGCCATAGCATAAAACAAATCACACACAGGCATCGCCTAGGACCGGGGTGAAGCCACTAATCCCACTCGAGGCCTCTAAGGACCCTCCCGAGCTGGCAAGCGAATCAAGCTCATGAATCCAGAGTGAAGTCATAGATTCCCCACGGCCTTGTCAGACCCTCCCGGAGTGAGTAAAGCACACAAAAATACATCACCATTTCATGTTAAGCATAAAAGTTTCCAAGAGTACGTGCCTTGAGTAATTGACGACGACACGAACGGAATGGAAAATCAACCACAATCGCTAAGAACCGATAAACCCGAACCTAACGATTCGAAGAACACAATTGCAACCATTTCTAAACGAGTACGGAAATGGAATACACCCGAAAAACCACCTACGATTCATATAAGTTCGTACAAAAACAACGACGAGGATGGATTGCAACCGAACCCTCTCGATTTCAAAAATATCACGAAACTTACCATGAACTCATAGAGAAAACAAGAATACCACCAAGATTAATCATATACATCATGGATTAATCAACAATACGGAGCGAATCGTACAAAAACTCAAAACCCCCAAATTTCCTAAAATAGGGTTTTAAGATATTACCTTGGATTAAGGATGAAGAACCCAAGTACATGTTGTTAATCTACACCAAGAACTCAAGAAAAATGATATCTAAAATGATTGGAAGAAGAAATCGCCTCCGAATCGCCTAAAGGATTGCTCGGACGCGGAGTAGGAGAGGAAATGAAAAATGAGGCGGATCTGGGTCAATTCTCGGGTTTATATAACCAGAGAGCGTAGCGTGTGCTAACGATCCATTGTTAGCGTGCGCTACCCAGCCAAGAACCAGTCCATAACATACAGTTCTGGCTCGTTAGCATGCGCTACCAGAGAATAGCGTGCGCTAACAGCCCATCGATAGCGCGCGCTATCAGGCCTTAGCGTACGCTACCTGGACACCAGATCGAGTCCAAAAACATTCTGCCCAGTCTGGACTAACGAGTTAGCATGCGTTACTGGTCACCCAGCATGCGCTAAGTCCAAACCATAGTGTGCGCTAATATACAAATTTAGCGTGCGCTAAGATGCTCGTCTAAAGAGTAGAGAGCAGGAACAACCCACTATCACTGTTGTGCTCGAGTCGTTAGCGTACACTACAAAACGAACATAGTGTGCGCTACTCAACGACACTAGCGTGTGCTAGACAACAGGAATAGCGCGCGCTAGTGGGTGCAGACAGTAGTACAGACAGCACCTAAAGGTGGAAAACAGCGAATTCCACCTCGGATGAAAACAACGTGCATCCGACACCAAACAACAGACCGAAGAAGACACACGAACAACAAGATCGAGTCATAACCAAAGCGCTAAAAGAAAACACTATTCCTACTACCCAAGGGTTCGGAAAACTACACCGTTAGTAATTGCCCCAAAACTTTGGGAAATTACAAAACGGCCCAAAACATCTGAAACACACGATACATGATCGAAACAACATACGAAAGCTCACAACATGCATAATAACATGAGATGGATCTGCGGAAACCCCGAGACGGCGGTTCCGAACAACAATTCCGAGAATCGAACGAAATAGCCACGGAAAATACAATAAACATGGAATTAAGTAAAACAAGTCCGAAACAAGCTCGGATGACAAAAAGTTCAGTATTAAGTATTCTCGAAATACCAATACGGTTACAAGAGAGTCTCTAATAATGAAAAATCCACCAAAAATGAAAATACCAGGAAAAGAAAAATGCGGATATTACATCTTCGAAGTTTGAATGTATCTTAAATGGTGGTAATGCTTCCAGATAGTTAACTGTTTGGGCCAAAGGATATTCTTCTCCCTTGTTGGTTAAAGAATTTTCAATATGTCTAAAGAGGATATTTTGATAGAATCTTCTCCAATGACTCGGTCACATGTCATCAATTGCATCAATTCTTCGACAAGAGTCGTCTCCGAGAGGATGGTTCAAAGATTTTAGGACATTGAAAGTGACATGTTCGTCTTGCACTCTAAGAATTAGCTTTCCTACGTAGTGTAATATCCGTAATTTTTCCATTTATAGCAGTTTCCATTTTTGGTGTATGTCTATTTTTATCGACTCGCTTGTAACCGTTTCGACATTTCGAATCTATTTTGTTCTTGGAGTTTTTCCATTTGGATGAGTTTTGATGATATTTTCACGTAATTTTGTTTTATGACATGTTTTGCCGTATGAACGTTCGATTCTTGTAAAACTCGTTCGTTTCCGTTGTTTCTTGGTTTGTACAAGTTCGTATGGTTGAGTTGGTCATGTGGAGACTTTCGGTTTGTAAATCCGACGTCGTTTCGTGATTTTCGGGCACTTGGGCCATTTTTGTAATTTCCTAATAGTTTAGGGAATTTTGTTTTCGTTGTCGCATTACGGACCCTTCGGTGGTCGGAATTGTATTTCTCTTTCAGCGCTTAGCTCCGTCGTCTTGTATGCTTCGCGTTCATGTTCTGGATTACGGTCTCATCGTGTGTATCGTGTTTCGCACCCTCGGAGCGACTTCTGGCGATATGACATCGGCCCGATCAAGCTGCGTGTAGGTAGCGCCACGCTACCCTCTGTTGCCTTGCGTGCGCTACCAGAAGAAGCAGTTAGCGTCGCTAACCCTTATTATTAGCGTACGCTAACGAATGGTGGCAATAGCCAGCTTTGGTATGTAACGCCCCGTTAGCGCACGCTACATATGGAAGTTAGCGTGCGCTAACTTCACAAATATATAAGCCAGTAGGCGATTTGAGCAGCAGTTTCATTATTTTCCCTTCGTTTCTTCGACGTGCGACCTCAGAGACGATTTCCACCAGTTCTTTTCGGAGTTCTATCCAGATTCCATCACGGTAGAATCGAGCCACCATATCATAATCAACATAATCACTTTTCATCAGCCGAATTAAAGGTAATTCCTCAGGAACCCTAATTTTGACGAATTTGGGGGATTTCGGGATTTTAGGGTGTAGTTCTGAATTGTTCATCTATATTACGATATTCTTCACCGATTGTGATTATTGAATGATTCCAAATCCAGTTTCCTTGATTTTAATCCGCGAATTATCAATACGGGGAGATTTTGCGTAAACCCTCACCCGTATTGATTGAACGTATATTGTCGTTAATTGTAATCGGGGTTTTGGGAGTATTCATTTCGATTATTAATGTCTGTTGGGACTGAGTTATGCTAATTCTTTGTTTAGGAACCGTCGTTTTCCATTCGGATCATCCGTAGTCATTTTTCACTTCCGATTCTTCGAAGAATGTCTCAAAGGCAAGTACTTTACATTTGTTTACATGTTCTAGTATTTGGATTATGGCTGTATCGTGGTTGTTGTGGATGGTTATGTGTATGTTCACCTAGGGACGGTCCGACGGGGCCTCTAGGGATACGTATTGCCGTGAGTGTGCGTATCGTGAACTGTGGTTAGCCACCCAGGGATGTCCGACGGGACTCTGCGGGGTACGGTGGTCGTGAGTCTCGTACCAACGGTTAACTTTGAATTGTGATTTGTTGGAGATAATGTGTTTTGTGATTGTAAATATTCCGGAATATAAAATGTTTTCTAAAATGACTTTTTGGCGCATATATTCATCTGATTAGAATGTAGTTCAAATGGATTGTACTTGCACTAGCAGTTGTCGCTAACCCCTTAAATGGGGGAAATACTTTTCTGTTCGCAATACCTTTACGATGACGAAATAATGCTTGTTTTCTGTTCTCTTCACCTTCTTCTGAATGTGGCTTCAATCTAGGGATCTAGTAAAACTAAACCGCGATTATACGTCCTTCGCATATGTTATATGTAAGAGAATCTTAATAAGGAAAAAGTTATATCTATAAAATGGTAAATAACGTAAGCTTTCAAAATACACTAATACTATCCCCAGCAACACGCCAAAAGCTTGAAACATATTTGGTGTAGCTTATCGCAAGTGCACAATATCACATCAAGTATTAAAGTGTATTGGAATATTCCATTCTATATAATCATAAATTGGTTTTGATGATGAGTTGATGATGATCTAATGATGTTATTGATGGTTTTGATGACGGGTTGACGATCAAACCAACATAAACAACATTAGAACGAAGCAAAATAAAAAATAAGTCGAAGACGCTCGAGCCAGACAGAAAATCAAACAAGTGATGTTTAACAAAGCTAACATACGTAATATACATAGTATAACGTACGTAATGGAAACTCACCTGAAGGCAGATGAGTGCAACTGACATGACTTAACGTACGCAACACATGGAAAATAACGTACGCTAAACTTTGAGTCTAACATACGTAACGGAGGATACATATAATGTACGTAATGAGATTTGAATATGAATTCAAATATTGGAACCATTGAATGGTCAGTGATGTCATGGAGTAGGTCGGCATGCAACAGATATTTTGACTAAAGATAACGTCCGTAATACGTATAATGATAATGTACGTAATGGAAGTACACAGAAGCCACTGGACTGATTTGCATAGAGCATAATATACGTAACATGAAGTGATAACGTACGTAACCATGCTTAATTTACGTAACGAATGAGCTATAACTTACGTAAAACAGTCACCAGAAGCTAACGGCTAGTTGAGGCTTTGGGCCTATAAATACCACTTCTAATGGTATTCAACAAACAACAACTCCAAGCAAATCACATAGTGATCAAATATCATTGTATATATCTTTGCTATTGTAATTGTGCTTAATTGATAGTGTTTCGGTGTTCATACACTAAATCATACACGAGAGGAAAGATACGGATTGTAGATTGATTTGGTGTTACTAGGATCGTTGATGCGGCATTATTAGAATCATATCTAAATCCAAAAGAAATTTGTCAAGTACCAATAGAAAAGCTAGATAGGTTGCTTCCTTATCCAATAGAAAAGGAAAACGGTTTATCTTGGACCAACATAAAGACAAGAGTGTAACGATTTATCTCGGACCGATAGAAGACGAGATTGTAACGGTTTACCTCGGACCGATAGAAGACAAGGCGGAAAGGGTTGATCTTGAGCCTATAGAAAAAGATACGGAGAGAGAATGTAGGCACGTTTGGCCGAACCTCTATAAATCTTGTGTCATTTACTTTCCACAAGTTAGTTACGCTTCCGCAACGCAAAAGAGTTTGAAAACGCTATCTTCCACCATTCTAAGTGGGGTGCCAATTTCCCAACAATTAAGAAAGTCGAGAACAATGATAGGAAAAGGAGAATACAAGTCGTGGAAGAATGAAGAGAAAAATAAAAACAATACCTGATCATAAAATGGGGAGAAAAGACGAAGGAGAAGAAAATCGAGAAAACGAAGAAGAAAGTTGAAAAAGAACGTAGCATGAAGAAGTCAAAAAGAAGAAAAGAAAAATGGGGAGATGAAAACTAACGAAACGTACAAAGCCGAAAACTTTGATATGTAATTATTTTAATTTTACAGGTATAAAATCCCATTAAAAGGTGGTTATTTTGTCATCATCAAAAAGGGGTAGATTGTTGGAATATTTTATTCCATATAATCATAAATTGGTTTTGATGATGATTTGATAATGAGCTAATGATGTTAGTGATGGTTTTGATGATGAGTTGACGATCAAACCAAAACAACAAACAACATTAGAACGAAGCAAAACAATAAAGAAGTCGAAGACGCTCGAGCCAGACATAAAAGCAAACAAGTGATGTTTATCAAAGCTAATGTGCGTAATATACATGGCATAACGTACGTAATGGAAACTCACCTGAAGGCAGACGAGTCCAGCTGACATGACTTAACGTACGCAAAACATGGAAAATAACGTATACTAAACTTTGAGTCTAACGTACGTAACGGAGGATACATATAACGTACGTAATGAGATTTGAATATGAATTTAAATATTGGAACCATTGAACGTTCAGATGACGTCATGGAGTAGGTCAGCATGCAACGGACATTTTGACTGAATATAACGTACGTAATATGTATAATGATAATGTACGTAATGGAAGTACACAGAAGCCACTGGACTGATTTGCATAGAGCATAACGTACGTAATAGGAAGTGATAATGTACGTAACCATGCTTAACGTACGTAACGAATGAGATATAACGTACATAAAACAGTCAGCAGAAGCTAACAGCTACTTGAGGCTTTGGAGCCTATAAATACCACTGCTAATGGTATTCAACAAACAACTCCAAACAAATCACATATTGATCAGATATCAGTTTATACATATTTATTGTTGTAATTGTGCTTAATTGATAGTGTTTGAGTGTTCATATACTAAATCATACATGAGAGGAAAAATATGGATTGTAGATGGATTCGGTGTTATTAGGATAGTTGATCTGGCATTATTAGAATCATATCTAAATCCAAAAGAGGTTTGTCTAGTACCAATAGAAAAGTTAGATAGGTTGCTTCCTTATCCAATAGAAAAGGAAAACGGTTTATATTGGACCGACATAAAGACAAGAGTGTAATAGTTTATCTCGGACCGATAGAAGACAAGGCGAAAGAGGTTGATCTTGAGCCTATAGAAAAAGATACGGAGAGAAAACGTATGCACGTTTGGCCGAACCTCTATAAATCTTGTGTCGTTTACTTTCCGCAAGTTAATTGCGCTTCCGCAATGCAAAAGAGTTTGAAAACTCTATCTTCCACCATTCTAAGTGGGGTGCCAATTTCCCAACAATTGGTATCAGAGCGTGTATCCATAAAAATCGGCTTAACATCTAAGGAGAAGAAGATCCTATGACATTTCAATTTTCCCTGGTCGAAGGTCTTGCTTTAAATCGACCTCTATTCTTTGATGGATCGAATTTTATGACATGGAAGAAGAAAATCTCCATTTTCATCTGAGCCTACGACATCGAACTTTGGAAAGTTATTTGCCTAGGTCCGAAAATTCCTACAAAACCGGACGACTCGCAAAAAGGCTTCGAAGATTATAATGATGAAGATTGGAAGAACGACCATTATAATTGCAAAGCAACGCAATTATTATATTGTGCTTTAAATCCGGAAGAACACAACCGAATATCATCATGTGATAGTGCCAAAGAGATTTGGAAAATGCTTGAGGTAACTCATGAAGGAACATCAAAAGTCAAGGAGACGAAGATCAATATGCTCCTCCACGACTATGAGCTATTTATGAGGAAAAGTGACGAGTCCATCACGTACATGCTCGACAGATTTTCAGTCATTATTAATGGACTAGCTTGTTTTGGGAAACCATTAACAAGTAGTGAAAAAGTAAAGAAAATTATACAATCACTACATGTTGAATGGGACGGGATGGTTACGACGATTATGGAATCGAAAGATTTAAATAATCTTGATTTTAGTACCCTCGTTGGTTTATTAATAAACTACGAGATAGTTCTTAAATCTCGGAACGCCAAGCCGAAACCGAAGGAAAGATCCATAGCTTTGAAAGCTAAGATGTCAAAGAAAGAAGAAAAGTCGGTGGACGAAGATGATGAAGAATTGGCATATTATGCCAAGAACATAAATAAGTTTCAAAATATATTAAACCGACGAAGAAAAGACATCAACTCGAGCGAGTCAAAGAGATTCGACAATAATCGTCGAAACTGTGGTAAACCAGGCCACTTTGCTAGAAATTGCCAAGCATCAACTTCCAAGAAGTAAATACTTGTAGCAACATGGACTGACGAAGAGGATGACGATGAATTATTCAAAATAACCTCAATGGCAAGGAGTTAATTCGACGAAAGCGACGTCGAAAGCCATGTTAGTACCTCGTCTCACGACAAATTATTTGAAGTATTCGAACTTTTACATACCGATTTTCAAAATGCTTTATTCGATAATAAATCTCTCAAATCAAAAATTAAAATGTTGAAAATCAAAATTTCCAAAATAAATGAAAAAGGGAAATTTGTTGAAACTGATCATTCTAAATGTCTTGAAAATAAAAATAAATTAAAAGATGATCTTTTGAAAGTTCAAAACGAACTTAAAAATTCAACCAATAAATTTTTGCGGAAATGAGAAATTTGAACAAATGCTTTCCGTTCAAAAAATTTCATTAAATAAACAGGGGTTATGATTCAAACCGAATATTTAAATTTTAAATACCCTGATGTGAGAAATTTTTAGAACTTGGACATCGTATTTTGATTTGCAAAGGCCTAAGACGAACGATCAAAATTAAAAAAGTTTGGATTCCAAAGGAACCATTATACTGACTATCGTCTACGTTTCAAAAGAAAAACCAACTCTCGGTTGGATCCCAAAAAATCAAAATTAATATATTTCCATCAATTGGTATTTTGATAATTTATATTTTTTTAACAATTAGTATTTAATTCAGGGGGTTACTATTTTTGGAAAATTTATTTTTCAGGGAGAGTTTTACCCGATTAATCGTCATATTTAATGCATCATTTTTTTTAATTTACTATGCACTTTTTGATTATGACAAAGGGGGAGAAAAAGTCGAGAGAATTCATGGGAGAAGGAGAATACGAGTCATGGAAGAATGAAGAGAAAAATAAAAATAATACCCGATCATGAAAGGGGGAGAAAAGGCGAAGGAGAAGAAAATCGAGAAAACGAAGAAGAAAGTTGAAAAAGAAAATAATGTGAAGAAGTCGAAAAGAAGAAAAGAAAAATGGGGAGATGAAAACTAACGAAACGGACAAAGCCGAAAACTTTGATATGTAATTGTTTTAATTTTCAAGATATAAAATCCCATTAAAAGGTTGTTGTTTTGTCATCATCAAAAATGGGTAGATTGTTGGAATATTTTATTTCATATAATCATAAATTGGTTTTGATGATGATTTGATAATGAGATAATGATGTTAGTGATGGTTTTGATGATGAGTTGACGATCAAACCAAAACAACAAACAACATTTGAACGAAGCAAAATAATAAAGAAATCGAAGATGCTCGAGCCAGACATAAAAACAAACAAGTGATGTTTAACAAAGCTAACGTGCGTAATATACATGGCATAACGTACGTAATGGAAACTCACCTGAAGGCAGACGAGTCCAGCTGACATGACTTAACGTACGCAACACACGGAAAATAACGTATGCTAAACTTTGAGGCTTTGGAGCCTATAAATACCACTTCTAATGGTATTCAACAAGCAACAACTCCAAGCAAATCACATATTGATCAAAATATCATTGTATACACCTTTGTTGTTGTAATTGTGCTTAATTGATAGTATTTGAGTGTTCATACACTAAATCATACACGAGAGGAAATATATAGATTGTAGATTGATTCGGTGTTATTAGGATCATTGATCCGGCATTATTAGAATCATATCTAAGTCCAAGAGAGGTTTGTCTAGTACCAATTGAAAAGGTAGGTAGGATGCTTCCGTGTCCAATAGAAAGGGAAAATGATTTATCTTGGACCGACATAAAGACAAGAGTGTAATGGTTTATCTCGGACCGATAGAAGATGAGATTGTAACGGTTTACCTCGGACCGATGGAAGACAAGGCGGAAAAGATTGATCTTTAGTCTATAGAAAAAGATACGGAGAGAGGACGTAGGCACGTTTGGTCGAACCTCTATAAATCTTGTGTCGTTTACTTTCCGCAAGTTAATTACGCTTCCGCAACGCAAAAGAGTTTGAAACTCTATCTTCCACCATTCTAAGTGGGGTGCCAATTTTCCGACAAAGTGGAATTTAGAGTTTGGTTTATCGATCGCACGAGGAAGTAGTTCTAGAAGATGCATATGATATCGCAAGATGCATTACTTATTATGTTATATAGATTCGATTTTTCTTAAAAAGACGGTTCCTCTTTCGAATGTCAAAGCGCCTCTTATATATTGATTCAATCTACTATATTTCTATGTTGATTGGATTCAATACACAACATTATGTTTTATGAAAATAACCCAAGGAATCATATAAGGTTTAGAAGTATGTTTCTATCCTCTAGAAGAATTTAGAGTGAAAATTATTTAATCAAATCAATATATTTTCTTTCAAAATATATGAAGACAAAAAATATCATCATTTATTGGCCAAATAGATAAAGATTGTAAAATAATGAAAATCACACACAATAATAAGTAATCCAAAATGAATTTTTCTACAAACTTAAATAACACGACAAGCCTTGTTTTTAACCTCAACTAGGAGGAGTTAGCCCGTGGAGGCTTTATTCAACATATTACATGAATTAGTAAACATGATTAGCTAAAAAGGGGAAATAATTGATACTAACTCTCTTTAGATAAAGAAGAAAGAATCAATAAACTCACTCCACAACATGAATTTCAACATTCTTACATAAACTCTCAAGAGCACAAGTGTATTCTTCACACAATAAAAATGATAATTTATCACACTTCAAAACAAGAAAATAGAAGATTGAAAGATGATTATGGAATGAACCAAGGGGTCTATTTATACACCAAGGTCATCTAATAGCTCATCAAATAGAATCAATGCAAGCCACTCACTCCATATAGATCCAAAAGTGTGAAATATATGATAAGATCACACAATCTGTCAAAACGTACGACTATGGCATGAAGAAGTTATGGCCGTAACATATACCACATACGACCGTAACATAGGACTCTTATGGCCGTAACTAAGCTACGACTTTTAATCTTTTGTTTCTTGAGTGTTGTAGGGCCGTATAGATAGTTGTACGGCCGTAATGACTATTCAAGCCCATAATTTATTTGACTCTTGCGCTTTAGCCCCAAATCTTCTTCTTTTGATATATAACTCTGATTTTGAATCTGGAAAGAGTGACGAACTCGTATCATAAGCTCTACAACATGAATACATAAAAACTCAATAAAAAACATCTTTATAAAAATATTATTTCTTGAGTAAATCAATAATTGAATCTGATTAAGGCTAAACTTATATTCTCCATCCCATAAAACCAAAATTATCTAAAACTAATTAACTAGAAGCTAAAATAAGTAGACTAACTCATAATTACGGGTGAAATATATAAATTCAAATCACGGATAAATATATAAAATTGACCCTTCTCAAACTACTTTCGAAAGAAAGTAAATTTTGTAGTTTATTTCAGAAGAAATATAAGTAGAAGCAGGTTTCCACACTCAAATCGCTATTAGAATTACTTTTAGTTTCTCTCACTTCAGTTTGAGACCACCTCTAGGAAAGCCAACATGTGATGGGAGTAGGGTTGCAAACGAATCGAATCGAACCGAATACTGAGATATTTTATTCGAATTGGATCAAGTTGACGAATATTCGAATTCGAATTCGATATTTAGTCGAATTCAAAATGCGATTCGTATTCGATTCGTTAAAAAAATTCGAATATTCGAATATTCGATTCGATTCGAAATTCAAAATTATTTATATATATGTATATTCCAGATAAATTATTTAACTAAAAATAAATATAAAAACTATATTATAAAATAAAATTATATTCAATAAATACATAACATATATATTCTCTATATATTTATTTTATATAATTAAACTATATTGACTAGCATATATTATGTATTAGAAAACTATATAACTAATATATATTATATATTACAAATATTACATAAATAAACGAATCGAATATTCGAATACATCGAATCGAATATTGGCATATTTGTATTTGTATTCGAAAAATCTAGGGTTGTCGTTTAGTGATAGGGTTGCAATTGGGATTTGAGCTTTTAAATGTTGGTATATTTGTTGAGATACAGCATGACCTTATGCCTCGCCACATTTTGTTCTATTTGAAGGGAATTGGTGTTTACAGAAAGTTAAATTTGCAAATGGACTTCGATTTGAATTTGCAAGCTCCACAAAGGTTTGAGACTACTTTGGAGAATGAGTTTTTTCAATGGAATGTGGATTACGATCAACGAAGCAATGGAGAACAGGAGAGAGGATCGCCTAGTGGGCTGTCTTTGAACGTTGGAAACTTGGAGCCAGATCTTCAAGAAAGAGGTAATTCAGACGGAGGGGTAAATTCTCGTCTACATAATATTGATGAAATTTTTTAATCTAGTGATGACGATGACGTTGTTGCTGGAGATATTGGTAGCATGACATTGTGGTTTGAGAAGAGATTGGCCCCCGGTTCCATACTTGACACTTTGGATCAAGTTTACTTGCTGTATGTCGAGTATGGCAGACATTTAGGATTTAGTGTGAAGAAAGGTGGGCAGAGGTACCGCTACAATACTACAGTGGTTAACAAGAAAGAATATCATTGCTCTTGTGAGGGTACCAGCACCTCGAAGCAAATGATTGATAGATTGCATCAATACAGGAAGCAAGACACTCGGTGCATGTGTCCTGCTATGCTAAGGGTAGTTCTTGATAAGGAGGGAAAATGGCGCGTCTCCAAGTTAGTTAAGGATCACAATCACGAATTGGCCGATCCAGAGCATAGTTATATGCTCCGATCTTGAAGCGTTGCGCTCGTCAGGTATTCTGATTAAACATGCGTTTTGGTTTATGGAGAATGAAGTCGGAGGCCCCGGAAATGCTGGATTTATCCGGAAAAATGTATATCACCACATGGAAAATGTGAGGAGGAAGACCAAATTTAATGATGCCGATTTTAACCTACTTGTGAAGCACTTCATGGAGAAGACGAACACAGAGCAATTATTTTATTGGAATATGCAGACGGACGACGAAGGCCGTGTCATGAACTTCTTCTTTAGAGATTCTCGAAGTGCCTTGGACTACGAGTATTTTGGGGACGTTATCTCATTTGACACCACACACAAGACTAATAAATACGAATTGATTTGTGCACCTTTCGTGGGTGTGAATCATCACATGAAGAACTGCCTCTTTGGGTTGGCTTTTCTATCTGACGAGACAGCCGTGACATTCGAGTGGTTGTTCTCATGTTTCCTCGAATCTATGGGTGGCAAGGAGCCCGAGGTGATATTAACCGATCAGTGCCAAGCAATGATGAACGCAATTGACTCTAAATTCAAGTCATCTACCCATCGGTTGTGCCAGTGGCACGTCAATCAAAACGCACCATCCTATTTCGGCAGCCTCAACGGCAATGGACAATTCAAGGAGGAGTGGTACCACTACATGAATGGCTGCGAGAGTGTGGACGAGTTCGAGAGTACTTGGAGCATAATGGTTGAGACCTACGATTTGGACACTATACGATGGTTTGGCAACATGTACATTCTTTGTCGCCGCTGTTCTAGTGCTTTTAGTAGAGATAAATTTTGTGCCGGTCTCCACGCCACGTCTCGCATCGAGGGCACGAATAATGCCCTAAAGGATATCTCGTCTTCTTCGGGGAGTTTGCATGAATTTATGTTGAAGTATGAACAATTACGGCTCGAGTGGCGTCGAATAGAGGGTCAGGATGACATTATCTCTTTGGGAGTCCCTGGACTCATAGTCCAGAAAAACCCTTTGTTGAAGCACGCGGCGACATTCTTCACGCGAAAAGTGTTCTTGTCGTATGAGTTTGAGGCGACTCACTCTTTGAATGTAGATATATTGCGTGATTCGGCATAAGGCAGGAGCTAATATGCTTGAGTGTTAGGTTATCGATGAACAAAGGGCTCCAAAGCGGGTTAGGCGCGTAAGATACAACACGGTCACAAAAGAAATTTCTTGTAGTTGTTGTTTGTGGCAGAGCGTTGGGGTGTTGTATGCACATATATTCAAGATATACTATCATAACAACGTGAAAACTATTCCTACTACTTATCTCGTGCGCCGCCTGTTTAGGGATGCAAAGAGACATCGTCTAGTGAGGTCTTGTTGAGAGGCGAGTTATCTTCAATAGAGAATAATTATGGTGATGATCGGGCCTTCCAAAACCATGTTATGCGAAGCACATATGATATCATACACGATATTAAAATGGATGAGGATATGAGAGCACATCTTCTCAACAAGATCGATGAGGTCAAAGATGAGCTACTTGCCATGCAGAGGAGACCAACTCATGAACGACGACGTAAAGCTCAAAACAATTTCAAGAATGCTGCGCAGCAACCCGCTTGTCGCGACCCCCTATACCAGCGAAACGTTGTTTCACCAATACGCGCCAAAGCCGGCATTGGGAAAGATCTAGTCGCAAAGGAAAGAAGAGGGCCAGACCCGATACAGGTACATTCCCTAGCTCTTCTCGCTGAATATCCAGAAACAATTTACAAGTATGTACAAAATGATAAAGGCCTGCTCTCCATTTGATCTCTCTTTACAATCAGTTCCGATGGGTAATCCGCCAACAGCGAGGATGCGGGGAGCTTCTATGTCACGCTTAGATGATGGACTCTGTCCAAGTAGCCCTGCCGAGTCAAACACGAACCGAGCCACGGGATATGATTTTGTGTCTTCCTCGCCAAGAGTGAGTTATTATACTATTTTTGTTCATGATCCATTTCTTTAATTTACAAATTTACAGCTTCTTAATTTAATCCATGCTACTTTTCCTATTTTGTTATCCAGGGATTCGCACGAGCGACGAACGATTCGATTTTTTTCGCAACTCAGTAGCAAAATGGGGTTGCTGATCTCTTTATTTGTTTTATGTCTGGTGGCATGAGTATTAATATTGTGGGTAGGACTCAAATTAATATGTATTGCTTCTCATTTGAAGTTTTAAGTGTTGAAAACTTGTTTTCCTCACACTTTTTGTCTCTGCATGACCCAAATTCCTTATATAATATAATGTATTAACTTATGGTGCATACTAATTCGTAAACTAATTTTAAAACTAACCGACTTATGAAAATAATAATGAACAATTTTACTACTAACCAATTAGTTGTTTAAAACTTAAAAGTTGTTTGCTTACATATAACATGTCAAACCATAAAATAGTAAAATTATTAAATATTCGAATGCAATTTGACTCTACAAATTTAAATTAGAATTTTGCTGTCAACAATAAAACAAATATAAAATAACTATAGTAACAGTTCTATTACTAATTAACATCACGGCAAATTTAAAAAATAGTGTCTTATTTATTGTTATTAAAAATAATGTACACCAAAAAGCAAAGGTTAAAACTTAATTCATAACTTCATTAGAATATATACAAAAAAAATGTTAAAGTAGAAAATATATATCATTACAATGATGTCAATATAAACAAAAACAAAGGTCAAACTTGAATAATAGCTTCAGTAAAAATTAAAGAAGTGCAAAAAAGAAAGTAAGTTATCAATATTAGACAAAATAAAATATGGAGTCACTTTTAACTAAAAGAAAACAGAAAATAAGAAATTTATCAAGAAATATAGAAAATTAGACTAAAGAGTGCTATGCTGGGTTGGACTCGCCCAAGTGGGGCTGGGAGGGTCCCACTTTAACTAACCTAGGTTGGGTTATTAAGCTTTTAAAGAAATACAAAATACAGAAAATTATAACGTCACGTGTCGCATTTTGGGATAGTGGACGCACTACAGGTGCTAGCCTCATGGATGAAACCGTTTATATGTTGGCTTTCTTTTTTTCTCAACTTGATAACTTTCAGGTATATTTCTCTTGACCGCTTGCTTGTGGGATTTGCTTGAGATTTTTCACTTTCTTGCACTTGTACTATAGTTTCTCTAATATTTCCGCCAACTGTAATCGACATTCTCTTTTTCTCCTTTTTACAAAATTGACCTTGAATAGTAAAAAAAATAGCCCTAAGAAAGCCAACATGAGATGGAAGTGCTAGGCCTGGGAATATTGTGGGGATTCGGTGATTAAAAATTGAGATACGCAGCAAAAAATAAATCGGTGATTAAAATTCGATCAAGCGTCGTATAAACGAATATAAATAGACGAAGATAAATTTGAAAATCATACCCTTGTAGACCTTTGATAATATCTTCTTGATTTCAAGCACAAATACGAATCCAATCGAACGAGCTTTTAAAAATTCTCGAGCACCGAAATTACCGTGCCTCTACGTATCACGCGTCGGAAAGATGACCGGAAATATATAATCGTCACTCCAATACCTCCAAGGTCGACGGCTATTTGAAGTTATGAAAGGATAAATTTTTCTTTTAGTTTTAACAATCAAAGAATTAAGTCTGAAGAAGAAATTATATCTCAAAGAAAATTATGTTGGTATATTTACCATGAAAACAAACTGGCAACATCGATTATGCAACGCATGAATCATTCTATATATCTCATTCCAAATTAAATAAGAAACATGCACACTTAATCATGTGAATATTAATGATGAGGAAAGCTTACTTTTCTGCATCGTTTCCAGCATCAATCTTTTTTGCAGGAAGTTTAAGTGCTTTCTTCCGTTCTCTTCCATCATCACCGCCACCAGATCCATGTTTTGAATCTACTGCATGAGCTGCAAATTCGAGAACCAAGTAGGAGACAGATTCGTTAATGACGAAAGCATTAAATAATATATATGTATATGTATATAATTAATCAAATGAGGTAAATCCGAATGTGGACGATGTTGAGTCCAGAAAATCTGTCTCCTTAAAGCAAATTCGCCTCCACCACAGTGTATAGCGTCTGCCTCCCAGGATAAAACAACATCTCGATGCATTGATAAATCGATCATCGCACCCTCAGCGAACTAGAATAAAATCTGAACTATCACCGACGCGACCGAAAAGATGAGAAGAAATTTATTTCCCAAAAAAAGGTAGTCGGAATTTTGGCTGAAAAATGGACGACAATTATATATAAAATCAGACCCCTCACATCTGTATTTATAGGTGAAGATGAGAGAGAGAGAGACATGTGCTGTAGGAACTCTAATTAGGATTGGTCTCTTCAACACTTATCCTAATCTATTAATATATTAGTCCGATAATTATCAAATAACTTGATAGTTATCCTAATATTAATTCGATAATTATCAATTAAATTGATGTTTATCCGGATCCAAAAAATTTAAAATTTATAATTGAGGTGTTTTCAGTAAAATAAATTTTTACCAAATAAAATTGCAGTAAAAAGATAACTTCGAGACGCTGAGACATTTCGCCCAAATCGCCCTTCGACCGAGACCGACCCGAGTGTAGGTCACAAGTCGTCCAGGAACAAGTCTAGAGGGGGGGGTGAATAGACTTGTTGAAACTCTTGAACTCTTTTTCTCGAAGAGTGAGTTTCTTCAGCTGATGGTCAAACAAATGACTTGGAGTCGTTTGTTCTTGGATATGTGCGGAAGTCAGCTGATGACGAATATAAATTAACTTAATGAAACACTTAACAATGTATGCAGCAGTTAGAGTATGATGCAGTAAAACAGTAAATGACACAGGCAGTTATAGTGGTCTCAGAGGTGGGGTAATCCTCTACTAATCCACTTTTCTCCAAACCAGTTGGAGATGAATTCACTATAATTTTCAACCAGTGATAAATATTACAGTGATTCACAACACACTACAACAGCTTCCAACCAGTGGAATTCCGTGCCGTTGTATACACACTTGACTGCCTTGCACCTCTTGATCCTCGATCCTCGGATGCCCTTACAGTCTCTTACTTCAACCAGTGAAGTACCCCGTACTCAAGATTTATAGACAAGAGTGTTTGTCTTCTCCAACTTAAGAGCTTCTTTAAGAATGAACTTCTAGATCTGCTCTTTTCACGATGCTATTTGATTGCTTGAGATTGTTTTGTTTGCTTTGATCGCTAGAGTATATGTTCGCACCTAGTTGCTCGATTCAAATCTCTGGATATATATAGGTCGGATCTTCCGAGCTTCTTCCTTGTAGCCGTTGCAAATCTTTGAACAAATCCGTCGTTGGAGGAGACTTCATTGTTTAATCTTTTACGAACGTTGCAAGGTGGATTCCCATTATTTAATTTTATCTTCCGATTTGTGAGGACTTACGCATGTGAGCGCCGAATCTTTTGAATATAAAAGGATAAAAGTCTTCACGGTGGGTCGGGATGATTTAATTAAATCATATCTCTTGCGGGAATCACTCCAATTTGTCTCTTCACGTTGCATGTGAGCTTTCCGTAATATTTGACTTTTCAAAGCATGCCGACGTGGACTTGGAGTACTAGTCAGTAGTTGAGTAGGCCGATGTGCACTTACATCTTCTCGCAGTAGGTCATCTCACTGCTCACTGTTTTGTGACTTGTCCGATCAGTGACTTCCCGAGATACCTCTACCGCAGCCTGGTCAAACTTCTCTGATAAATTTAGTTGACCAGAGCTACTCACGGAGTCATTGTACTTCTCTGATGGACTAGGCTGTACTTTAGTACTTAGCCGATTTTCAGCCTAACTAACTTTGGCCTACACAAGACACTCATTTGGTTCTTCTTTACATTTTGCCAAGTTATACTTAACATATTTTGGCCTATGGAAGATACTCATTTGGTTCTTCCTTACATTTTGCCAATTAATAAACATTTGATTTTAAATTAATGACATCATCAAAATCTAACAAGTATTCCTAACACCGAGCCGGCCGGCCGGATAACGGCGGAGGCGGCGCGCGTGTGTGTGTGTGCGCGCGAGGGGCGCCTAGTCACACATCCACTCATGTCTCACTTTTTGAACATGACTTTGTCCACACCTCCCTATATACTCACAAATTTTCCCTTCTTTTTCCAATGTGAGATAGCATCCCAAACCCATTTCTAAAGGGTTCATTTTGGAACATTATATCTCATTCATACCTCAATCATTTTGAGTGTTCTTACATGTTTTGGAAACCTCGTACGGAATACTACGTATTCCAACTAAGTCCCGACTTTAACTCGTAGTCGAGCCCACTCAAAATTGCCTCTCAAGTGCGATGCTCAAAACAGTCCATTTCCTCTATTTTTTCAACAATCCTCCACATGAATGATTGATGGTCCAGAAGCACACGTCAGACACGGAGTTTGACTTGGTGATAGTTACTGCGGTTAGGCATTGCATAGGATAGATAGAGTATGCTCCTTGAACCTTCCCTCGAAAAGATATATTCTCCTTACTGGCTAGATAGTGTGACTAGATGCCTTTGAACTGTCCAACCGCTTGTGTAAGTGATCGTATATCCTTCATAAGTGCCCTCCCTGATTTATTATGTTCTCATTATTGTGCCCATTTTGACCGTGGACACCGTCCTGGTTCTGCGGGAGTTTCTAGAGAATTGTGTCTTGCAATTCTCCTTTGAAGCGGCCCCTCTTCACTCCAACATAGGTGATTCTCGTTAAGTGTTTTGAGTAAACCCGTATTTTACTCCACCCGACTATACGTTGTCGACTTAAGAATCATTAAAATCATAAGCTTAACTTCTCCCTACGGGTATCACTGTTTTCATCCTAGTAATGGTCGGTTCGGGGTAGCCCCCCAGTGATCGTGCCCAGTTTTATGAATTTGTTGTCCCATTGAACCTAGATCTTGGGATCTCCAGTCAGATTAGGTTGGGTATCCTCCATAAAACCATTAGCTCATGGCAATAGACCCATTCCTCTTGATAATTTATCAACAAGGTCTTTTGATAACCCTTTGGTTACGGATCCGCGATGTTATCTCTTGACGAATCGTAGTCAATAGTGATAACCAATGTTGATAGCAAAATGGTATTATATCTTTGCCTCATATAACGAGACTTACCATTATACTTTTCTGTGCCCTGTCAATAGTAGATTAACTATCACAATAAATACATATTGCGGTCACAACTTTGCCCATTTTGGAATATCTTCTAGAAATTGGTATTGCATTATGCCTCTTATGTATATTTGTCTCAGATTCCTTTGTAAATCGAGCAATACCCATCTATATTAAAGATTTCCATGCCACTGCTGCACTGGCTAGTGTGAAACATATTCACTATTTAGACATTAAATTCATAATGTCAGATATCCAATTTGCATTGTTATTTATTTTAATAGTTTTTAAATATCTCATGTCATGCAGCATATACACACAAGTAATCTTTATATCATTGTATTCACCAATTGATGATTAGTTTCCAGATTACTCATGTATCCACATAGTCTACTCACGATATAGACTGTGTTTAGTTTTGTACAATTCACTTAGTACATTAGACTTATAGTTACTCTTGAAAGATCAGTTACCTTTGTGCTTGGATAGTCGCACCATATCCATTGGCATTCCAATTGATTCCGTTGGTCTTTCCAAGATTCATGTCATCATAGTATGACTGACCTCATATGAGACATTGTGAACGACTTGAGATTTTACATCTTAAAATCATCTCATTAGTCTCATATATTTATCTTTTCAGACTTTGTTGAATTGATCCCCTTGTCATTACTTACATCAATGACTCGATCATTCAAATTCATTCTTAAAGTGACATAGTCGTCATGTGTATTCGGCATATACACACTTGACATATTCATTGTCTTGAATCTTTTTGACATTATAAATTGGCATTTTTAACGTTTTGAAATTACGTTACCAACTATTAACTGAGACTTCAATTTCTCAAGATAAAATTACTAATTTTAAGCTTCCCAAAAATTAGCAATTTTTCATTAACTACATTACGAAATTTGAGCATCCCCAAATTGGTGCATTTCGGTCATTTAATCACCATATTTGAATGTTGTCAAATCAGAGATTTGATCACATCGTTTGAAGTCATTGCTTGACACTACAATGTCAAAGATTTTATGCCACTATTTTAGTGTCAATTTAGATTCAAAATAATTTCACTGAGTTGCAGACTTTCAACCGTTGCGCTAGGCACATATGCCTCTGGTTCTTCCAAGTTGGCTTTTCTCAGAAACGCCATTTAGAAAGACTGCATGTATGTTCGTTTGATATATTTCTACATTCTGCAAAGCAGCAATAATATATATCATAATAATGAACTTTGTTCTCGTTACTCGAGAATATATCTCACATTATTTTAGGTTTTCACGTTACTACAACCTCAGTTAGTAGTTTCGCCTCTTATATATCCATGGATCCATTTAATTTTATTTTTGAATTTACGTTGGATCATAGCGGTATCTATTCCAGAGGAATATCTACCGAACATTAAACAAAATTCTGCACAACAAAATTATTCTTTCTCTTATATGACCATATGAAGAGTGTATATGGCATTGTAAGTTATCTTCTAGCACGCATGTTAGAAATTTCAGACGTAGTGATTTTCCAAGTTCAAGCTTTTTTGCTTCATCCTTTAAAACCACTTGGTGATTCATTTCACATTGATAAATCCACGGTATCTCATAACTGATTTAGTTTTTAAATCAGTTATGTGTTTGATACACTCTTTCCCTTAACTCGATACTGATATGTCAGACTATCAGATTTTTGCACTACGGATTTATACGCATCATGCATCATGTGCGTACCTAGTGAAGATGCAGTCGACCGTCTTGGGTCAAACCTTCACTTACTTTGGCTTAAGAACTTTTGCCTTAGCCAGACACCCCCACATTTTTAGTATTTCTAAAAATTTTTTACTACATTTCAGAGCTAATAGGAAATTTCAATTATTTCCTAGCATGGGATCTTGTTTTAAGTTAACTAGTCTCCACATGACTAATATCCTCATATTCAGAGATAGTTTGAACTGATTAACATCGTTTTTGCGTTTCCGTTAGAACACAATTCAACCATCTTAATTTCCGGATTAAGTTGGTTTTGTATCTCGAGTTTTAGAGTGTAAATTTCTCTTTTTAGCTTCATCCTTACTCATTATCGAGTACACGTAACAAATGTATCTCTATATTTATAGAGTAATCACATTTCGTACTACAACCTCTCATAAGAGTAGGTTTCATCATCATTAAAAACCTCTCTGGTTTTAATATTCGATAAAAGAACTTATATGTTTTTAGCACTAAAATTCAACTATTGAATTTCTCCGAATTTTCAGCATATGAGCTAATATCAATATTTACCGTGTTATGTATCACATGGATCACCGTAATAGGCCCGTGTGTCACTGCCGCAGCAAAACGATACCAACACGAGAATATATAATTTAACCGAGAGAACAAATCCAACCAAAAAATAATTCTCAAGCCGACCCACAACCTTTAGTCACTTGGTACCAGGCCCGTTAGATTTTTAACGTCCGAGCATTCACAAGAGTTTAACATTCCAATGATTATTTATTTGCAAATAATCAAGCGATAACTAAACAAGATTAATTATAAAATAATGTTGGAATAATCATTCGTGCAACCCAATACCCAATTATATGGTTGATACTTCCTTGTCTCGGTCAGGAGTGTACAAAAGTGATGGGCAAATCACACAATTCACGTAAGATATAACTCTATTCCATAAATTTAAGGGTCAAATAATTGTTAACTATATAATTTAACAATTAAATTATTGACATAGCTTACGTATCATATAATACCATTAGTCACATAAAATGATTAAACTCAATCAACAAATCCTATTTAGTTAATATCTTAATTAAACTAAATAATCTTAACATATTAATCGAATAATCAATTAATAATTGATTCGGCTCTTATCTACCAATGCTATACCTTATCGAAATTATCATATGCATGACTATATAATAGCAAATATAATCAAAATCTTATTTAGCAACCATATGGCAACAAATAATATAAATTTTTCTCATTTATATTAACCATAAACACTTTCTAAATAATGATCGATGTAATCCATAATTTTATTCTAATCAGCTATTCCAAGTTCAATAGGTTTAAAAGTTTACAAAACCATCCAATTACTTAGTCAAATTCTCAAAATTGGACCCAAAAATCAAAATCTGATTCATGTTGAAAACTAAGTCAATGCCTTTTTGCATATCATGGAGTCCGCCCGGTGGAGCATCATATCCGACATCTCATGACGCCCATGAGAAGATCCAAACATCTTTTAATAATTTCAAAAATAATATATCAATATTTTCAAGAGCTTGAGCAGATCCAAACATGTTTAAATTAATTTCCACTATAAAACCAATTTTCCATAGATGGAAAGTAAAGCACAAATGCAATATTTATGATTTCGAAATTTATGCTACGAAATAATCGAATTTGCTTTAAGATTGTTGGTATATTTACCATGAAAACAAATTGGCAACATCGATTATCCAAAGCATGAATCATTCTATATATCTCATTCCAAATTAAATAAGAAACATGCACTCTTAATCATGTGAATATTAATGATGGGCAAAGCTTACTTTCTGCATCGTTTCCAGCACCAATCTTCTTTGCAGGAAGTTTACGTGCTTTCTTCCGTTCTCTTCCATCATCATCGCTGCCGGATCCATGTTTTGAATCTACTGCATGAGGTGCAAATTTGAGAACCAAGTAGGAGACAAATTCGTTAATGACGAAAGCATTAAATAATATATATATGTATATAAATAATTAATCAAAGGAGGTAAATCCGAATGTGGGCGATGTTGAGTCCAGAAAATCTATCTCCTTAAAGCAAATTCGTCTCCACCACAGTGTATAGCGTCTGCCTCCCAGGATAAAACAATATCTCGATGCGTTGATAAATCGATCATCGCACCCTCAACGAACTAGAATAAAATCTGAACTATCACCGACGCGACCGAAAAGATGAGAAGAAATTTATTTCCGAAAAAAAAAGGTAGTCGGAATTTCGGCTGAAAAAAAACCCTCACATCTGTATTTATAGGTGAAGATGAGAGTGAGAGACATGTGCTGGAGGAACTCTAATTGGGATTTGTCTCTTCAACACTTATCCTAATCTATTAATATATTAGTCCGATAATTATCAAATAACTTGATAGTTATCCTAATATATTAATTCGATAATTATCAATTAAATTGATGTTTATCCAGATCCGAAAATTTCGGAATTTATAATTGAGGTATTTTCAGTAAAATAAATTTTTACCGAATAAAATTGCAGTAAAAAGATAACTTCGAGACGCCGAGACATTTCGCCCAAATCGCCCTTCAACCCCGACCGACCCGACCCGAGCCGGCCGAGCGGCGGCGGCGGCACGCACGCGTGTGTGTGCGCGAGGGGCGCCTAGTCACACATCCACTCATGTCTCACTTTTTGAACATGACTTTGTCTGCATCTCCTTATATACTCACAATTTTTCCCTTCTTTTTCCAATGTGGGATAGCATCCCAAACCCAATTCTAAAATGTTCACTTTGAAACATTATATCTCATTCATACCTCAATCATTTTTAGTGTTCTTACATGTTTTGAAAACCTCGTACGGAGTACTACGTATTCCAACTAAATCCCGACTTTAACTCATAGTCGAGCCCACTCAAAATTAACTCTCAAGTGAATTGCTCAAAACAACTCATTTCCTCTATTTTTCCAACAAATTAAACGGAAGAAACTCTTTTTCTCCTTTTCTTTTCTTTCTCTTTTTCTCTCTTCCTTCTCTCCTTTCTTTTCCCTCACTGTTCGGCCGTGAGCTTCAACTCATCTTTTTGAGCATGAGCCGTGATATATATTTTGCTCAAGTCAACATCATGCCTTTTAATTTCCCTTTAGTGAAAACCAAGTCATTCAAAAAAAATGAATTCTAAATTCATTTTCAGCTACATCACATGAGTTATGATGACTTTGAAAAAAAGAATCATTCCACTATCAATAAAGAAAGGGGGACGGCCAACAAGAGGAAAATAGATTGATTCGTTTCGGTCCATGAAATGGACTCTCGTGTATCTAGTCCGATAGAAAAATCTTGGTACGTTTCAATATTAATACAATTGATTAATCCAATTAATTAATTATATTAAATATAAATTTTTTAAGAAATAATATGAATTAAATTAATTACCTGGTAATTTATTTAATTCACTAGATCGATTTTAATTTATCTAATAAATTAAAATATCATTTATCTATTATAGTGCCACCTAACACTCCCTATCACGTTCAATCGGGTCATCAATCAGTTCAATCAGTTCAAAAATTTGACATCTAATGTCTAATATTTATAAAGAGAGAATATCCTTATCATATTTCGTCATCTATCCTGTGCCGCGACTCCATAGGTTTGTCTCAGTCCGCAATGAGAGGAACCAAAGAGTATGAGTAACACTTAGCAAGTCTCGTGGCTCACACTATAACCCAACTGAGAACGAATGATAGGGATAATTCCAAAACCTTTACGTTATGAATACCATATACGTATAAACACTTCAATCATATGTCCCGGTCAAGTATTAGTGTCATGGTAAAGTCAAATCCTATTGTAACTTGACTCTATGCATTTGTTAATGAAAACCGAGATCACTGAGCTCTCGTGTATCAAATACAACTAGCTCTAACTGCTTTGGCCAAGGACTTATGATCTCATTTTCCATTAACCGCATATGACATTTACCTGCTCACTAACAGGAGAAAGAATCTTATCTTGGTATTCAGTAGAGACTGCTACTTGCACACTAAGTTGCATTTTGAGGTTGCCCCACCAATCGGCGATTGAATCGAACTACTCTAATGACTAACTTAATGTCACAAGAGCATCTCCTACTGAAACCTCAAGTCAAAGGTCCACGTATACCTATCACAATCTTTCGATTCAGTCAATGACAATCCCTGAGTGATAACTATGTGACCGAATCCCTGAGTCATTGACAATTTCCAACTTGCACTCAACGCCACAAACAATGATATCTAATACCCATACTCTCCAGATGTCTCTCTAAGACCTTCTGAGATAATGGTTTGGTAAGCGGATCAGCAACGTTATTTGTTGTGTCTACTCTCTGCAGTATAACATTCCCTTCCTGAACCATTTCTCTAATAAAATGATATTTTCTCGCAATATATTTGGTGTTGTGGTGAGCCCTAGGCTCCTTAGCATGTGCAACAGCTCTGTCGTTGTCAAAAAACAGCATCACGGGCTTCTCTGTATTAGGAACTACTTGAAGTTCTTCTATGAACTTCTTAATCCAAAAAGCTTCTTTAGCAGCCTCCGTGGATGCCTGATATTCGGCTTGACATGTAAAGATTGCAGTCGAGCTTTGCTTGGCACTTCTTCAAGAGACTGCTCCACCATTCAGAATAACGATATACCCTGATGTGGACATCTGAGCATCCATGTCTCCCGAAAAATTTGAGTCCGTATAACCATCACTTTAAGTTCTCCACCACCGTATGTATGAACTAAGTATTTAGTCCTCCTTAGGTACTTAAGAATGTTCTTCACAGCAGTCCAATGTTCCTGCCCTGAATTTGACTGAAACCGACTTACTACGCTCACAATATAGGTAATGTCCGATCTAGTGCAAATCATGGCGTACACGAGGTTACCTACTTCCGAACCATAGGATACCTTACTCATTTCATTTTTGTCTTCCTCACTTTGAGGACACATCTCTAAGGAAATTTTTATGCCATGTCGCATAGGTAGGAACCCTCTCTTAGAATCTTCCATCCTAAATCGCTTCAGGACCTTTTTTATATAGAGGGCTTTGGAAAGACCTAACATTTTTTTCGCTATATCCCGGTGGAGGCGAATACCCAAAATATATGTAGCTTCTCCCAAGTCTTTCATTTAGAACTCTTTAGAAAGCCAAGCTTTCACAAAAGTGATCATTCCTACGTCGTTTCCTATAAGTAGAATGTCATCTACATATAGTGTTAAGAACGCAATTTTGCTCCCACTAACCTTCTTGTAAATACAGGGCTCTTCTTCGTTTTGGACAAAATCCTACTCTTTGACTGTCTCGTTAAAACGAAGATTCCAACTTCGCGAAGTTTGCTTCAGTCCATAAATGGCACGTTGAAGTTTGCATACTTTATGAATATTGATTTCAGATATGAATCCCTTAAGTTATTCCATGTGAATCTCCTCCTCGAGGAATCTATTTAGGAATGCCGTTTTCACATCCATTTGTCATATTTCATAATATAAGTGGGCTCCTATGGCCCATCACGCGAATAGACTTAATCATAGCTACAGGCGAGAAGGTCTCGAAGTAATCCATTCCTTCTCTTTGGGAATAACCCTTTGCCACAAGCCTGGCCTTATAGGTATCAACCTTGACATCTCCATCAGTCTTTATTTTATAGATCCATTTATTTCCAATAGGCACTATGCTTTTAGGATGATCTACTAAAGTCCAGACCTGATTAGCATGCATTGAATCTATCTCAGCTTCCCTAGCTTTTTGCCACTTGGCGGAGTCAACATCTACCATCGCTTGGTCGTATATAGAATGATCATTCTCTTGACTACTTTCTGTCATCTCATGGTCACCCAGTTCCTCTTGATGCAAATAGCCATAGCTCTCAGGTAATTAAGAAATTCTATTAGACTTGCGAGGTTGTGTTTGTATTTCAGAAGGTTCGGTTCTAATATCTTGCACAGGTGTCTTATCTGGTGTTTCTTTTATTTCTTTCAAAGAAATATTTCTACCTATGCCTCATTCCTGAATGAACTCATCTTCTAGGAAGTGTGATTGTGAAGCAATGATGATCCTATGATCTTCGTGTATGTAGAATAGATATCCCATGGAATCCCCTGGATATCCTATGAAATAACCTTTCACAGACCTATCTTCCAATTTCTCTACTTTAGTCTTCTTGACATAAGATGGGCATCCTGATGAATAAATTAAAACTCGCAAGTGTACGAATCGCTTTTGTAGGTAGCGACAAGTAACTCCGAGGTCGATCTCACAAGGAGCTGGAAATGGTTTGAAATTCAATAATGTTCGGCAAATAGTCGAATTAACAAAAGTGAAGTAAAGTAAAAGACACCATTGATTTGATAGGATTGCAATCACAAACGCGAAAATTAAAATAAACGAAACGTAAATAACACCGAATTAATGGTTGGATAATTAAGAGATTACAATTATGAGAATGATATGGGAGTTTAGAATCACCGACACACACGTAATCAATTATTAGTTCCGATACTCAAAGAATTAAGGTTTGGAATTATCGATTGCTCACGATTAAAAGAAATCCGTATGATGGCGGTAATTCTAAAAATCACGATTGTTCTTTACAAAAATAAAAGACACTCCTTTGATGGGGATGAATCTCTACTAACAATTGGCTAGCTAATACCTTTGATGGGGTAATTCGCTAAAAGATCGCGGAAAAAGTTTAGGAACATTCACAATCGCTTCTATCGGGTCGTTTGATGGCGAACACCGACAAAAACCCTCGATTTTAAAATAATAACAATTAAGAAATAGGTTTGATGATCTAAATCAAAAGTTCTTATACGAAGAACAAACAAGGAGGAACAATCCCAAACTCTACCCGAAAAATCAATAGGAACTAACAATCGATAACATGTGTGTGGCTCAATCTAAAAACCCATATGAAATGATTAGCTACACATGATTATTTCAACAATAATAATAGAAATTGTAAAACAAAACATGGTAGAAACTTCCCTTGTAAAAGCCGAAATCGAATTCCCGATGAAGGTTTGATGATCTTCCTTCAAGAACTCACAACAAAATGATACAAGGACTTATAATATCTCACAAATGTATATTTCAACATAAACAAACAAGGAAGATGATGAAAAATCCCTCTTTTCCTCCCTTTTTGGTTTTTTTCTCCCTAGATCTTTTGTTTTTCCCACACACTTTCTCACCAAGATCTGAATATCTCCCTTAAGGTCCCCCCAACACCTTTTTATAAAGCCAAAAGACCAAGAATTTCCATCCAAAAAGTGTAAAGATGTCAAAGAAATGGACTTGCACCGAAAAGTGACACGGCCCGTGTCAGGTGACACAGCCCGTGTCATACTATCCTAGAAATGGCAAAAAGTTCGGTCCATCGGACCCGGCCATGTCCTATGACACGGCCCGTGTTGCACTTTACTAGAAATGAAGATTTCACTGTATTGATGACTCGGCCGTGTCCTGTGATACGACCCGTGTTGTACTCTTCCGGAATGTAAAAATCTTCCTGCCTTGATGACTCGGCCATGTCCTGTGACACGGTCGAGTTCCCTGATGCGGCCCGGGTCATTTCTTCTTGTTTTGACTCCAGTTTTTGGTCTTCTTCGGCTTGACCCTTCATTCTTGTATCAATACACCTCGGAATTTAGCGTATGTTATACCGTTTCGAAGCTAATTTCATGAGGAATATTTATCAATGGAGAACACATCCCATTTCTGAGTGATGATTCTGGAATTTAGAAAATACGACCGATATTGCTTAAATCTTTATCGTTTTAGGCCCCGTTCTTGCTCTTGATCGTCATAAACTCCAATATTGGCTATAAAAGCGCATATTTCACCACAATCATCGCTCGGCTACTTATAAATTAGAAAAACAACATACCACGCATAAAAGAGAACAAAAAAACTAAAAAGCAAACAAAAACACGAGTCAATAGAATAGAATGAGTCGATCAAGAATTGACTCATCAAATCCCCCCAAACTTAAACTTTGATCGTCCCAAGCAATGCATTTTAAAATAAGCACTCACAAGGGGAACTCATCTCTCAACATACCTCAAAGAGTCACTTCGAAATTTTCATCAATACGCTTCAAGTAAAATAAGTTGAGTTCTTTAAAGTTTTCATATCTCCGGGGTGCTTCCTTAACATCATGGTCAATAATTGGCAAATATAAACGTCACCGGTCAAGTGTATTCACTCACTCTCAAAGTGATATAGGGATAAGTATACGCTTGGAACTCATTCAATGAAATAAGGAACCCCATAGCCTTACCAATCGTCTACATCTCTACCACTGTTTTGTGTATGCAAAATTGTGAATCAAAAAGGACTTTACTCGGCTGTAATGTAGGCTTGGGTCGGGGTGGGATAAATATGGCTAAAGTGACTTGATTTGAGCAATTTAGAACTAAATCACCATAATTGCTTAGAAGCTCAAGATTTTTGAAGTTTGTTTCTTTCAACCCCTTAACTATGTAACACTTGCAACAAGCACTTTTTGAAAGTGAGAAATGCAGCCTTAAGCCATCCTTATTGCTCCGTTTTTTATTTGGCTTGGGTTGTTTTATCATCTGTTTTACGTGAATGTTAAACGATGGGTCACATGAATACAACCGGTTACTAGGATCAAAACATACACAAATGCTTCCAAGCATACTCATATCAAATGTAACTGTTTTACGCGAATGTAAACATGGGTCACATGAATACACCCAGTTACTAAGTTCCCCAAAATAGCAGAGTAATTATTTTTCTCCATTTCAACACTCCCAACTATATATATCACCCAATGTCACCACAATATTTGTATCCTCATCAAAAATAATTTCTAATCGCTCAATTATGGGTCAAAGGATTATAGCAATGGAAAACTCAATATGTGGTTTGACAATGAAACACTATAAGAATAAACGTCAAAGACTTCGGATAATATCCGAAGTAAAAATGTTATAATTACCGAAGTCTATGTTCGTGTAGTTAAAGGTATACTTTAGACTTCGCTTATTAGACGAAGTATAATATCATAATAACCGAAGTCTATCTCGGTTTTTTTTCTAATTGTGATCCAAATATGGGGGTAAGTGAAGTAAAAGAATACCTTTAACTTCAGTTATTTTATAATTGACGCAGTAATAAAGAACTTTTTACTTTAGTTATTGTATAATATATATTAGTATTTTTTGCAGTAATATATATTAATATTTCACATTTCAATTTAGAATTTATTGCCAAAATCTACATTCAACTATAACTAACCATCAATCACAAGAGCTCAATAATATAAGAACCAACAATTTCATATCATCTCATCTTAAAAAAAATAACATGCGTTCCAACCAATTCAAAACCAGATACATATCATAACAAAGACAAAGAATGTCTAATAAGATTCTATCTATTTTATTATGAACACCACAAATAGGACAAAAATGATTAAAAAGGATCATATACTCCGAAACGACAAAGTCTCTCTTCAACACATCATTGCTTTTCATCAGACGATCACACTTCTTGTTCATCATGAAATCATATTCTCATCAACTTTCTTCTTCAAATCTTCAACATCAGCACATGAAGCAAACAAATCCACATAATCACCCGTAGCAGCTAGCAACACCAAAAAATGCTCTTACAAGTTTTTCACCCTCGCCTATCTGCAATCATCATTTTAATCAAGCATATAAAATCTATACATTGCCTCCGTATATTTTGATATAGGAATTAACCATGTAAATCGGAAACAAGCAATGGCATCATCCAGATATCATACTTGATTTGCTTTAGGATTGCTTCGATTGTTAATAAAACAGCATAATCATCAAACATTTTCATGTTTTACATCTAACTTTTGCCTATATTTATTCGGAGGTGTTTATCATAGAAGAACTATGATATCTGCAATTCTGACTGAAAAATAACGTATATAAGCTCCATCTAAACAACCAGTCTAACCAATCACACATGTTCACAGTAGAAAAATATACCCATTTACTCGTCAATGAACTGGCTGACTGTGATGTCAACAATAAAAGCAGTATTAAGCAAATAAAACAAGATAGCTCAGTAAATAAAGTGCATACCAGCTTTGCTCTAGCATTAACAAATCCTTTACCAGGAGCATGAAGATCAGCTTCTTCAGTGCATTATGGAGATTTTACATTTTTAATTCTGGGACTACTACTAAGAGGCATGCAAGAATAAAGACTACTCCCACCGAGGTTCTCATGACTATGGAGCAAGAAGGAAGGTCTTCCTTGTAAAGCTTCCAAAACTGACTTTTCTGTATTCATTAGTGTGATACGAGGGTTTACGTTAGTTACTGTATTTTTCTTCATGTTCTAAAATAGCAACTCCAAAAACAAAACTGCAAGCTTATGGACTTACTTGTAAATATGCATTTCCCTCGCTCGAGATTTTCATCGCGAATTTTAATGCATGCTTTAGTTTGACCTGTTTCAATTGCCAAAGAAACATACATTAAAAATGAAGGATGTAACCAGAACATCTATATACATTCGAGTATAAACACTTACCTTCTCCATGGCCTTCACATATTGATCGACATAGTCATCAATTGTCTCTGCAAACGCTTTTGTTAAAGGATGTGAATCTGCACCGGAGCATCGGGAATTATGGAATTGTATCCCGAACCCTTGCGAGCTCCCAAGTCTATCCAAACATTTATAAAATAGTCAAAAAAAAAAAAACTGACATGTTCTTATAAGTAACATTTATTTCAATGGGTTTATGACAGTCATAGTAGCATGTATCTTGAAGATTTTAAGCACTTAATATTCCATATAAATTAGTAACACCAAGGCCGAGAAAAGAAATGTACACTCCTCAAAGACCATATCCGAAGACAAGAACATGTGCATATAAATTCAAGCCGATAATCGACTGGTTTAGCAATAAAGCTCAAGACACGGTTGATGAAGTTGCCTAAATTATTTAGTAACTCATTGTTTATCTTCAATTTCAAATCGCCCATACAAAGAAGGTGTCGATACCTATACATAAAAATCATTGAATCAAGGGAAATAAAAAAATGGAAACACTTGGAAAGTATGGAGAATGAGGATAACGTTATCAATCAAGTAAAAAAACAAGCAAAATACTACCTCGGTCTATTTGCTAACAAATAATATCGCCATACTTCTACAGAATGCCTGTATCCTTACTTCTCCAGTTACATTCATGTTTCATTTATCCATTACTTTTGCTTCAATTCACTTTCTCAAGAAGACACATTAAACATCAGAATATGTGAAAAAAAGAATTATCTATTGTCGTCAAGTTAAACGTGAAGATTACAACATAACAATAATTCATTTTCTTAGTGTTACTCATATATTTTCCTTCAAAATGTGATATAAGACATTGTACAAAGAGAAACAAACCCGATCTAAGACAATCAACTCAATTTGAGCCACAAAAAAACACAATCCAAATAATTTCTTGATTACTCCACACAAAATTACGCCTAATTCACGAAAATTGGCCATCGCTTAAATTAATACAAGAAAACCTTTGCATACGGTTGTCCAATATTGCAAGCACTAAAGACGTGAATGTCAATTTCCCAATTTCATCACATACAATCACATAGGAAATGAACAATTAGGACTTGCATCAGAACCGTGACAACAGTTCACGACCGGCTCAAGGGAGTATACCTACAACAAGTGACATACATTAGAAACATGTATAGAAGTATGATAATTCACATATACCTAATACCACGGCGAGAAAATTTTAACTGGATCACCGAGGCATTATAGGATTTGATCGCTCGTTCAAAACTTAAAGGGCCAACTTAGAAAGTGCTAAAAGTGAGCTTCACATATATGTTGCTTTTATGAAGCATAAAAAAAGATAAGCTTTCACAATTCAAAGCTAAAGCAAGAAGCATAAACTGGTATTCCATTTTAGTATTCACAAATTACAATCCAATAGAACAAAAAATCAGAAAATTCTAACATTGTCCAGCTTCATGTGTTAATTGACATGTATTTTTAATTTTTCAATTGATGATTGGACGAATCTGGACCACAAGGTCTACAACTTACTCATGGACCTCGTTCATGTAAGAATATTCCAAAAATCACTAAAGGTGAAAGTACAATAGCTAAATACCGAAATACATCTTCTTGCAACCATCAATCTGGATAGAGCTATCCCTGAAGGATAAACATGCATATAAAACATTGCCATTAATATAAAAACTATCTTATTATGGAAACGAAAAATTTAAATTGCTACCTGCAAAAATATTCGGGGTCACTTTCTTCTCTGATGTCATGTGGATGGCATGCATCAACTATCATATGGGACAATGAACTGCCCTTTTCCATAACAATTACATTCCAAGCATGAGGAGAGAAATCAAAGTAACCCTTGACAAGCTCACAATGAACACGAGGCTCCATCCGATCACACAGATACTAGAAGCAAAACAAAAGGAAATATTTCAATTCATAAAACTGACCTATTCATTTAAACCAAAAAACATGTGTAACAAAAGAGGTACCTTCATGAGCAATGCTCTATGCCCGCAAACACCAAACCTGCACCCCAATAGGAACTATAACAAAATTGCGTCTTTCTTTTATAGATTGAAGATGCTTCTCAAAATGTCATGCTTCATGACATTCGAACATCACCGGAAGTCGATGTTTACTTTCCCCACATCATCTCTACTAGATACACTTCGTTTTATCATCACCATGACAACATAACACACATACATACACACACATTAAACACTCATCTCGGCATCAGTCCCAAGATACAACTACACGGGTTGCACTGCACAAAGAACGCAAAGATGAGAAGATATCCGATTTAAGCTTAATAATGAGAACAAAATTCGAGCAAAAATTCCAATTCTTAACTAATAAAAATCAACATAGTAAAAAGGTTAAAGGAATTACACAACATTATGTGCATTGCTGACCATAGTGAAGCACGGAATCAAATAAGATAATGGAACAAACATTATGAACCGCCGCTTTTCTGTCCGAACCCACCGCCGAATAACTCCATATCGAGCCCAAATCGGACCAAAGTGAAACTTCAAAAAGCCCTAGATCGATACTGCACTGACCTCTATTCGCGAGCCGCCGATGTATTACCGAGATTCGGACTAGAATTTTGAACCCAAGTCGGACCTACATATGAACAACCCAAATCGAGCCGAATCGGACTCAAGGTCACCTCAACCGACCCGACTCGACCATGAATTTTGATAGGAAACCGCCGCCGCTACCCGCTGCTTTCACAATCGGTGTGCGTGGATCTGGCAGTGTGCATCTCTTTTGTGTTTCTGTGTAGATTTAATTTATGTGTGTTCTGCAAATTTTGACTTATGGCCGAGAGGGATGAAGAGAGAGAGAGAGGGAGAGGTCAGGATAGAGGAGAGAAATGAGATATCGGCCGACTTAGCATGCGTTTAACCTGATTTTTGGGTCCAACTCAATTAAAGATTCAGAATTTTCGGATCCTTCAATCTAACCTGAATCCATAATTATCAAATTTCACACTTTTTACTTCAGTAATTATCAAATAAGCGAAGTCTTTGTAATTTAAAATTTATAGCTAGCTCCTACTTTTATGTTTGGTACCATTTACTGAAGTCTATGTGGGTTTTTTACTTCAGTATTGAAAAGCGAAGTTGTTGTTTGTTTTTACTTCGCTAATATAGATTACCGAAGTGAGACGTACCGAAGTCTTTGATGTTTATTCTACTAGTGAAATAGACAATGAGCTCAATTGGGTTTATTTAAGGAATAATCAAATGTTGGGTTGGCCAAAATCTAAGGGTTAAGATCAAAGGCGCCTAAAATCATTTTCGCTCAATTGCACACACACACACACAAGTAGTTTCGAACAAGATACCAAGGCAAGTTCTAGAGTCTTAAATCACGAATGAAACACTCGACAATGAAACTTGCATATTTGAAACTGCACGAAGGCTCAAAAGCTCACAAGTAGATTTGTTCATACCTCCAAGATATTAAACTACTTATTCAATTTCACACCCGTTTCGATTATCAACAATTTTTTCTCTTCAAATTATCCTCGATTTGTATATCAAAACAACGAAATAAATCCTGAGGCATCCAAGAAAAGAGTTCATACTTCAAATCATAATTGCAAGATGCTCAAAACACACCAAATTTTTATAGATACACACCAAAAAGAAGTCTACCGACAAAAACAAGCAAAAATAAACAAACGAGCAAAATAATATCCAAAAACAAATAAAACAAAAGTAACGAAGTATTTCTTGACCACCACCCCCAAACTTGAATTAAAGAATATACGCATAAAGGGGGTATAGTATTTAAATAAAAGAATTTCGTTGGTCAAGAAATACTTACGACCGGTTCTACTGGTGGGGCGAAGGGAAGTGGCCTTGCTGGACACGCCACTCGTGCATTTGTCTCAAACGAGACAACATCTCCTTCTACTCCTGTCTAGATTCATCTCGCTTCTGTCTAGTCTTCTCTCGGAAGGCTACGAACTCCTCCCTTAGTGTTGGACGTGATGGGGCATGTCTAGTTTCGGCCTACCTTGACGTCTCAAGCTGATCTCTGGGGATTTCTTCTTCTTCGTCGTCTTCTTCTTCATTCGGGCCTCTTTCATATGCCTCTTTCTCTTCCATCCTCTCGGCTCTGTCTTCATCCATCGTGCGCTGAGGTCGAACATTTCAGTCAAGAGGGCTGTGACCTGGGGAGCCAATCCAGCTGCCATCCGCGCACGTCGGTGCGCTTCCGTAGCCATCTGCAAATTTCCTATGTCCCGAATACTATTTATGGTCATCAGAGGCGTATTTGGGAGAAGGAAATGGTCATTGTTGGTCTGGAGGAATGCTGTGTGCGATTCGTAATCCATGATGTTCATAACTTTCATCACAGAGATAGAGAGCAGCTTGTTTCCTGGCAGGGGAGTCCTCTGGGATAAGGAAATCTCATAGTGAAGTGTGATAGGGGTAATCAAACCCCCTATCCATATCTCCCCCTTCGGCTTCGTCGCAATATCCTCAAAATGTTCGGCTATCATTGCCCCGGTGGCTGGATTTGTATTATCGAGCATGTGGGTCAGGATGTATAATTCTCGCAGCGTAATAGGCCCGGTCTCCTTTCGGCCATAAATAGTGTTTGCAATCACTTTGTGTAGGTATCGGAGTATTGGATTGCGAAGATTCGATCCTTTGGCCAATTTTGCAACGTAATATCATGCCTCGCTCCCCGGGTATTCCACTATAGCTGGCCAATAGGTTTCACATGAGAACCGGTTTATTTGGTAATGTCCGTCGTGTCCCGTATGATAAATGTCTTCCAGCTGGTCTATAGTTAGCCTCTCGTCATTATTGTTAATCCGGAATATTATTGCGGCCGGTTCACGAGTCACTGGATCTCTTCTGACTGTAAGAGTGCTAAGAAACTCCATCGTGAGACACCTATAAGTTGGCCATCGCTGCGTCACCATCCAGGCCCACTTCACCCTTTCTAGGAACTTCATGACGTCATCTTTTATGCCCATTGCGGTCATACATTCATCATCGGGCCATTGCGTAAGAAGCATTTTTTTCTGGCCTAGCATCTCCCACCTAGCTTGTCGTGTTTCGGGGAGGTCAATTCCGTAAGATTCGGGGGTTTCGACAGCCCCTTGGATCGACACTCATGCCGGTCCCGTTGAGAGTTTCCACGTCCACGTCCTCTAGCCATTTTCTGCAAAAATTTTCAATTTATTATTTGTTCAAGGACTAATAACACGTTCCTCCCCCAAAATTATAACAAACTACGAAATAACCCCCAATATAACCATTTATCGATCATAACAACTCCCCAAGTAAAATTTATCATCTGAATCCTCTAGAATTCATCATATTCATCATGTAAAACACCCCTTAACTATAAGAATTTTCCAATCAAGTAATTTAATCATCAAAAATCAAGAATAATAAAAAATCCCCAAATTGTCATCTTCAATTTAATTCATGAACCCTAGATAATCAAAGACTTGTGATTCTAACATCATAGCATGTTCATAATCAAGAAGAACCATCAAAAAGATGAAAAACATACCTTGGATTCGGAGAATTTGAAGAGAGAAAAAAAACGAGCACCCGATTCGTCCGATTTGACTGTTGGAGTAAGAAATCGGTTGAATAATGATGATTTTGTAAATGATTCTTGTATCTTTCCTTGATTTTGCACAAAATCCCTTTCAAAATGAAGAAAAAATTTCGGAAGATCGGAGCTAGGGTTCGGGAGGGGGAAAAAATTTGCTAGGGAAGATGAAGTGTGAAAGGACATGGCCTGGTGTCCTTTATATATGCCCGACTGACACGGCCCGTGTCCGGGGACACGGCCCGTGTCCTGTGACACGGCCCGTGTCGTACTGTCAGAAAATTAACAAAAACCATTCTGCCTTACCAACTCGGCCGTGTCCTGTGACACGGCCCGTGTCGTACTCCTTCAGAAAATGAATACTCGTTGTCTTCCCAACCCGGCTATGTCATGTGACACGGCCCGTGTCCATCTCCGCCAGAAATTGAATTCTCACTGTATTGCCAACTCGACCGTGTCTTGTGACACGGCCCGTGTCCAACCTGTGCAGAATGTAAATTTTTGAGAATGCTCTCATTTCTGTGTATTTTTAATACCTAAAGTCGAACCAGTCAGTCTCGAACCAAGCAAAAAAGAATAAGGAAAATAAATTTGAAAAATGAAAAGATGAAAATCTAACTAAACTGTTGGATTGACTCCCAAGTAGCGCTTTTTTGTAGTCATTAGCTCGACTTCTTCCCGTCTTTACTCAATTTTCGACATCATGCACCTCTATGCATTCAAACACATTGATTTCTTCACTTCGCCCGAAGTAAGGTTTCACTCTATGTCCGTTCACCTTAAAATGCTCATTCTTCCGTGGATCAAGGAGTTCCACCGCTCCGTGTGGCCATACTTGAACGACTTTGAAAGGTCTGCCCCATCGCGACACTAATTTTCCCGGCATGAGCTTAAGACGAGAGTTATATAGTAGAACGTCCATCCCAGGCTCGAGAGATTTGCGAATGATATGCTTGTCGTGATATCGTTTCGTCCGTTCCTTGTAGAGCTTAACATTATCATATGCCTCGTATCGCATCTCTTCCAGCCCATCAAATGAAGAAGTCATTCTTCTCCAGCCTTTTCTTGATCTAAATTTAGCACTTTGATAGCCCAATACGCCTTATGTTCTAACTCAACAGGTAGGTGGCATGCCTTCCCAAAAACGAGCCGATACGTGCTCATTCCAATCGGAGTTTTGTAAGCCGTGCGATATGCCCATAAGGCGTCGTTCAACTTCAACGCATAATCTTTCCTTGTCTGCTTCACTGTCTTCTCAAGTATTGCCTTTATCTGTCGATTACTCACTTCAACTTGCCCGAAGGTTTGTGGATGGTAAGCCGTCGCGACCTTATGCATCACGCTATACTTCTTGAGCAACCCAGCAAGTTGTCTGTTGCAAAAATGTGTGCCTCTATTTCTAATCACAGCTCTAGGCATCCCAAACCTGCAAAAATTCACATTCTTAAAGAAATTGCAAACCACATTAGCATCATTAGTCCGGGTTGGAATTGCTTCCACCCACTTAGAAATGTAATCCACAGCAACTAAAATAAATTCAAAGCCAAAGGAAGGTGGAAAAGGACACATAAAATCCACTCCCCAAACATCGAAAAGTTCTACTACAAGATTGTTTGTCAACGGCATCTCATTTATTTTGCTTATGTTCCCCGTTCGTTGACAACGATCACAACTCTTGCAATAGGAATAAGCGTCCTTAAATAATGTCGGCCAATAGAATCTAGATTGAAGAACTTTGCATGCCGTTTTCTTCACGCTAAAATGTCCCCCACAGTGCAAGTCATGACAAAATGACAAAATGCTCTCGTACTCTTCTTCCGGGACACAACGTCGGAATACTTGATCGGGCCCCAACTTGAATAAGTAGGGGTCATCCCAGTAGTAATGCCTGCACATAGAAATAAATCTCTTCTTCCCCTGAAAGGTCAAGTCGGGCTGCAAAATACCACTAACAATGTAATTAACAATATCGGCATACCAATGTATCCTAGTCACATCGAATAATTGCTCGTCAGGAAAAGTTTCAACAATCGGCAAAGAGCTATCGAGCTTAAAATTATCTCCCTCGGTTAATCTAGATAAATGGTCGGCAACTATGTTTTCCGAACCCTTCTTATCTTTAAATTCCAAATCAAATTCTTGCAATAAAAGAACCCACCGAATCAATCTTGGATTGGCATCGGCTTTTTTTAACAAATATTTCAATGCGGCGTGATCCGTATGCACAATTACTTTCGAACCAACCAAATAGTATCGAAACTTGTCTAAAGAAAACACAATGGCTAAAAACTCTTTTTCGGTGGTGGTATAATTTGCCTGGGCTTCATCAAGTGTTTTGGTAGCATAATAAATTACATGGAAATATTTATTCACTCTCTGCCCCAAAACGGCAACAATAGCAAAGTCGGACGCGTCGCACATAATTTCAAATGGTAAAGACCAGTCGGGAGCAACAACAATAGGCGTGGAAGTTAACTTTTCTTTCAAAGCATTAAAACCAACCAAACATTCATCGGTAAAATCAAATTTGGCATCTTTACACAAAAGATTACTTAAAGGGCGGGAAATTTTTGAAAAATCTTTAATGAAACGCCTATAAAACATTTTTCTGACTTTGTGATAAGAAAACATGGTAAACATGACTCAGCGAAAGCTCTTTGAAAAAAATATGGAAGAAATTTATGTTGTAAATTTCTGTGTTACAAATTTGCTGGGCGAAAATTAAATCACAACTGGAAAGACAACATTACAACTCGAAAACAAGGAATTACAGACTCGAACGAAATGAAAATTACAAAACTCGAACAGAATTACAACTCGAAAGAAGAAACAAAAAATAAACGAAAATAACTAATAAATAATAAATAAAATCGTAGGGTAAAGCCGAGTCGAGGAAGGCCTCTTTCCGCAAGACGAGAAACGCCCCGGTAGTGCTCTCGGTTTAGGCGTGTCGTCCCCAAAGATAAAACGGCTACGTCTCGGAGGTAGTAGCACCACAAACCTCTGAGCTCCGGCGAACTGAAACGAGGTTAGGACAGAGCTCTGACGTATGATATGAATGCAGAGACCAAGTGTATGATGTATGCTTGAGTATTGCAAAATTTTCATATGTCTGAAGCAAAGGGATGTATGCTTATTTATAGGCCATTCACACTGCAGGAGGGTTTAAACACAGCCCTTAAGGCTGTCATAATGCAGGCATTCATGCCTGCATTGAACACAGGAGTTACACAATTCAAGGCAGTGGTTACTGCCCGTTTTGAATTTGAACAGGCAGCCTTAACACCTCCTCATAACACCTGGAGGTTACTGCCTGTTTTTGGGTGAGTTTGAACAGTCCGGATGCATCTGGACTATAATCAGCTCCTTAACCATTTGACGGATGTACCTGGACATCCTTATGTGCACATACAAGCCCAACTACGTTGTTGAGCTTTTCCAAAAAAATCTTTAAGCTAGCCCAAGGCCTAGCTCACGGCCAAGCCCACGAACAGGCCCAAAGACCAGCCCAAAGACCAATTTCCAAGATCCAAGATCAAGATCAAGGCCAGGGCCAGGGCCAAGGCCAAGGTCCACGGTCCACGGTCCACGGCACGCGGCTCGCGGCCGCGGCCGAGGCCGAGGCGGGCGGGCGGGCGGCGGCGCGCGCGTGCGCGCGCGTGTGGGCTTTAAGCCCATACACATGTGCCATTAATTATTACATGCATAAAGGTAACTCCTTATATACTAGAATAATGATGGTTCATTATTCAATGTGGATTCCATCCCTTATTAATTCACAATTTAGTGACAAACTTTAATTCACTATTTCTCACTCACCGGGAATCGGTTTAGAGAAAGTAAATATACCACGATCATCTACTCGGAACGTAGATTGATCCTATGATATTTAATTTTACAAAATAAAATTAAAATCATTAACGATTCCAACAATCCCCCACATGAGTGAAAATAGCCCAAATGCAATATGCAGACTCAAGCTCAGTCCTCGAGAGGCGTTAAAGTATAAGGATAGGTAGTCCGTGACTTTGAACCTTCCATAGTTAACATCATCGGGTACACAAGCGGATTAGTGACTTGATGCTTTGAACTATTCCCCCACGGCGTGCACCGAGACAATGGTGCTAACACTTGAACACCTCAACATCATATGTTCTCACGTTTTGTGTCCTTTGCGGGCCTTGGACACCCCTTTGGATTCATAAGTGTATTTCATGAAGCGGCCCCCACTTCTCACTTATATAGGTGATTCTTTACCGAGTATCTTTCCATACTCAACCTCCTCGAGGTCTTTAGGAATCATTAAAAGTCATAGACTTAACCTCACCACTAGGCAAGCTTTAAACACTCAATTGCTCTATAGGGAATAAACTTAGATGAGTGTTTCACACGAACTCTCATAGTTTAGTTCTCTCATTTAACCAAGTTCTTGGGATCTCCAGTCATCTTGGTTGGGTTACCACTATGATAATTCTCAATTTGTGGATTTTAAATCCATTCCTTCTAGCAATTTATTCGTTTGATCACGGTTTAACCCTTTGGTTAGCGGATCCGCTAGATTATCCAATGACCTCACATAGTCAATAGAGATAACCCCACTTTTGATCAAATGTCTCACGGTATTATGACGTCGACGAATATGTCGAGACTTTCCATTATACACATTACTTCTTGCCCTACCAATAGCAGCTTGGCTATCGCAGTGTATCATCACCGCTGGTACTGGCTTTGACCAACATGGAATATCTTCTAGAAAGTTTCTGAGCCATTCGTCTTCTTCACCAGCTTTGTCCAAAGTTATGAATTCCGATTCCATGGTGGATCGGGCTATACGCGTTTGTTTCGCGGACTTCCATGAGACAGTTCCACCCCCAATGGTAAACACGTAACCACTTGTAGAAAATGAACTTTTCGTATCGGATATCCAATTCGCATCACAGTACCCTTCAAGTACCGGGGGTATCTCGAATAGTGTAGCCCAAGGTTTTGAGTATACTTTAAGTACCTCAAAACTCTAACGAGAGCTTTCCAATGCTCTTTGCTTGGATTACTCGTGTAACGACTTAATTTGTTCACAGCGCAAGCTAAATCGGGTCGAGTGCAATTTGTAAGATACATTAAACACCCAATGACTCATGCATATTCTTCTTGTGCAACGGGCTCCCCTTGATTTTTGCTCAAGTGATCATTTAAATCTATTGGGGTCTTAGCCGGCAAGCTATCAAAAGCATTAAACTTCTTGAGAACTTTCTCGGCATAGTGAGATTGTGTCAAGATAATTCCATCTGATTTTCTTAAAATTTTCATTCCAAGAATCACATCGACCAGCCCCATGTCTTTCATGTCAAAATTTCTTTTTAACATGTTCTTAGTATCGTTAATCACTTGTATATTGTTACCCATGATTAACATGTCATCTATATAAAGACACACAATAACATAACCGTTATTAGTGTTCTTAATATAAACACATTTATCACACTTGTTTATTTTAAAACCATTTGATAACATTACATTATCAAACTTCAAGTGCCACTGTAGAGGAGCTTGCTTCAATCCATATAGAGACTTAACCAGTTTGCATACCTTTTTCTCTTGTCCAGGTACTACAAACCCTTCAGGTTGTTCCATATAGATATCTTCATCCAGATCACCATTCAGAAAAGCAGTCTTAACATCCATTTGATGAATCTCTGGATCGTGCAAAGCATCAATCATGAGAAGCACTCGAATAGATGTAATTCTCGTTACAGGTGAATAGGTATCGAAAAAATCGTACCCTTCCTTCTGTTTGAAACCTTTGACTACTAAACGGGCTTTATACTTGTCAATTGACCCATCAGCCTTGTACTTTCTTTTAAGGATCCATTTGCATCCTAAGGGCTTACAACCTTGAGGTAAATCAACCAAAACCCAAGTTTGGTTTTGTAAAATTGAGTCAATTTCACTCTGAATAGCTTTTTTCCAGAGCAACCCGTCTGGTCTGGCATAAGCTACGTTGATTGACGTTGGTTCTTCATCCAACATGAATGCTATGTAGTCAGGTCCAAATGTCTTTGGTGTCCTAACCCTACTACCATAACTCGGTTCTACATCTTCCAGATTAGATCTCGATCACTTACATGACTTTGGATCTACATCCACAGGTTTTGAACTTGTTCCTTCATCTTCAACTCTATTGTTAGAATTGTTCTCAACTTTATCATTATCCTTACAAGGATATATGTTTTCAAAGAATACAACATTCCTTGATTCAAATGTTGTCCCCACAGTCATTTCAGGAACCTCTAACTTGTGGATAATAAACCGATAGGCACTAATGTTCAGTGCATACCCAATAAAGATACAATCGACCGTCTTAGGTCCGATTTTAACATGTTTAGGTAGAGGTACCTCAACCTTAGCCAAACACCCCCACATTTTGAGATATTTGTATGAAGGTTTTCTACCTTTCCACAACTCATAAGGGGTAATATCCTTACCTTTGCGTGGAATCTTGTTCAATATGTAGTTGGCTGTCAAGACAGCTTCCCTCACATATTCTGGGGCAACCTTGAACTAATCAATAAGGCATTCATCATATCTTTAAGTGTTTGATTCTTACGTTCAGCAACGCCATTAGATTGTGGTGCATATGGAGCTGTTGTTTGATGAATTATACCGCTTTTGTTGCATAATTCCTCAATGGGGCTACATATTTGCCACTTCTATCGCCTCGAACCATCTTGATACGGCAGCCTAATTGATTTTCGGCTTCATTCTTGAAGTTCTTAAAAGCTTCAATAGCCTCATCTTTACTTCTCAAAAGATAAAGATAACAATATCTTGTGCAGTCATCGATAAAAGTGATAAAGTACTTCTTACCACCTCTAGTTTGCACAAACTTTAAATCACACACATCTATGTGAATTAATTCAAGGGGTTATGTGTTTCGTTTTACCGAATAAAATGGAACTTTCGTCATTTTTGCTTCAATACAAATCTAACATTTGTTTTGAGTATTGACTTCATTTAATTTTAGTAAATCTAAGTTTACTAATCTTTTTATAGCATTTAGATTCACATGACCTAATCTACAATGTCATAAATCAGAACACTCAGTCAAGTAAGAGGAAGCAATAGCATTTTCATTAGCATTACTGGACTTGGTTACATGGCGTTTAGCCAAAGCATTAAGTTTAATGAGTCCCTCCGTGAGGTAACCCTTACCAAGAAACCTATCAAACTTTTTTATGATAATTCTATCTGACTCAAACACTAGTTTAAACCCCTTTTTAACTAGTATAGAGCCTGAGATCAAATTCTTCCTCATATCCAGAACATGAAGCACATTCTTCAAGGTGAGTGTCTGTCCGGACGTAAGTTTGAGGTCCACTTCTCCAACTCCGATAATTTCAAATGAAGCTGGATTCCCAATGTTGAGCTTACTCCCCTCAACAGCTTGATAGTTCTTAAACTGGCTCCTATCGGCAGCAACGTGGGCGGTCGCACCGGTGTCGACGTACCAACCACCTTGGTTCTCAATGTGGTTGACTTCTTCGGTGACCACAGCAGCAAGGTCATCCTCTTTCCATCCGCCATTAGTCTCAGCGATGTTGGCAACATGTTTCTTCTTCTTGTTGGCCTTCGAATTTCGACAGTCTTTCGCCGTATGCCCATGTTTGCCACAGTTGAAGCAATCACCATCAAACTTCTTGACTGGTTGCTTCCCTTTGCTCTTGTTTTGGACACTTAGGCGAGCTCTTTTATTGGAGGGACCGTCATGCTCCAACAGATTGGCCTTAGCATCTATCAGGCCTTTTGGTTTGTGGTCATTTTTGCGCACGTCTGACTCGATGCACAGTTTCACAATCAAGTCTTCAAGAGTCATCTCCTTTCTTTTGTGTTTGAGATAGCTATTGAAGTCTTTCCAACTGGGGGGCAACTTTTCGATCACATTTGCAATAGTGAAAGCATCCGGTAGGACCATTCCCTCAGCATTGACATCATGAACGATGAGTTGGAACTCTAGCACTTGTTCCATGATTGGTTTTGAGTCAACCATCTTGTAGTCCAAATATTTGGCGACTACAAATTTCTTTGTACCTGCATCATCACTACGGTACTTCTTTTCAAGTGCTTCCCACATCTCTTTTGATGTGTTTACAACAGAATAAACATTGTACAAACTATCTTCTAAAGAATTCAGAATAAAGTTTTTACAAAGATAGTCTCCATTGTGCCAGTTGTCATAGACAGCTCGGACTGTAAAACTAGTCTCTTGAGCACTTGGCACCGGTGGCGCATCTTCCTTAAGGAAGTTAGCAAACCCCAATGTTGTTAAATAGAACAACATCTTTTGTTGCCACCTTTTAAAGTCGGCACCACCAAACTTTGGCAGCTTCTCGGCGGTAGGCATCATCCTAGGCCCCGAGGTTGTTCCAAAAAAGGAACCACTCGTGTTGAATGCATAGGCTCCAACACTAGATCCTAACATGGATCCCACGGTACCACTAAAAGTGGAACCAACGGTGCCACTCGAGGTGGACCCACCGGTAGTCAGAAATGGGTTGTTAAAAACCCAACCAGTTGTTGTTGACATCGTTGAAGCATTTGTGTTGAACACCGTCAAGCCGATAGTTGATGACGTGGTTGAGCCAATGGAGTTCGCCATGATTGAGGCGACGATCGCAGAGGCAGAGGTAGCGGTGGCGGCGGAGTCAGTGGCAGCAACGGTAGTCGACATCTCCAGTTGTGTGATTTAGTAACAACAGCAAGTATGTTTTCTCGTCTTGCGCTTGTTGTAAATTTCTGTGTTACAAACTTGCTGGGCGAAAATTAAATTACAACTGGAAAGACAAAATTACAACTCGACAGGAATTACAAACTCAAACGAAATGAAAATTACAAAACTCGAACATAATTACAACTCGAAAGAAGAAGCAAAAAATAAATGAAATTAACTAATAAACAACAAATAAAACCGTAGGGTAAAGCTAAGTCGAGGAAGGCCTCTTTCCGCAAGACGAAAAATGCCCCGGTAGTGCGCTCGGTTTAGGCGTGTCGTCCCCAAAGATAAAATGGCTACGTCTCGGAGGTAGTAGCACCACAAACCTCTGAGATCCGGCGAACTGAAACGAGGTTAGGACAGAGCTCTGACGTATGATATGAATGCAGAGACGAAGTGTATGATGTATGCTTGAGTATTGCAAAATTTTCGTATGTCTGAAGCAAAGGGATGTATGCCTATTTATAGGCCATTCACACTGCAGGAGGGTTTAAACACAGCCCTTAAGGCTGTCATAATACAGGCATTCATGCATCCTTATATGCACATACGAGCCCAACTACGTTGTTGAGCTTGTCCAAAAAATTCTTTAAGCTAGCCCAAGGCCTAACTCACGAACAAGCCCAAAGATCAATTGCCAAGATCAAGATCAAGGCCAATGCCCAAGGCCCACGGTCCACGGCCGAGGTGGCGCGCGCGTGTGGGCTTTAAGCCCATACACATGTGCCATTAATTATTACATGCATAAAGGTAACTCCTTATATACTAGAATAATGATGGTTCATTATTCAATGTGGGATTCCATCCCTTATTAATTCACAATTAAGTGACAAACTTTAATCCACTATTTCTCACTCACCGGGAATCGGTTTAGAGAAAGTGAATATACCACGATCATCTACTTGGAACGTAGATCGATCCTATGATATTTAATTTTATAAAATAAAATTAAAATCATTAATGATTCCAACAATTTATACCGGAACTTCACTACCCAGTACATTATTTCTACTCGCAAAAATCACCGTTAAAATTTTGATTTGTCCAAAGATATCAATGATAATTTAGATATGTCTACCAAACTTATTCAAGATATTAAGCAAATTGGTGACAAAAATTTGTGATGGGTAGGACTCAAAATCGTTTTAAAAACAAGCCCCATAACCAAATAACCAGAAAAATAATCTGATAAGAAAAAAAGCAAATGGAAGAATAGGTCTAAATCTTGACCTACGAAATTGCTATAACTACGGTGAATCTGGTTACTGTATTTATGATTGTACTAAATCTAAGAAAAACCAGCAACCTGATTTTGATAATATAGCCATAGAAATCGTTTTAACTTGAATCATATGAATTTGATTCAATTATGCGGCTCTTATGAGCTCTATACAAATAGAAAATATCTATAAATATTATTAATTGAGGTTAATTAATAACTAAAAATTATTTCAAAGTTTCAAATAATAACTAAGAAATCCAATTTAACATCCAAATTGCAAGATAGTGCAAGCAAACAATAAAATTTCAAACTCTATGTCAAAAAATGTATGAGATTTTAAAATTTTAAATCAAATAATAGAAAAATGTGTCTATATTGATACTTTCAATCTTTTAGTATTAAAAGTTAGGAATTGAACTAACTACGAATGAAATGGTTCGATTCTTTATAGAAGTTAGTTAATTTTTTACAGGAATTGAGTCAAATCGCCCTATTAGATCTTATTAAGTCGATTCCACATCTTCTACGGGTTATATTTGTTAGGAATATGCTCTCGAATGCCACTTAGAGGATGAAAGAGTGCATTGTATTGTTATTATGAATATTATATTAAATAAGACATTTACTATTTCTATATTACTGGATATCACAGGCATTGTGATTTGGTATATAAAATAATAGTCCTTGTATTTGAGAGCAAACATTTCACTTTTTATGGAGATAAGGAGAAAGGCACTGAAAGTGTTTAGGACTTGAATGCTTAACTGGTTCGCAAGTCGATAAAACTTAACTGGGTAGTAAGTTTAGACAAAACTTGTATAACGTGTACTTTGACATGTAGTGTCCCTGTCTTCACTAAGGGTTAGTGGGAGCACACATTATAGGTATGCTAATGGGATTAGTATACTCGAACATGACTCAACTCGATTCGATCACATGTATATCACTCAGGGATTAATGACTGAATCGAAAGATTATGATAGGTATACGTGGACCTTTGACTTGAGGTTTGAGTAGGAGATGTGCTTGTGCCGTTAAGTTAGTCATTAGAGTAGTTCGATCCATTCGCCGGTTGGTGGGGTCAACCTCGAAATGCAACTTGAGGTTTCAGTAGGAGATGTGTTTGTGCCGTTAAGTTAGTCATTAGAGTAGTTCGATCCAATCGCCGGTTGGTGGGGTCAACCTCGAAATGCAACTTAGTGGGCAAGTAGCAGTCTCTACTGAATACCAAGATATGATTCGTTCTCATGTTAGTGAGCAGGTTAATGTCCAATGCGGTTAATGACAAATGAGATCATAAGTCTTTGGCTAAAGCAGTTAGAGCTAGTTGTATTTGATACACGAGAGCTCGATGATCTCGGTTTTCATTAACAAATGCATAGAGTCAAGTTACAATAGTGTTTGACTTTACCATGACCCTAATACTTGACCGGAACATATGATTGAAGGGTTTATACGTATACGGTATTCATAACGTAAATGTTTTGAAATTATCCCATTCATTCGTTCTCAGTTGGGTTACAGTGTGAGCCACGAGACTGGCTAAGTGTTACTCACACTCTTTGGTTCCTCTCATTGCCGACTGAGACGAACCTATGGAGTCGCGGCACAGGATAGATGACGAAATATGATAAGGATGTTCTTTCTTTATAAATATTAGACATTAGATGTCTAATTTAATTTATTAGATAAATGATATTTTAATTTTTTGGATAAATTAAAATCGGTATAGTGAATGAAATAAATTACCAGGTAATTAATTTAATTCATATTATTTCTTAGAGAATTTATATTTAATATAATTAATTAATTAAATTAATTAATTGTATTAATATTGAAACGTATCAATGTTTATCTATCGAACTAGATATATGAGAGTTCGTTTCACAGACTGAAACGAACCAATCTATTTTCCTCTTGTTGGCCGTCCCACTTTCTTTATTGATAGTGGAATGATTCTTTTTCCAAAGTCATCATAACTCATGTGATGTAGCTGAAAATGAATTTAGAATTCATTTTTTTTTTTGAATGACTTGGTTTTCACTAAAAGGAAAATTAAAGGCATCGGCTAAATGTGTAGCAAAATTAAAATGCATGATGTTGACTTGAGCAAAATATATATCACGGCTCATGCTCAAAAAGGTGAGTTGAAGCTCACGGCCGAACAGTGAGGGAAAAGAGAGGAGAGAAGGAAGAGAGGAAAAAGAGAAAGAAAAGAAAAGGAGAGAAAGAGTTTTTTTCGTTTAATTTTTTTTGAGATATAATTTCTTTTTCAAATTTATTTTTTTGAGAGTTAAAATTAGAAGAAAGATTTATCCTTTCATCACTTCAAATAGCCACTGATCTTGGAGGTTTTGGAGTGACGATTATATATTTTCGGCCATCTTTTTGATGTGTGATACGTAGAGGCACGGTAATTTTGGTGTTCGGGAGTTTCCAAAAGCTCGTTCGCTTGGATTCGTGTTCGTGCTTGGAATCAAGAATATATTGTCAAAGGTCTACGAGGGTATGATTTCCAAAATTATCTTCGTCTGTTTATATTCGTTTATACGACGCTTGATCGATCCGTTTTGGGGTTTGTTTTTTATCAGATTTGACCGGTTTATTTTTCGCTGCGTATCTCGATTTTTAATCACCGAATCCCAACAGTGGTATCGGAGTGAGGTCTTGCGATCGTATATACGATATATAGCATTTGGAATGCTTGATTGCGTGTCTTTATGCTTTGGAATCATAATTGTAATTAGTCATTAATTTTTAATTGTTCATCTAAAAATTAATTTTTCATGATTTTATATTACAATATAAATCTATTTTTCTTTTGAAAAACTGATTTAAATATTTAATATAAAAATTAAGAAAATATTATTTTTGGAATCAGGACGAAAAGACGAGCCGAAAATGTGTACGGACCCGGCAACTTGGAGCTACTGAGGGGCTACCATGCGGTCTCATTTTGTGAGGGACCGCGGTCCGCCAGCCGGACCGCACGGCAGTGGCTCGGGATTGGCCCGGGCCGTGTGTTTTTCGACTCTATTTTTCATATTTCGTTCGGTAATTAATTTCCCACAAATTAAATTGGATTTAATTTGACTAAGATATAATTATGATAGTTTTATTCTTAAGAGAATTAATTTAATGAAATATTTTTATTTGGAACGAATTAAAATTAACGATTATGTGAATTAATTGGATTATTTCTAATAGTTGGATTAATTTTTATTGATTAGATCAATATTTAGATTAATCATTTTTACCATTAATTTATATGTAATGGTTGCATTATTTTTGAATGGCATGAACTTAGTTTATTGAGTTTATTGAGTCTTTATTCGATGGGTTGTAATAGCCGTTTTGAGCAAATTTTTTTGGTAAATTTGTATAGGATCCAAATTTTGTAAATGTAATAAATTAGCTATGACGAAGAGCCGACGACGAACCGCCATGAAGACGAAGATTCAAGACTTGTAATTAGATGACTTGTAATTCTATCGAGTCGATGAAGACTCGGTACTTAGGAACGGTCCATGAACTGCATGTTGTCAGTTTTAAGTTGTGTATGTTTTCATATTGTATGACAAACAAACAAACTGACAAACCATGCTTATAAACGGATTAATGTGCAAAGTGTAACATTTAATCGAGTTAAACTCCCACTTACAAACACTAAGTTATAAAGGTTACGAGATTTCATACCCTCCGTCAAACTCATGGAAAATTGAAATCTAAACTGAAATATTATTCTTCCGAGTATGTCAGGGTAATATTTTGGGGAAGGTTGATAAATTCCTAGAGTGCATTAGATGCCTTTGGTTGTGACAAATCAAATCCCTAGAACCCGTATGGGTTGTCGGATAAGATTCAATTGTCAGACTAATGGGAGTTGATGGTTTACACTTAGATAGTTCAACGAGCCATAGAAACCGAATGGGTTCAGGGCGAGTGAACTAGGAAAAAGAAGATCGGATCATCCATTAGATGGGTTGGTGTTAGACACCACTTTATAAAGAATGATAGAATAGAAACTGTATGGGTTGCCCTCTATTAAACTTTGTAAAGAACTCGATCACCACTAAGAAGTCAACCGTGACTTCCGGATTTCACATGGGAGTTTACAAATGCCGATAAAATAGTGGGAGCCGAGTTGTGATAAAGAAAGTCCTTAAATTCTTTACTCGGATCATAATTAAACAATCACTAACGAATCTTAAATTAATCTCTGCAGTTAACAAATATCTCTCAAAATGACAATGAACCCACTCGCTATACTACTTGAAAAGAACGTCCTGACTGGTCCGAACTATGTGGACTGGCTTCGGAACTTGAGGATTGTCCTCACTATGGAAATGCTGGGATATGTCTTGGAGGCTGACATCCAGCAGCTCCTACAAGAACCTGAGCTAATCAGGAAGAAGTCGATGCCTATGAGAAATGGGTAAAGGACGACGTAAGAGTGCGCGAGTACATGTTAGGCTCAATGACCAATGAGCTTCAATGTGCCCATTAAAAGATGACGTCTTCGAGAGCCATCTTAGCGCACCTGAATGAGCTCTATGGAGAGCACAGTCCAACTGCTAGATATTAGATATCAAAGTAATTATTCGGCGCCACGATGAAGGAAGGAGAGAGAGTTGAGGACCATGTCCTCAGATTGATCTCTATGATTGAGAGATTAGAATCTCTTGATTTTCAGATGCATGCGTCTCTCCAAACTGACCTTATCATGCAGTCACTTCCTGACTCCTTTTCTCAATTTGTCATGAACTTCAACTGTAATGAGATTGCATGTAACTTAGCTGGGCTAATGAACAAACTGACGACTGCCCAGTCACAGTTGAAGAAAAAAGGAAAGGAAGCTACACTTGTGATTTCTTCTGGGACTTGGAAGTCCAAGAATAAGAAGAAAAGAACAAAAACAGTTAGGTCTAATAGACAAGATCGATAAGGGAAAGGGCAAAGCCCAAATGGTTCAAAAGAGCAAGGGGCCAAGAAAATGGATGTATGCCTCAACTGCGGTGAGCTAGGCCACTGGAAGAGGTACCGTCTAAAACTTGACCATAATGCGCCTTCAGGTACGAAACTACTAGTTTTGGAAACAAATTGTTCTCTAATTGTTGTTAGGGTTGTATACATTAAAGCATACTTTATGCTTGTATTACCTAATTTCCCGGTCTTTATCTATGAAAATATTTAATTCATTTCATCACATGTTTTGCATATTTATTCACGCTATGGTTATGCAAATGTTATCTAATTACTTTATATTGTGGTGTGTCGAGTCACACAGAAGATCACATTATCGGTTCCTTATATAATAATTAGTTCACAACATATAACATCAGACGGTTATATGAGAGGTTGTAGTATATGCTTGAGATTAGTTTATCTTGACCATTGACATATATATTCGGTATACGTTGAACATGATCGAGGTGAGATAGATTCGTCTGTACTGACTATAAGAAGAACGTACATCTCAGACAATTATTATTTCTTAATTCTAGTAATTAACATTTAATTATATATATTTAATATTTATTACTTTGATTTAGCATGAGTGAGAGCCACAATGATGGACTCAATATGCTCGATATTTTGGGCAATATTATTATTTATAGAATGATTAATATTATAGCTAGAAATCGTGTCCCGACCAGTCGGGATGACCATGTCCCTTGAGGCACTCGAAAGGATTATTATAGTAAATTCTGCAGGTGGAATTAATTTTTCGATATAATATTAAAGGTCGAGTGGTATGCTCATGTATAATATATTAATTAATTAAAAACTGTCAGTAGCTTAAATTAATTAATGGACATGGGACATCTTAAACACGAGAAATAATTAATTCAAAAAGGAGCTCAATTTCGTAATTTGGGATTTTAGTAGGAAGTGCAATATCAACTATTTAGTGGACTAAGTTGATATTAATAGACTCATAATATTAGGAAGATTCCTAATATGGTAAGACGAGATCTGTTAGGAGTCCTTACCTTATCATCCTTAAGGTCCCTAGAGTAGCCTATAACACCTATAACAGGACAAAGGGGTTGGCTGATTTTCATCCTTCATTGAACAAGAATTTTTGATTTTTCTCTACTTTGTGTTTAATTGTGTATCTTGACTTGTGCCTTGGATTCCATAATTTAGCTAACACAATATTTTTCTGAATACACAAATATTCAAGAAAAATAGATAGAAAATTTGTGAGGTAATTCTTGAAGATCAAGTTTCGGTCGTGTCACCCTGTACTTCAGTCCAAGTTTGATCCGGTAGATTGTTGCCCACACAGTATCTGGATCTTAGACGGGATATACTCTAGAAGATCTTAAAGGTAGAAATACAAGGAGATCAACTAGGAGCAAGAAGGAGATCTCGATTGACTCAAATGAATAATAATACCACTTCGCATCAAAGGTATGAATTATCGATTGTACTGCGTAAATATGTGTATTTAAATTATTTATTCATCTGTTTAATTAATTAATTGATAAGCCTAAATAGATCCGCTATTTCTGTTGGTTAATTTATAAAATTATATATAAAATATAATACTAGTTCGCGCCCGCTGCATTTTATATTCCAACAATTGGTATCAGAGCAGTCTTTAGGTTCTGTTCAAATTAATTAATTTGGTGATTAGTTTTCTAGCAATTTAAACATTCATGTAGTATGGTATTGGAATATTTTTGCTAGAAATTATCTTGCAAGTGAATATGGTCCAATTATCCCGGCTATGTGAATTTGTTATTTTATATACACATTTTTGGTAATTTGGCCCGTTTTGAGGCATGTATAAGTTTTTCCCATGAGAAAATCCATGGGTAGAGTAGGATTTATTTTTTCTTGTAGTTTTTGTTGTAAATTCAATGTATTTTATTTCGTGTAAAATTGTAATCGAATTGGAGTACACAAAGTACGAAGGAAAAAGAAGTTCAATGCGGTCCCGATCGGATGAACCGACCGAGACCAGCCTGCTGGCGATTGGGACTTGGCCGAGAGCATGCGGTCCCGGTCGCGGGTGCCACTGGTCGGGTCGGCCGATAGCAGCGGGTCGGGTCGGACTGGGCAGGGCTGCGGGTCCGACAGTCTAGGTCGGGTAGTTTTGGATCGGGTCGAGCAATTTCAGATCGTGTTTAGTTTTCCGCCGTTCGTTGCGTCCGTCGTGAAATTATTTTTTGCATGGAATAAAGTTTCTAGATTTGGCAATTTTTGTGGCCCCGCCGGGAGGAGGTGACGAGATGCTTGAAGCAGTGGGAGCAAGTGAGCCAAGGATTTTCTCGTTATTCAAAACGAGGAATAAAAGTCATGATAATTGGATTTAATTATCCAATTTTAATTATTTGTTGGTTTTTACTGTTTTGATGTATGACATGCATGAATGTATGCATGATATGTTTCTTGCATGTTATGACGAGAAAATTAAGAATACCATTTTTAGATCGGTTCTATAATAACCGATTTAGAAAGTGATGCGGCCATTTTCTAAATCGGTTCTAAAATAACTGATCTAGAAAATGACATGATCATTTTCTAAATCGGTTGTTTTAGAACCGATCTATAAAGTGGACTTTCTAAATCGGTTATTTTAGAACCGATCTAGAAAGTGGACTTTCTAGATCGATTATTTTAGAACCGATTTAAAACCCACTCGAGAAATTATATTTAAATTTAATATAAATGCAAGTTTCTCAAACAACTCACCTTAGCCTAGTGGTTGAGACTTCACCCCCCAACCACAAGGTCAAGGGTTCAAACCCTCATGGCAACAAATTGAAATACATTGATATTTCAAGACTGGGTCAGGCTCGGTCTCGGGTCAGATCTTGGGCCAGGCCGGGCTGTGGTCGGGTCGGACCTGAGCTGGGTTAGGGTCATTTTTTTTGAAAAAAAAAGGTCTTTCTAGATCGGTTCAAATAAACATTCTAGATCGTTTAAATAACCGATGTAGAAAGCAGACTTTCTAGATCGGTTATGAAAATCGATGTAGAAAGTCTGGACTTTCTACATCGGCTGGATCTATAACGGTTATTTAACCGATTTAGAATATCTATTTTACCCGATTTAGAAAGTATTTTTTCTAGTAGTGTAAAGTAGCCCATAACACTTATAAATAGGACAAGAGGGTTGGCCGATTTTCATCCTTCATTGAACAAGAATTTTTGATTTTTTGCTACTTAATTGTGGATCTTGACTCGTGTCTTGGATTCCATAATTTAGCTAACACAATATTTTTTTAAATACACAAATATTCAAGAAAAATAGAGAGAAAATTTGTGAGGTAATTCTTGAAGATCAAGTTTCGGCCGTGTCACCTGTCATAGCTTAGAATCACAAAGTAGCCGGGGCCAGGTCAGCCGGCCGAGCCCATCGGGCCATTTGATTTTTAGGTCGGGCGGTGGCCCAAATTCAATCAGTGCCGATTTCGAGCCCAAAGACAACCCTGCCACCGGGCCACCGGGTCTATTTTTGAATTAAAAAAAATATATATGAAAGTACTCGGAAGTTGTAAAAATTAGGCAATTACTCATTAAATTAGCCATACAATGACATTCAATACTAGGGATGTCAACATTATCCGTACCCGATCCTACCCGGCGGATAAAACCGAAATCGGGTCGGGTTTCGGCCGAACCCGAATTTTTATGGTCGGGTATGGGTAAGGTATGGGTATAGTATATTACCCGAATATCCGACCCGATTACCCGATCCGCGTACCCATTTGAATTATATAAATATATTATTATTATTATAGATTATACATAAATATTATATTGTATTATAAATTATATATAATATTATATAAAATATTATATTTTAAATATTTATTATACTAAATTGAATTTATTAATTACATTATATGTATATACGATATATATTAAAAATATTTATATTCTTAAATATGTGGTATACGGGTACCCGAATACCTATTGAGTACCCGATTACCCGATGGGTAATACCCGAACCCAATCCGAATCAAATAGGGTAGGGTATGGAGGAGGCATACCCGTACCCTACCCGGCCCATTGACATCCCTATTCAATACAATAACTTGAAAAAAAACACAAACAAATAGATTATTAAAAGAAAATAGACATTTCAATCTTTAAGGTAGAAAATGAGAAAAAAAAAACTTTGGAGATTCCTGTTGTTCCAATAGCTGCAGATTCTTTCAAATTACAAAAGACAAGACAACAAAATGCCTACAAAATGTTGTCTTTTGTTGGGAGTCCCACTGTTCCTGCAGAAAAAACTTTAAAAATGTCTACATACAGATTCTTTCAAATCCAAAAAAATACAACAAAATGTATTAAAAATCTATGTCCTCATATTCTCAAAGTCTGAAATACATAGCTCAATAATCAACATTTAGTTCGAAAAAACACAAACGCTCGAACTACAAAAATAGATAAATCCTTTAAATCCTCAATGTCACTCATCATCTGCTACATTGGACTCTGCTACATATAATCGTATCTCTTCTGCACGTTGCACATATGTATCAAACATTAAAATACAAGTCAAAAGCTATAGTCAAGTCACAAGTGCAACCAATTGCAAGTGAGAAGAACAGAATCAATATAAATTTAAATGTTACCCAAAGCTTCTATTTCTTTGAAACCATGCAACCAATTGCGCATACAAATGAGAGCTTGCACAGTTTCAGGGAGCAAACAACTCCTATATTTCGTCAAGATACGACCACCAATGCTAAATGTAGATTCGGAAGCAACTGTGGTTATTGGAATGCTTAAAATGTCACAAGCCATTGTTGCAAGTCGAGGAAATCGATGCTTGTTCACCTTCCAATATTCTAAGACATCTATATGACTTCCTACAATGTCTTCATCTAAGTATAAATCAAGTTCAGATTTACCTTCACTTGAATTCAATTGCCTCATTTCTCTATGATACTCCTACAATTAAAACATAAAACAAATAATATACATTTAACATGCATAATTAAAGATACAGATTTAATTTATATATTTGAAGATATAAATTAAATAATATAAAGGAATGTGGTGTCAAACTTACATCGAGAATAGAGGTCGGACCCGTAGTCGTGGATGATGTCAAACTCTCATTTGAATGTGGTTGCGTATGAGACTGGTCTTGTAACGAGATACTAGGGAATGAAGTGGATGTGGTTTTATTTTGCTCATAAACACCAAAGAGTTTATATAAAGATTCTTTTATCCTATTCACCTTTACTTGATAATTATCCGGGTCAAGTTTTTTATAGCAAAAGCTCAAAAATTGTAAATTCGCCTTTGGGTCAAGAACACATCCAAATGCAAGAGTAACAAAATATTCATCCCAATACTTATCAAACTTCTTCTTCATCCTTCCCACCATATATTTTATGACCTCATCTTCACAATTCTCAAGTTCATGCAACATTATTTCTATGCTTTCAATTTGCATGAAATATAAGTTAGAGGTGGGATATAGTGACCCAGACACCAATTTAGTGATTTGATAAAATGGGGCCAAGAAAGAACATATATTTTCTGCTCTTTTCCACTCTTCCATGGTTGGACAAAGCTTATAATTTCATCATTGTAGCTTAAGCTAGTAAATGCACGTCAATACTTAATAGCACTTTCAAGCATCATATATGTCGAATTCCATCTAGTCACCACATCCAACTTCAAGAAACTTCCACCGACATCATTTAAGTGCACCACTTCAATACATTTTTGAAATTCACTCAACCTCCCTTGCGAAGCCTTCATATACTTAACACTTCCTTTAATTTTTTTCAAAGCATCATCAGCCACCTTTAAACCTTCTTGAACAATAAGATTCAAAATATGTGCACAACACCTCACGTGAAAAAAATCACCTTCACATAACAAGCCATTTTGCGAATTAAGCCTCTCTTTTAAAATTTTTATCATGCTATCACTATTAGTGGCATTATCCAACGTCAGTGAAAATATTTTGGATTCTATTCCCCAATCCTTCACTACTCCAAGCAATTTTCCCAACAATTCAAACCCTGAATGTGGGCTATCTAACTCACAAAATGAAAGTAATTTAGAATTTAACTTCTAATTTTCATCGACATAATGGGCAGTGACTGTCATATAACCCTGTGTAGTAACAGCGGTCCATGCATCGGAAGTTAAACAGATTCTTCCATGAAGAGTAGTTAACAAACTTTTTAACTTTTCCTTTTCACTCACAAAAACTTTCATACAATCACTTCTGGCGGTGTTCCTACTAATGCTTTTGAATTCAGGATTTAAGATTTTATTCACATCATTAACCCCCTCATATTCAGCATAGCTAAATGGAAGGTCATGCTTAATAATAGCTTTAGACAGCCCATCACGATAAGCCTTAGAATCAAACTTCCATTTCTTAAATAGTGAAGATTGGCCATCAAACAAAGACCCCACATTATGAAACTTAGGAGTTTTAAAACACTTAAAAGCATGCCGTCTTAAATGAGTAGTGCCAGATGCCCATCTACATGTATACAATTTGTTACAGCGTTTGCATCTATATTTCTGTACCCCATTTATTATCCCAGCCTTTTCAAAATAATCCCACACATGAGACTTACCTTTTTTAGGATCGCCTTTGTTAACATTTTCACTATCAACTCTGTCATCCCTGGTACTCTTAGTCCCTATCAACTTATTGCTTGTACCACTAAAACAAGTATCTTTACCTGCAGCAGCAGTGCTCTTAGGAGTAGAATAAGATTCCAGTACTTGAAAATCTAAATCATCATCCATAATATCATCCATGTCCATATCTGCAAGAAAACAAACGGGTATAAAGTTGTTGGCGGTGTAGAAAACTAACCACTAGTCCCTATTAATTCCACTGACTAACCAAAGTGTAAAGGAAATGAAAAAAGAAGTGAATAAGCCCGTTCAAAAAATTGTGAAGTATAAAAAAAGGATCTGAAATCAGGATGCTTCATCTAGCTAAAAAAAAATTGGAGGATATCAACACTATTTTTTCCTCAAGCTAAAATAACATAAAATCAGTCAGATTTTTTTTTCTAGCTAAAAAAACTAAGGAAAACACGACTTCATCTAGCACTATTTTGTGTCTTACGAATATCTTTAAAAATGGAGGATATCAGCAATTTTTGTACCTGGAAAACAAGTATCGGATGGCGGTGGTGCTGGTTAGAGGTCCGATTGGCTTTCCCTTTTACTCATGTGTGGGGACGGGCGAGGTAGCGAAAGAAAGAATAATAGCGAAGAGTACAGGCAGCAGATTTTAGTGATCCTCAAAATCGTCGGCAATGGAGGAACGGAGAAAAGCGGTGGCGATTGTAGAGAAGAGAGAAATAAACTTTTAGAGAGTAGGGTTTCCACCACACCAGGTCGTTCTTCTTGTGTTTGATAGCAGGGGGTTAGAAACTTAGATGGTTGGGTTGGGCTTGGGCCTTTACTTTAGGCTTAATTTTTATTATTATTGATGCCTGAAAAAAAAAGATGTGTGGGTGTCGGGCCATTTTGGCCCATAGAAACAGGCTTTTTCAGCCCTGGGCCGCTGAGGCCCGCCGGGCCATCTGGTACGGGTAAATTTGGCCCGATTTTTTTGGGTTGGCTGAATGCAGGCCCAAGCCCATTCAAAATTTGGGCGGGGCGGGCCGGCCCAATGGGCCGGGCCAATTTTTGACAGTCCTAGTCCAAGTTTGATCCAGTAGATTGTTACCCACACAGCGTCTGGATCTTAGGCGGAATATACTCTAGAAGATCTTAAAGGTAGAAATATAAGGAGATCAACTAGGAGCAAGAAGGAGATCTCGATCGACTCAAAGAAATAATACTACCACTTCACGTTAAAAGTATGAATTATCAATTGTACTGCATAAATATGTGTATTTAAATTGTTTATTAATCTATTTAATTAATTAACTGACAAGCCTAAATAGATCCGCTATTTATGTTGGTTAATTTATAAAATCAAATATAAAATATAATACTAATTCGCATCCGCTGCATTTTATATTCCAACAACTGTATATTCTACTTTTTGGATACTTGATTCCGGTGCGAGTTCTCACATTTGTACAATGAATCAGGATCTGGAACGAAATAGGAAGCTGGATTCGGGGGGAGGTGATGGTCACCGTCGGAAGTGGACATAGTGTTGAGGCTTCTGTTATTGGATACCTTATGTTGAATTTAGAATCTGGTTTTATTCTTACTTTAGATGATGTATTTGTTTTGCCCAAGGGGCAGACAAATATTGGATATGGGTCCTGTCGAATTTATTTTAGAAATAAATTGGTTGGTACTGCTATATTATTAAATAGTTTATACCATTTGAATCTAAAGAATAAAACAAGTGTGAAAACTATAACTAGAAAGCGTGGTAGGGATGAAACAAACCAAGTACTTAAATAGAATTGGTCATATTGGTCAGACCAAGGTTCATAAAATAGAGAGAGATGGACTTACGGGTCCATTGGGATCGGATCCCTATCCAAATTGTGAATCTTGCCTTCAAGGCAAAATGACTAAGTTACCCTTCATATGGACTTTTGAAAGAGCTGCTGAAAAACTTGGATTGATCCATACCGACGTCTATGACCCTTTTGATATGGCAAGAGATGGCTTTCAATATTTCATTACATTCACTGATGACCATACTAGGTATGGGTTCGTGTACTTAATGAAACATAAGTCTGAAGCTTTTGATAAATTCAAGGAATTTAAAGCCCTAGTTGAAAATCAAACAGGTAACCGTGTCAAGACTCTTCGGCCAGACCGAGGTGGTGAGTATATGAGTACCGAGTTTGATGAGTTCTTTAAAGAACTAGGAATAGTGTCACAATTCACTCCTCCAGCTACTCCACAATTAAATGGTGTATCAGAAAGAATAAACCGAACCTTGTTGGACATGGTTCGCTCCATGCTTAACTATACTGATCTACCGATTTATCTTTGGGGTCACGCGCTCCTTACTGCTGCACATATCTTGAACATATGTCCTTCCAAATTCGTTCCTAAGACTCCACATGAGATGTGGAGAGGTAGGAAACTAAGTCTTAATCACATTAGGATTTGGGGATGTGATGAGTCGATTCTTGATCGACTCATTCTATTCTATTGAGTCGTGTTTTTATTTGCTTTTTAGTGTTTTTGTTCTCTTTTATGCATGGTATGTTGTGTTTCTAATTTATAGTTAGCCGAGTGAATATTGTGGTGAAATATGCGCTTTTATAGCCAATATTGGAGTTTATGACGATCAAGAGCAAGAACGGGGCCTAAAACGATAAAGATTTAAGCAATATCGGTCGTATTTTCTAAATTCCATAATCATCACTCCGAATTGGGATGTGTTATACAGTGATAAATATTCCTCGTGAAATTAGCTTCGAAACGGTATATCATACGCTAAATTTCGAGGTGTATTGATACAAGAACGAAGGATCAAGCCGAAGAAGATCAAAAACCAGAGTCAAAACAAGAAGAAACAACCCGGGCCGCATTAGGGAACTCGACCGTGTCACAGGACACGGCCAGGTCATCAAGGCAGGGAGATTTTTACATTCCGGAAGAGTACAACACGGGCTATGTCACAGGACACGGCCGAGTCATCAATACAGTGAAATCTTCATTTCTAGTAAAATGCAACACGGGCCGTGTCACAGGACACGGCCAAGTTCAATGGACAGAAGTTTTTGCCATTTCTAGGACAGTATGACACGGGCCGTGTCACCTGACACGGGCTGTGTCACTTTTCGGTGGAAGTCCATTTCTTTGACATCTTTACACTTTTTGGATGAAATTTCTTGGTCTTTTGACTTTATAAAAATGTGTTGGAGGGACCTTAAGGGAGATATTCAGATCTTGGTGAGAGTGTGTGTGGGAAAAACACAAGATTTAAGGAGAAAAATACCAAAAAGGGAGCAAAAGAGGAATTTTTCATCATCTTCCTTGTTTGTTCATGTTGAAATATACATTTGTGAGATATTATAAGTCCTTGTATCATTTTGTTGTGAGTTCTTGAAGGAAGATCATGAGACCTTCATCGGGAATTCGATTTCGGTCTTTACAAGGGAAGTTTCTACCATATTTTGTTTTATAATTTCCATTATTATTGTTGAAATAATCATGTGTAGCTAATCATTTCATATGGGTTTTTTGAGCCACACACATGTTATCGATTGTTAGTTCCTATTGATTTTCCGGGTAGAGTTTGGGATTATTATTCCTTGTTTGTTCTTCGTATAAGAACTTTTGATTTAGATCATGATGGATTCAAATTAAATACTCGCAAGTGTACGAATCGCTCTTGTAGTAAGCGGCAAGTAACTCCGAGGTCGATCTCTCGAGGAATTGGAAACGGTTTAAAATTCGATAATGTTCGGCAAATAGTCGAATGAACAAAAGTAAATTAAATTAAAATACATCATTGGTTGATTATGATTACAATTACTAATGCACAAAATTTAAATTGAACTAAGTGATAAAAACACCAATTTGATAGTCGGATAAATGAGAGATAACAATAATGAGATTAATATGGTAATTTAGAGTCACCGACACACACGTAATCAATTATTAGTTCCGATACTCAAATAAATAAGGTTAGGAATTATCGATTGCTCACGATTAAAAGAAATCCGTTTGATGGCGGAAATTCTAAAAATCACGATTGTTCTCAACGAAAATTAAGGGATACTCTTTTGATGGGGACGAAACCCTAGCTAACAATCAATTAACCGACTACTTTTGATGAGGTAAATCGTTAAAAGATCGCGCGAAAAAGCTCGAGAACATTCACAATCGCTTCTTTCGGTCGTTTGATGGCGAACACCGATAAAAACCCTCGATTCGAATAATAATAACAACAATGAAAAAGGTTTGATGATCTAATTCAAAAGTTCTTAAACGAAGAACGAACAAGAGGAACAATCCCAAACTTTTATCCAGAAAATCAAAAGGAACTAACAATCAAAAACATGTGTGTGGCTATATCTAAAAACCCATATGAAGTGTTTAGCCACACATGATTAATTCAACAACAATAATGGAAATTGAAGAACAAAACATGGTAAAAACTTCCCTTGTAAATGCCGAAATCGAATTCCCGATGAAGGTTTGATGATCTTCTTACAAGAACTCACAACAAATTTATACAAGGAATTATTATATCTCACAAAAGTATTTTTCTCACTCCAAGAACATACAAGGAAGATGATGAAAATCTCTCTCTTTCCGACTCTTTTGGTGTTCTTCCTCCCTAATCTTGTGTTTTTCCACAGAATATCTTCTTCACAAGACAAGTACACCTCTCAAGGGGTCACTCCACTTTGTTTTATATCCAAAGAAATCGAGACAAAGGCTTAAAGTTGTGCAAAAATGTCAAGGAAAGTGACATGAACAGAAAAGTGGCACGACCCGTGTCCTGGGACACGGCCGTGTCGCACTGCGCTGAATAATCGAAAAGGTAGTCTGTCAAGGGGCTCGGCCGTGTCCCGTGACACGGCCGTGCAGCACTATGCGGGAAAGGCAAAATGGCCGATAGTGACTCGGCCGTGTCCCAAAAGGCACGGTCGTGTTCTTCTCATCCGGAAAGTGCGCCTCCGTGGAATGAGACCGGCCGTGTCCCATGGCACGGCCGAGTTACTGATGCGATCGAGCGCTGTCGCAGACCTAGTTGAGTCGCTCAGTGCGGCTAGTCCGGTTGCCTGGTGCAGCCAAGTCCGATTTTTGGTCTTCTTCGGCATGATCCTTCGTTCTTGTATCAATTCACCTCGGATTTTAGCATATGATATACCGTTTTGATGCTAATTTCACGAGGAATTTATATCAAAGGAGAATACATCTCAATTTGGAGTGGAGATTCTGGTATTTAGGAGATTCGACCGATACTGCTTAAATCTTTCGTCGTTTTAGGCCCCGTTTTAGCTTTTGATTGTCATAAACTCCAATATTAGCTATGAAAGCGCATATTTCACCACAATCTTCGTCCAGATACCTACAAAACAAAAACACAACATACCACGCGTAAAAAGAGCAAAAACACTCAAAAAACAAATGAAAGTGCGACTCGATAGAACAGAATGAGACGATCAAAAATCGACTCATCAAATCCCCCCAAACCTAAACTTTGCTTGCCCTCAAGCAAAAAGAAATAAAACACACGACAAATAAACGAGAAGGATTGAATAATCAAGTTAATCATCGGGTATACATACAATCAACCGGGAATGTAAAAGTATCGTAAAGTCTCGTAATTCATCATGGAAACCTAAACTCACAAATGAGTGGAAAGCAATGGCACTTGATCGAACATGCAAGAAAACAAGTCTTAATAGTCCCTCACTGAATTATATCGATTCACTCATCTCTCAAGTGTTTAGATAGGTCAATACGCTCAACTCGATTCAAATGGAAAGTTCTACTATATGCTTGCACTTCTTCTCTTCATCAAACGCATCAATATTCACAAAACATGAGTCACAGGGTCTTACTTTTGGTTGTAACAGGGTTGTGGCTCAGGTTGGGAAAATTTGGCTAGTAGTTACAAGTTCAGTCCAAGTAGAGCATATGCGATCCTCATATATATGAAATAAAAACTCAAAGCAAGATCGATCATTCTACTTCAATTCTCCCGTATATATATCTCCCTCTTTTTTTCTAGGCCTTGTTAAGTGTAATTCTTATGATATTGGCCTATTTCTCACAACCCAACGACTTCCCTTTTGTTTTTCTTAGGCTCACTCCTCTCCTCCCCTATTTTTTTCTATCCCACTATTATTATTAGGATCACCCCTCTTTTTTTTTTGTGGGGCTTATTATTTTCAGGAGAACGGGAGAGAAGATTTTTGCCTCTATACACCACAAACTTTGCACACCTTCGTTTTTCAAATATACCCTCTCATGCTCTTACGTGGACCAATACTTGGGTAAGTTATGGCTTTTCGATATGGAGCAATAAGATGCGGGTTTTTCGAACAAAATTACGGCTAAAGGCTCAACGAGGCTAGCAAAGGATATTGATATGAATTGGTGGATATTTTTAGATAAGTAGGTTCAAGACAAAAAATGGGCAGCCCTAATCATTCCTCGTGTATGTAAATATCAACACGTCATCCGACAGAATCATGCAAGTTCTAAAGAATACAATCCATAAGAAGAGAAATAACTCATGAAAGAATTTCACCGCTAAAAGTGAACGGTTTAATTAGGCACAAGGACTCACGGCTTTTGGACTACCATACTCATTCCTTACACGTTAAATCAAGTAACCAAAAACTATACATTCACACGCAAGGTCAAGCAATCAATTAGATTTATTAAACTCTACGAGCCAAACACAAACACGATTAATCATCCATATACCCAACAATTAATAAGGTTATTGCAATCCAACTACGACATCACGCAAGAAAAAAAAATAAAGAAAGGAAACAAACATCACGCAAACAAAAAAAAAAACAAATAAAAATCGAAGAAGTTGCACCCCCCCAAACCTAAACTTTTGCTTATCCCCAAGCAGAAAGATTAAGTCAGGAAAAATGCGAAAATGCAAATTAAAAAGAAAGAAAATAAAACTACCAGATTAAGAAGTGTGGTTTTTTTTTTATCGCGGGGCACCATCCTTTGTGCTCGGGTCTCAACTTTCAATAAGCTAGGCTTCTTCCTCCTATAAATACCTCCTTTATTAGATTACCTACACACGCCATAGACAAAAACAAAATTAATGCAATAATAATAATAAAAGCGATAAAATTTAAAACTCCCTTGGGTTGCCTCCCAAGCAGCGCTTTTTTATAGTCTTTAGCTCGACTTCTTCGGATTCTTCTATCCGGGATTAAATGGAAATGTGCTAGCTCCATCCATATAGCCCGTCATTCTTCGCTCGTTTTCCTTTGTCAGGATATGGATAGTGGTTTCATGGATTTCCATTGTGAGCGCTTTTGTCACCATTTCAATTTTCATTATCATCGTCACCATGAAATGTCTTCCTTGAAGAATAAGTGACGTGATTTTTGTTGGTGATGTTTCTTCTATGTTTGGTATCACGAAATCCATCGGGACTATTACCTCCCCCAAACCTAGTGGCGAGTATATTGGTTTTCGTGTTAAATTAATACTCGCTCCTAAGTTCACAGTGGGAACTTCTTTCTCCACGAAAAGAACTTCCATGTCAAAGCTTTCTAGGTCCTCCTTTCGATGCATTGATTTGACCGGTTCGCTCTTATTCTCTTCAATTGGCTTCTCGATTGGATCTTTAGATTTGTCCCAAGGAATTCGAGTCTCGCAAGATTGGGTAGCAGTTACTCGGATTTCTTCATCGTTCGACTCATCCTCTTCAATCACCATAGATTTCTCCGATTGACTCGGCAATTCTTCTTTCTCACCGCCCCTCTCTTTCGCTTCGGAAATTGTCTCTTTATTTATCACTTTACCACTTCGGATGGTGGTAATAGCTTGAACTTGCTCGGGTTGACTTGGTAGTTTACCCGTTTCTTGTTTGCATGCCTCGGTAGTAAGTTGCCCAATTTGAATCTCCATCTTCTTCATCGAAACTTCTAAAGATTCGAACCTTTTATTGTTCTCCACTCGGTTTTACCTGCTCTCCTTAATGAATGACACAATACTCTCCTCAAGAGAGTTCCTTTGTTGTGGAGGTGGTTCACTTTGTGTTGCTTGTTGGGCTCGGTTTCCTCCGTTGTATTGAGCTTGGGCATTTGCATCGTATGCCATCGGGTTGTTGTTTCTCCATGAGAAATTCGAATGGTTTCTTAGCCCATGATGATAAGTATTTGGGAGAGGTGCATTTCTTGCGTTTCCGTCATAATTATTTCTCTTCTCCTCCCACTCGGGCCTTCCCGTGCTTTGTCCTATAGCCCAATTAACTTGTTCGGTTTGTTCTCCCGGAAAAATATAAGGGCAAGAATTAGCATGATGTCCGGGTCCCCAACAAATTTCGCAAACTCGTGAGCTCGAAGATTTATTTTGAATCTTGAGTTGTCTTAGTTCCTTCATTAACTCATCGATTTTAGATTGCATCTCGTCCTTCTCGCTTACTTGGTTCACAACTCCTCTACGAACACGCACATTTTTTTGTTGAGAATTAGCCCCCAATAATTCAAATATGTCATAATCTTGTCTCTCCGTTAACCCCCAAAACGAACCACCGGCGGCGTTATCCACCGCTCCTTGGAAATATTGAGTCAATCCATCATAGAAGAATTGATTGAGTAGTTGAAGCGGATAGTGATGGTGTGGGCATTGAATGAGGAGCATCTTGAATCGGTCCCATGCTTCATGAAATGCCTCTCCGTCTTGTTGTCCGAATGTTGAGATTTGGGCTCTCAATTGTGTAGTCTTCGAATGAGAGAAGTACTTGGTAATGAATTTGTCGTAAACTTCATCCCATGTTTTCAGTGAGCCCGGCGCCAAAGTCATCAACCATTGTTTCGCCCCATCCTTGAGTGTATAAGGGAAGCACTTCATTCTTAGTTGATCCTCGCTCAACTCGTTCAATGGGAAGTTATCAATCGCAACATAGAAATCTCGGATGAATGATAACGGATCCTCCCGTGCTAATCCGTGAAATGAGGGCAATTGCTCGATGTGAAATCCGCTTATGTGGTAGTTCCTTGCGGCCGGTGCTAATTGGATGCATGAAATGGCGGTGTTCACTACGGGCTTTGCATAGTCCCTCATAAGATGTTCGACCGGAGGTTGTTGCGGCATGTTATAGTTCGCCTCCATCCCATATTGAGGTCCGGGATAATAATTCGCTCCATATTGCATTCCGACGGGTGGTTGTCTCGGATAAAAGTACCTCCCTTGTTGAGCTTCCGGTATCCCTTGATTGCGCCCAACATTATCATATCTCGGAAACCTTGGTTGACGAATTTCTTCCTCATCAAGCAATTGGTGCTCTTTAAGATTCGGATTATTCTCGTCGTTTGCCATTGATGATTGCGCTATTATTTTTGGTGCTCTAATTCTTTAAACCTCATCTATGGGTGGAAGAATCGGGTTTCCCAACGATCCCCTACCAAGCATAAACAAGAGAAGTTAGAGCGAATTTTTAGACTTTATCGAAAATAATGAAAACGGAAAAATAATCAAGAAAAACAATTCAACTATTATTAAAACAAGATAAAAAATTAAACGCCAATTCCCCGGCAATGGCGCCAAAAACTTGATGGATTCAAATTAAATACTCGCAAGTGTACGAATCGCTCTTGTAGTAAGCGGCAAGTAACTCCGAGGTCGATCTCTCGAGGAATTGGAAACGGTTTAAAATTCGATAATGTTCGGCAAATAGTCGAATGAACAAAAGTAAATTAATTTAAAATACATCATTGGTTGATTATGATTACAATTACTAATGCACAAAATTTAAATTGAACTAAGTGATAACAACACCAATTTGATAGTCGGATAAATGAGAGATAACAATAATGAGATTAATATGGGAATTTAGAGTCACCGACACACACGTAATCAATTATTAGTTCCGATACTCAAATAAATAAGGTTAGGAATTATCGATTGCTCGCGATTAAAAGAAATCCGTTTGATGGCGGAAATTCTAAAAATCACGATTGTTCTCAACGAAAATTAAGGGATACTCTTTTGATGGGGACAAAACCCTAGCTAACAATCAATTAACCGACTACTTTTGATGAGGTAAATCGTTAAAAGATCGCGCGAAAAACCTCGAGAACATTCACAATCGTTTCTTTCGGGTCGTTTGATGGCGAACACCGATAAAAACCCTCGATTCGAATAATAATAACAACAATGAAAAAGGTTTGATGATCTAATTCAAAAGTTCTTAAATGAAGAACGAACAAGAGGAACAATCCCAAACTTTTATCCGGAAAATCAAAACGAACTAACAATCAAAAACATGTGTGTGGCTATATCTAAAAACCCATATGAAGTGTTTAGCCACACATGATTAATTCAACAACAATAATGGAAATTGAAGAACAAAACATGGTAAAAACTTCCCTTGTAAATGCCGAAATCGAATTCCCGATGAAGGTTTGATGATCTTCTTACAAGAACTCACAACAAATTTATACAAGGAATTATTATATCTCACAAAAGTATTTTTCTCACTCCAAGAACATACAAGGAAGATGATGAAAATCTCTCTCTTTCCCACTCTTTTGGTGTTTTTCCTCCCTAATCTTGTGTTTTTCCACAAAATATCTTCTTCACAAGACAAGTACACCTCTCAAGGGGTCACTCCACTTTGTTTTATATCCAAAGAAATCAAGACAAAGGCTTAAAGTTGTGCAAAAATGTCAAGGAAAGTGACATGAACCGAAAAGTGGCACGGCCCGTGTCCTGGGACACGGCCGTGTCGCACTGCGCTGAATAATCGAAAAGGTAGTCTGTCAAGGGGCTCGGCCGTGTCCCGTGACACGGCCGTGCAGCACTATGCGGGAAAGGCAAAATGGCCGATAGTGACTCGGCCATGTCCCAAAAGGCACGGTCGTGTTCTTCTCATCCGGAAAGTGCAGTTCCCGCTGGAATGAGACCCGGCCGTGTCCCATGGCACGGCCGAGTTACCTGATGCAATCGAGCGCCTGTCGCAGCCTAGTTGAGTCGCCTGGTGTGCGGCTTAGTCCGCTGCTCGTGGCCCAAGTCCGGTTTTTGGTCTTCTTCGGCATGATCCTTCGTTCTTGTATCAATTCACCTCGGATTTTAGCATATGATATACCGTTTCGAAGCTAATTTCACGAGGAATTTATATCAAAGGAGAATACATCTCAATTCGGAGTGGAGATTCTGGTATTTAGGAGATTCGACCGATACTGCTTAAATCTTTCGTCGTTTTAGGCCCCGTTTTAGCTTTTGATTTTCATAAACTCCAATATTAGCTATGAAAGTGCATATTTCACCACAATCTTCGTCCGGATACCTACAAAACAAAAACACAACATACCACGCGTTAAAAGAGCAAAAACACTCGAAAAACAAATGAAAGTGCGACTCGATAGAACAGAATGAGACGATCAAAAATCGACTCATCAGATCATCAAACGTATTTCTTAGTTATTAGTATTATAAAATCGAGGGTTTTTGTCGGTGTTCACCTTCAAACGACCCGGTAGAAGTGATTGTGAATGTTCCTAAACTTTTCCGCGATCTTTTAGCGAATTACCCCATCAAAGATATTAGCTAGCCAATTGTTAGTAGAGATTCGTCCCCATCAAAGGAGTGTCTCTTATTTTCGTAAAGGACAATCGTGATTTTTAGAATTACCGCCATCAAACGGATTTATTTTAATCGTGAGCAATTGATAATTCCAAACCTTAATTCTTTGAGTATCGGAAATAATAATTGATTACGTGTGTCGGTGATTCTGAACTCCCATATCATTCTCATAATTGTAATCTCTTAATTATCCAACCATTAATTCGGTGTTATTTACGTTTCGTTTATTTTAATTTTCGCGTTTGTGATTGCAATCCTATCAAATTAATGGTGTATTTTACTTTACTTCACTTTTGTAAATTCGACTATTTGCCGAACACTATTGAATTTCAAACCGTTTCCAACTCCTTGTGAGATCGACCTCGGAGTTACTTGTTGCTACCTACAAAAGCGATTCGTACACTTGCGAGTTTTAATTTGTTCATCAAGTTTTTGGCGCCGTTGCCGGAGAGTTGGCGTTTATTTTTTGATCTTGTTTTAATAATAGTTGAATCATTTTACTTAATCATTTTTTGTTTTCATTATTTTCGACAAACTATAAAAATTCGCTCTAACTTCTTTTGTTTATGCTTGGTAGGAGATCGTTGGGTAACCAGATTCTTCCACATATAGATGAAGTTCAAAGGATTAGAGCACCAAAAACAATAGCCATATCATCAATGGCAAACGACGAGGAGAATCCGAATCTTGAAGAGCCACTTTTACTCCAAGAAGAAAACCCTTGTCAACCGAGGGTTGAGAATGTTGCACAAAATTTAGATGAAGAAAACATTCGTCAACCGATGTTTCCGAGATATGAGAACATTGGGCGCAATCAAAGGATACTCGAATCTCAACAAGGGAGATACTTTTATCCGAGACAACCACCCGTTAGAGCGCAATATGGAGGAAACTATTATCCCAGGCCTCAATAAGGGATGGAAGCAAACTACAGTATGTCGCAACAACCTCCGATTGAGCATCTAATGCGGGACTATGCAAAGCCCGTGGTGAACACCGCCATCTCGTTCATCCAACTAGCACCGGCAGCAAGGAACTACCACATAAGCGGATTTCACATCGAGCAATTGCCCTCATTTCACGGATTAGCACGTGAGGATCCGTTGTCGTTCATCCGGGACTTCTATGTGGCGATTGACAATTTTCCATTAAATGGGTTGAGCGAGGATCAACTAAGAATGAAGTGCTTCCCTTATACACTCAAGGATGGGGCAAAACAATGGTTGATGACTTTGGAACCGGGCTCACTAAGAACGTGGGATGAAGTTTACGACAAATTCATTACCAAATACTTCTCTCATTCGAAGACCACACAATTGAGAACTCAAATCTCAACAATTGGACAACAAGAGGGAGAGGCATTTCACGAAGCATGGGACCGATTTAAGATGCTCCTCATTCAATGCCCACACCATCACTATCTGCTTCAACTACTTAATCAATTCTTCTATGATGGATTGACTCCATATTGCCAAAGAGCGGTGGATAATGCAGCTGGTGGTTCGTTTTGGGGGTTAACGGAGAGACAAACGTATAATGTGTATGAAACGTTGGGAGCTAATTCACAACAAAAAAGTGTACGTGTTCGTGGGGGAGCCGTAAACCAAGTAAGCGAGAAGGACGAGATGCAATCTAAAATCGATGAGTTAACGAAGGAATTAAGACAACTCAAGACTCAAAATAAATCTTCGAGCTCACGAGTTTGCGAGATTTGCGGAGCACCCGGACATGATACTAATTCTTGCCCACATTGTTGGCCACTTAAGTATACTGGATACAGTTTGGGAAATCGTTTAAACAACAAACTGTATGGAATCTAAATCTGAGTGCGTAGCGGAAGTCTTGGATACAGTTAGTTGCCGTGGATACAGCAACGACGTATTAGGTGTATACTTAATATATCACAGTTATTTCAAACAGTAAAAGCAGAAGGTAAATAACACAGTAATTTAAGTGGTTCGAGGTAAACCCCTCTACGTCCACTGGTCCTCCACACAGGAGTAAAAAGTTTATTATATAATTACTGCGTACACAACTACGTAATTATAAGCAAACCTATCCTTGTATCGTTCACACAGATTGATACAAAGAATGTCGCTTTCAACCGTTCACACAGATTGGTTAAAGCTTCCTTCTTGACTAGCTTCTTCACACACAGTTCCAAAGCTTCGTCCTTATTCGTCCCACACAGGTCAGAATAACTTGTTGAGTTCACACAGAGCTCGGTTTTTACACAGAGGTAAAAGATAGGTAACCAGGTAAGAACAACAGCTTTGAATATCACGTTCTTGAGCTGATGATAGTCGTTTCTTGATGTTGAGCACTGTATATCTCTTTCGTTCTAACTTGCAGTATGCTCTAGAGATATGTTTGCTCAGATGATAACTTTGATAGCTTTGTGAGTTATGTTACTTGAGTTCGTTCAGTTTGCTGGTTACTGATCTTCAATGTCTTCAAGGATATATATATAGCCTCTGAAGAAAGTATCCGTTGAGATGTCCGTTTGAATAAGATTTCCTTCAACGGGAATATGACATGATCCGGATTTCGCGGGATTCTGAAGATCTGAAGACCGATGATTTAAATACTTTATCCTTGAGTATTTAAATACTTCTTTGTTCAACGGACTTGACTTGTGTTCTATCTTGTCCTTTGTGAATCAGATGGAAGATGACTGTATTTAGGGCATCGAGACAGTTTCCATACTTGATCTTTTGCAAGTCTTCTTGTTGTACTGACGAGCTTCACTGATGCTGATTCGAGGCAGGTTTTCGATATAGGATAAAGCCTTGAATCCTCGATACAGTTTCCTTACTGTATATTTGGCATATATGTCAAAACCTTTTTAATAACAAATAACAATCGATACAGGGATCGGGTATCCCGATTGATTCGATACAGGGTTATTGTTTTTCCCAACAATTTCCCCCTTTTTGACAATTTGCCAAGACTGACTTACTTCAACTCTTCGAGTCTTCTTGATGATGCCAAAACCTTCTTCATGAAGCATTTTTCTTCGATGACTTCTGGCAGATTTCTTGGTCTTTTGTCAATAGGTCTGACTTAGTGACTTAGTCTACAATAATGAACTGCTCGCAGGCATGTTCGATACAGTTTGAGATTTATTACAACTTAAGCTTATGATTGGCGCGCAGCACAATCTTACAATGTATTCTAAGTTTACAATCAAACTATGAACCGTTCGTAGACTAGTTCGCATGACTTATTTTTCAATCATGTTTATCTAACTTGAGATTCCTATCAAACAATTTTAAGTAATCATACATAAACACAGTAGATTACGAGTTGTAATCTTTCAAGACAAACAAACTCTTTTATTGATATTCAAAATGATTGAGTACAAAGTTTGCTGTGTTGAATAGAAATTACAAAGACAAAAATAATATACATAAATTTCATCTCCTCATCTATAATCCGCGTGCCTCCAAGGTCTCTTTCGTGGCTCATTCTCGGTGCCGCGCCACCAGTTTTGAAGTGAATCATTGCCTCGTTCTCGTAAATCGCTCTTCCTTCATATGAACGATCAAAGGCAAGTATCCAATCTTCTGGATGGGTGACCCGATCTCCTCTTCTATGTTTTGATTTCATCTCGACTTGGAGAGGGAGCTTACCTTCTTCTAGCATCTTTGAAAACTTGTCCGCGCCTCCGCCAATGTTTTATAATTTTTGAAGATGGCGGATTCCCGATGAGTCGACAAAATATCTCATCGATTCATTCTTCCTCCAGTGCTTCACTTCTTCGGCGGTTGGGTTGCGGTTGGTCGGCGACGTATTTAGAAGGTCTTTGGATAAGATTTTGCCAAGGGACATTTGGGTCATGGAATTCTCGTCTGAGCCCGAAATTCTAAAGCTTTGGGATTGAGGTGCTAGCTTGTTCAATTCGGGCAATCTTGCTCTGAGCGGCCTCAAATTCCCTTTCCTGTTGCGGTCTTATTCTCCTTGCGCCTTCTCGTGCCTCTTCCCCTTTTTGGCTTCATCAAGACTTTGCAGGATTTCAAGAGCGGCGTCTGTTTGGTCTCGATGCCGTTTATTCTTTCAACAAGGGAGGAAAGAGTCTCGACATCTCTTGAATGCTTTTGTCGTGCGCACGCAGCTGAGAGTCAGTTCTCAATCATTGCACAGCGGTCTTGGCTTCAATTCTTGTCTTTGAAGCTTCCTCCTTCAATAGCTTTCTCTTGTTTATCTTCCATTATCTTCAAGGCTTGCTTGAAAACTTCTCGCGAAGGATGAATGCGTCGACAACTCGAGATACTTCGTGTTGAAGAGTGGTCATTTCTTCTATGCAGAGGTGTGCATCCAATTCAAGGCCTTTTCAACAAGATAGAGCGCCATCGCGTCTTGGATAAATACGGTCAAGGCCAAGAGCTCGCAGCGCTCTTTACGTGCAGCGCAGAGATAGGAGAGTCAGCCGGGCGAAGTCTTCGCAGGCTTCAACCTCCTTACGTTCACGGATGGACGTGAAGTAAGTTGGACATCCTCGTGTTCACCGTCCCTGATTCCAAGGTTGCGGGGCGGGAGTAGCTTCTTGTGGTACGGCGACAGTTGGTTCAAGCATCCTGTGGCGAAGGTTCTTCGGCAGATGCGGATGCAGGAGGGACCGAATCCTCCCGTTGGGCCGGCAGAATGGCTTTTTCGGCCGCAATGTGCTCGGTGCCTGCTCCAAAATTTCTTGATCTTCCTCGACCGGGAGGGACCGATTCCTCCCGGTCGGGAATGTTCTCCTACCGTGGCGAAGGTGGATTGGCTTGGTTAGAAGGTCCTTCGTCTTTTCTCGGGTGGAGAGGCGGCTCGGGCTTGACCTCTTCACGGCTCAATCTCGGACTCGCTAAAGAGCATCGTCGTCATCGTCTCGAGTCGGCATCGTCGTCGCCTTTTGGATTTATGGGAGAGTCCTCCGACTTCTTCTTTCCTTTTCTTCCGCGTCGATTTGTGCGGCAGTGGCTTTCAATGAGATCTTTGCAAGAGGCGTTGTCCCATCGTAGCAGGCCTCAATTTCGATTGAGTCTGTTACTTCGGAGACGAACCGCTCTTCGTGGCTCCATTCGCTCCAGTTGTACAGTGTGTCGTACGAGCTAGCCTATAGCCTTTCCATTGCAGAATCTTTCGTACGCTTGTTCAATTTGAACCGAAAGAAGTGTTTGATTTATGATTGAGTCGGGGAGGGACTTGAATCACGTCTGGAGACGCTGTTTCGAGGATTCCAGACAGTATGGGATCCTGCACGGAAGATGGACTCCTTGCAGGGATGGTGCCCCGAAGGAAATTGGATCCTGCACGGGTGTGGAATCCCGTAGAGGAGAAGTAGCTTTTGGCTCGAATGGGCACCGACGTGCTAACGTCTTGAATGTTGGCGGATGTCTCTATATCCGTCGTAGCGCCAAAGGCTCGGGATCTACCGTCGATGCAAAGGAGACACCTCTTCCACGGGGTTGGGCCCTGGGGTTCTTCAGTGGGTTGCGCCACGGGCGAGACATCCTCGGAGTGTTTGGTTTTGATTTTTGAGAGCCTCCGGAGTCTCTTCTTGGACTTCTCACCAGCAGAGTGCTTCTTGCTGTGAGAACGCTTGCGCTTCTTGTTAGAAGATTCCATTTCTGGGACCTTCACGGATACATCTCTGGGGTTGTCAGAAATAGGCATGTGCCTGGTTCGCGGATGGTTGGCATGCATGGTGCTCTGGTTATAAGCAGTGGGCTTGACACCTCCTAAATATATCCGTGAGCTATTTTTCTTGGCGTCGGCGGATTGCATCACTCCGCACTTCGTCAGGATGTAGTTTAGCATTAAACCAAATGATTTCTTTTGGGTGGCAGGCTTGCACACCTCTTCTTGAAGTCGTTTCAAAATGATTTGGCACCAATTGACCTTTTCACAGGTCAAAATAGCTACCATCATTCTGAACCTTAGATTCGTGCACATCTCGAACGCACCGGTTCGATTTTCAATGATTCCGAAGAAGTCATGCAGATAAACGAAATAAAGAAGAAAATTTTTCTTGCGACAGGTGGTTGTCACCATGTCAACCACTTTGGACCCTGTAAAAAGTCCATAAAACTTGGTAATCAGTTCTTGAGACCCGAATGTCTCAAGCTGGTCCATGGTCAGGCCGTCGGCGGGCAGCCTGTAGATTTTCTGGAGTAGGTTGCTATTGATGCAGATTTGCACTCCTTGGACTGTTGCAGTGATGTCAGCAACATGTCCTCCCTGGGCTAGTGACAGAAAACGAACGGCGGCGTTGAGGTAGAATTCCTCAACTAGATGGGCGTCGTATTTGTCGGCGGTTTTGCTCCCGAAGCGATAAAGACCTTGTTGCTCAAGACGAGTAATAATATACTCCATTGGTTCGGTGTCGTTGATTTCAGATATGATACGCTCGATGATGACAGGTTTCGAGAAAATCCGGCCATCAATGATGTTGGAGGTTTTCTTCAGAACAGGGGAAGAAGATTGACTAGCCATGGATGTTTTCTTAAAATGAAGGTGGAAGAAAACAGTAGAAATTTGCAGTGATTATGCAGAAAATATGTAGGCTGTTTGCTTGAGATCTCTTGTAATTGCGAAGCGTAAAGAGTCTCTAATGGCGTATACAATCCTTTTATACTTGGGCGGCGAAATAGGGTTTTGCAGAGTACGAATGGTCGATTTTAAGGGATGGGAACCGGTTTTGAAATCGACGGTCGGGATGGATTTAGTGTAATCGTACGCTAATCCATTAAAAGGTTTTAAAATACAATGGGTCCCACTTCGACATTGGTTGATTACCCTAAATGCCTAAAACGGCGGTTTTAAAAATAATAAACAATTTAAAAACATCGCGGCTTTTGAGATTCATTGTCCAGATGTCGTGTAAGGCATTTAATGAACATGACGTTTGACATAAAAACAGGCACGTGGACAAAAATTATTTTAAAAAGGAAATAATATTATATTACATACTCAATCGAAATCCTATAGTATGTCTTGTTCTCCGCGTCGATACAGCGTTCCCCTTAAAAAGGTACTAATAGGTTTTGAATTCCATACAAGAATATTTGGATTAATGTCAGATTCATGGGTCCTACAAGATTCCCCTTAATTATCGCACACATCACCGTAGGATTCATATGCCTTCGCTCACTGATCGTATTGATGTTTCGAGTGTACAGATAATTAATGTTGATATCAGTATTCACGGGTCTTACAAAGATTCCCCCTCAATTGTTGAGTAAAAACAAGAAATTTACTTACGGAGTCCGCCGTAGTATCCCCACCTCGTTCTTAGCATGTTGAATCTTGCTGTGTCGAGAGGCTTGGTGAAAATGTCGGCCAGCTGGATGTCTGTATGAACCTTTTCCAGGCGAACATCCTTGTTCTCGACATGATTCCTGATAAAATGATGCTTCATGTTGATATGCTTAGTGCGCGAGTGCAAAACAGGATTGTGCGTGAATGCAATTTCACTCGTGCTATCACACATGATTGGAGTCTCTCTAGCATCGATTCCATAATCTGACAGTTGTTGCTGCATCCAAAGGATCTGCATACAGCAGCTACCAGCAGCATAGTACTCTGATTCAGCCGTGGAAAGAGAATTTGCCAATTGCTTCTTACTGAACCAAGATACGAGTCTAGGTCCGAGAAAGTGACAAGTTCCGCTTGTACTCTTCCTATCTAGCTTGCAGCCTCCGAGATCCGAGTCGCTGTATCCAACTAAATCGAATCCGCCTTCCTTAGGATACCACAGTCCTGCATCGACTGTTCCTTTAACGTATTTCAGGATTCGTTTAGCTGTATTGAAGTGTGATTCCTTAGGTGCAACTTGGTATCTCGCACACACTCCAACAGCAAACTGGATATCGGGCCTGCTAGCCGTTAGGTACAGGAGCGAACCGATGAGCTTCTGTAGAGTGATTGGTCAAACGGCTTTCCGGCTTCATCAAGACTAATTTGCACGGAAGTGCTCATGGGGGTTAGCGAGGATTTGGAATTGTTCATTCCAAATTTGTTGAGAAGCTCCTTGTTGTATTTCTCCGGTTGATGAATATACCTATAGGCAATCGCTTTACTGCAAACCTAGGAAATAACTAAGTTCCCCATCATACTCATTTCAAATTTGCCTTGCATGAGATGTGAGAACCTCTGACATAGAGCAAGGTTAGTTGAACCAAAAATAATATCATCGACATAGATTTGTACCATTAGAAGGTCATCACCTTCCTGTATCTTGAACAAGGTTTTGTCGACAGCACCTTTCTCAAATCTGTTGTTGATTAGAATCTTTGGGACAGGGTTTCGTACTGTGCTCTAGGGGCTTGTTTAAGTCCGCATGTGGCTTTCCTTAGCCTGTAAACTAGATCGATACCGTCTGTGTTGGCAAACCCTGGTGGTTGTTCAACATAGACTTCTTCTGTAAGCTCTCCATTCAGGAAAGCACTCTTGACGTCCATTTGGTATACGATAAAACTCTTATGGGCGACAAAGGCTAAAAATATCCTAATGGCTTCTAGTCTCGCTACAGGGGCGAATGTTTCATCATAGTCGATTCCTTCTTCCTGACAATAGCCTTGTGCTACTAGTCTGGATTTGTTCCTTATGATAAGTCCATTTCCATCCTTTTTGTTTCGAAATACCCATTTGGTTCCTATAACCGATTGGTGTGTCGGTCTGGGTACAAGATACCATACATTGTTTCTTTCGAAACCGTTAAGCTCTTCTTCCATAGATGTTATCCAATGAGAGTTGTTAAGAGCGGCTATGGTCGAAACAGGTTCGGACTGGGCTAAGAATACAACTATAGTGCACATATTGAGTCTCCTAAGTTCGGATTGAGATTTCCATACAGGAAACTGTGAGACTTCAGCATTAGATTCTTCTTGTGCACAAAGTACATTTCCTTGTGTACTCTGTATTCTCCTACGAGTAGAAACACCGGCATTAATGTTTCCAATGATCAGCTCTTGCGGGTGATCTCTCAACCATCTTCGGTCGGGTTCTAGTTCAGGATCCCGTACTGTATCGAAAGTTTCTGTGGGTACAGCTTCAGCTTGAATAGCGTCAGCTTCATCCACATCGATTCTTACAGCTGCGGGGTTGATTTCTAAATCAACTACAGGTTCTATGGGTGTAGGTGGATCCAAGATAGATAGATGGTGAATGTCCTGAGTGATATCATCTACTCCTGTAGGGTCATGGTGTGGTTCGTCGAACACTACATGAACTGATTCCTCGATCGTCAGCCTCCTTTTATTAAAGATTCTGAAAGCTTTGCTGACGGAGGAGTATCCTACGAATATTCCTTCATCTGATTTTTCATCAAAGGTTCTAAGTTGGTCCTTCCCATTGTTCAAAACATAACACCTGCATCCAAAAATGTGAAAGTACGAAACTAATGGAGTTTTGTTATTCCATACCTCGTAAGCTGTTTTGTTGTGGTGCTTGTTGACGATACAGCGGTTTTGAGTGTAGCACGCTGTATTGGTTGCTTCACCCCAGAAACGCTGTGGCAATTTGCTTGCGGCAATCATTGTCCTTGTTGCTTCTTTCAACGTCCTATTCTTTCGCTCGGCAACACCATTTTGTTGAGGTGTACGGGCAGCTGAGTATTCGTGATGTATTCCATTCTCCGAACAGTATTGCTCTATAAAGCGGTTAGTAAATTCAGTACCTCTGTCGGAACGAATGCACACGATACTCGATGCTTTTTCATTCTGCAACTTCCTCAGGAGCTCGGGCAGCCTTAATGCTGTTTCCTTTTTCTTGCTAAGAAAGATCGTCCAAGCATACCTGGAATAATCATCAACAATAACCATGCAATATTTCTTACCTCCCAAACTTACTGGGTGTACAGGACCGTAGAGATCCATGTGTAGCATTTCCAACACTCTTTGGGTTGAAAGGTAGGATTTGCTTTTCAGGGTTGACTTGATTTGCTTGCCTTTCTGGCATGGACCGCAGACGCTGTCCTTCTTGAATGACACATCTGGCAAACCTCTAACCATACCCTGTCTTGAAAGCTTGTTGATCGTCTTGAAGTTGACGTGAGACATCCTCTTGTGCCATAGCCAGCTAAGATCTGCAGTGCCTTTGGCAACAAAACATGGAATTGAGGAGCTCATTGGCTTCCAGTCAGCAATGTACATATTACCTGATCTGCTTCCTGTAAGCACAACTTCCTTGGTTTGGGTGTTCTTGACTCTACAGCGATCTATATAGAACTTCACCGAGAACTGTTTATCACAGAACTGGCTAATACTAAGTAGATTATACTGTAAGCCTTCAACATATGTAACATCGGTGACCTTGAATTTCCCGACAAGTAGGTTTCCTTTCCCTCTTGTTCTTCCTTTAGACTTATCACCGAAGCGAACTTTTGGACCGCGACCTTCTACAAAATCAGATAGCTTGCTCCTATCTCCAGTCATGTGACGAGAGCATCCACTATCGAAGTACCAGGTATCCTCCTCTAGAATGTCCTGTAACAAAGAAATTAGGTAGATTTAGGTCCCCTTTGATTTTTGTGTCCATATATGTTAGTTCCTTTAGGGACCCAGATTTTCCTGACAGCAATTGGTTTACTATAGGATGTACTCGGTACAGTATTGCGGTATCTACGGGGGGCATATCCGTAGTTGTTATAATCACGATAATTATTATGCATGTAAAATTCAGGGTTATTATTATTATTCCAGTACGAGTGCCGTCTAGGAGGTGGAGCCATTTTCTTAGGCCTAACAGCTTGTCTTCTAGGTCTCCAGTTGGATTCCCAATGCTGTTGTTGATACTGAACTGGCATTTCGCTGTCTTGAGGGATAACCGGGCTCCTGTATCCAATACCTAGGCGCACTGTACTGAGTGTACTGTTGTGCGGGCCTTTGGCGGTTGGATACCGTCTTCTTTCTGAATGACTGTCGGCTTTGATGATATGCTTGTGGAGCATGCTGTAGATTACGCCTTCTGAGTGGTTGATGGTTCCACTGTCTCGAATAGTAGAGTTGAGGGCGGAATTGCAGCTTTCGGTTTTCTGCATACAGGTTCCTTTATGGGACTAGGAGTATCTTCCGATTCAGAATGTGTTCCACACTCTTGACGAACACAAGACTAGTTCTTCCTTTATTCGAACTGAGCCGTATCCTAAGCCACTTTTATCATGAGCATGTTGCCCGGTGCTCGAATTTCTTCCATTCTTTTGGACGATTTTTCAAAAGACTTGTAATGGTCTCTAGTTCGGTTACTCGCTTCACCAGAGTAGTAATTTAGGTTTGTAGTAGATCCAAATCATAAGTCTTGCTCTCATAATGGGTTTTAACCTCATTAAGATCATGAGCAAGTTGACCATTGCTCTCCATGAGTTTTTCAAAATCGACCTTCTTGGTTTCATACCAAGAGACATATTTTCATAGTTTATTTTCAAATAAGTCATTTTCATCTTTCACTCTAGATTTGTTAATTGAAGCCGTATATTCTCGATTTTAGAGTCTCATGGGCCTTTTGAATGTTTTTGAATTCATTCATCATATTTTCGAAAGTATGAGATGCATTAGGTGGAATAACTGAGGTTGAACTTACCTCATCGTCGCTGTCTTCACCTTCTGGAACATCTTTGGCCATAAAGCACATGTATGCTTTATTATCGAACTCATCGTCAGATGAATCACTTTCGATGACCACCAAGACATTCTGCTGATTTGGATGGTGTGGGGAGGCTTCGATTCTCCGATCGGGGCCTTGAGCTTGTCTTTCCAAGCACGTCTTCTTTCATCTCTCTCTTGCCGCTCGGCCTCGTGCAACCTTTGGACTTTGGGATGAGGACATTTGTTTGCATAATGGCACAGTTTCTGCAGATTATAGCACGAGTTAGCATCAGGATGATGTTTGGTACTTACCTTGTTGTGTGTTTGGGCTGTAGGAGTCTTTCCAGATCGTTTAATGAACTTTTGAATTTATGCATTAGAAGTGCCATTTCATCTTGTGACAGGATGTCGTCGTCATTGCCAAGACTCTTGTGACCGGCTTTGACGAGCTAGGCATGCCGTGTCTACGTTCGATACAAGAATGAGAGTCATGACTTTTGAAGGAGATTCTTGACTTTCTCTCTTCACAATGTCATACTCAAATGCTTTAAGGTCGAGAAGAGATCAAAGTGGATATTTCATTAAGATTACAGGATACACGCATAGTTGTGGTCTTAATGTCCCATCGGGCCGAGAGATCTCAAAATTTTTAAGTTCTTCTCCTTTTGGGTGTAAATTTTGCCCAACGCTTCAAGTTCACCAACAATACCGGTAAATCTGAGGTCAAGTTCCTCAAGTGTTTCCGTTGGTTTCATTTCAAAAGATTTAAATTCTTGAGTAAGTTTTGAAATCTTGTTTTCTTTTGAGAGCTCACTTCCCTCACAAATTAACTTGAGTTTATCCTGATTTCTTCGTCGCTTTTGCGGCTCTTTACCTTTGAGAACGTGCCTTTGTCAAGAGTGACAAATAACGCGTTCTTAGCCACGTTGTCGAGATTGGCTCGCTTCCTTTCATCGGTTGTCCATTGCTCGCGTTCTTTCTCGAGCATTTCAGCATGGGCTTGGCCCTCAATCCTTGCGGCCGGATTGACCTTCATGATCTTGATCGGACCATCTGTATAACAAAATCATCTCTTCGTGCATTGCCGCAAGATGAGCTTCCATTCTAATTCTCCATCGTCAAATTCGTTAATAGAGAACATAGGGACTTTGTTAATCATAGAAGTATCCATACCGATAATATAGGAATGAAAGAAACTGTTTTGAAAATAAGTGATTTGAATCGATTCGATTAAAAAGAAATACGATCGATTCTTTTTAGAATCAACCGCTCCGATACCACTTGTTGGCCACTTAAGTATACCGGATACGATTTGGGAAATCGTTTAAACAACAAACCGTATGGAATCTAAATCGAGTGCGTAGCGGAAGTCTTGATACGATTAGTTGCCGTGGATACAAGAACGCGTATTAGGTGTATACTTAATATATCACGCTTATTTCAAACAAGAAAAGCGAAGGTAAATAACACAAGAATTTAAGTGGTTCGAGGTAAACCCCTCTACATCCACCGGTCCTCCACACAGAGTAAAAGTTTATTATATAATTACGCGTACACAACTACGTAATTATAAGCAAACCTATCCTTGTATCGTTCACATGATTGATACAAAGAATGTCGCTTTCAACCGTTCACACATATTGGTTAAAGCTTCCTTCTTGACTAGCTTCTTCACACACGCCCAAAGCTTCGTCCTTATTCGTCCCACACAGTCGAATAACTTGTTGAGTTCACACAGAGCTCGGTTTTACACAGAGGTAAAAGATAGGTAACCTGTAAGAACAGCTGACTTTGAATATCACGTTCTTGAGCCGATGATAGTGTTCTTGATGTTGAGCAATTGTATATCTCTTTCGTTCTAACTTGCGATGCTCTAGAGATATGTTTGCTCGATGATAACTTTGATAGCTTTGTGAGTTATGTTACTTGAGTTCGCTCGGTTTGTCGTTATCGATCTTCAATGTCTTCAAGGATATATATATAGCCTCAAGAAAGTATCCGTTGAGATGTCCGTTTGAATAAGATTTCCTTCAACGGAATATGACATGATCCGGATTTCGCGGGATTCTCAAGATTCGAAGATCGACAAGATTTAAATACTTTATCCTTGAGTATTTAAATACTTCTTTGTTCAACGGGACTTGACTTGTGTTCTATCTTGTCCTTTTGTGAACTGTATGGAAGATGACTGTATTTAGGGCATCGAGACAGTTTCCATAATTGATCTTTTGCAAGTCTTCTTGCTGTACTGACGAGCTTCACTGATGCTGATTCGAGGCAGGTTTTCGATATAGGATAAAGCCTTGAATCCTCGATACAGTTTCCTTACTGTATATTTGGCATATATGTCAAAACCTTTTTAATAACAAATAACAATCGATACAGGGATCGGGTATCCCGGTTGATTCGATACAGGGTTATTGTTTTTCCCAACACACATACTTTTCCGGAAGAACAAACCGAACAAGTGAATTGGGCTATGGGACATAGCACGGGAAGGCCCGAATGGGAAGAGAAGAGAAATAATTATGGCAGAAATGCAAGAAATGCACCTCTTCCGAACACTAATCATCATGGGCTAAGAAACCATCCGAATTTCTTATGTAGAAACAATAACCCAATGCCGTACGACACAAGCGTTCAAGCTCAATACAATGGAGGAAACCGAGCCCAACAAGCAACACAAAGTGAACAACCTCCACAACAAAGAAACTCTCTTGAGGAGAGCATTGCGGCATTCATTAAGGAGAGCAGGGAAAACCGAGCGGAGAACAATAAAAGTTTCGAATCTTTAGTAGCTTCGGTGAAGAAAATGGAGATTCAAATTGGGCAACTTGATACCGAGGCACGTAGATAAGAAAGCGGTAAACTACAAAGTCAACCCGAGCAAGCTCAAGCTATTACCACTCTCCGAAGTGGTAAAGTGATTAATAAAGAGGCTAATTCCGAAGCAAAAGAAAGGGGCAGTGAGAAAGAAGACGAGTCGGGAAATCAAGAAAAGAGAATAGACGAATCAACTTCAACTTCTAAGCTTCATAAATCTGCTCAACCATATAAGCCACCGGTCTCTTTTCCGAGCTGACTTAGAAAAGCAAAGCAAGATGAGCAATTTTCCAAAATCTACGACATGCTTTCGAAGGTTCATGTCAACTTACCTTTCTTGGATGTTGTGAAGAAAATTCCCGCTTACATGAAATTTTTCAAAGAGTTGACCTCCAACAAAAGACGATATATTGGGAACGAGAAAGTGGTGCTCTACGAGGTAGAAACAAGGAGTCAAACGAATGGCGATCCCGGAAGTTTTATGATCGACATCACTATAGGAGATAAGAAAGTCACTCGTGGGATACTTGATTTGGGAGCAAGTGTGAATCTCATGCCATACTCGACTTACTTGAGGCTTGGACTCGGGGGAATCAAACCAACAAAAATGATGCTTTAAATGGCAGATAGGTCGGTGAAATACCCCAAGGGAGTCATTGAAGACCTATTAGTGCAAGTGGACAAGTTGGTGATTCCGACCGATTTTGTTATCTTGGAGATGAGTGATTTCGCAGCAAGTGAAAATGAAGGGACAATACTTCTAGGAAGGCCATTCATGCATACAACAAAAACAATCGTCGATGTTGAAGAAAAAAAGGTCACCATGACCGTCTTGGGCGAAACTGTGGAAATCGACGTGTTCAGTTCATCTCCTATCCCTTCTCATATTTATGTTGCCCATGATTGTAATTTTATTGATTGCATTGATTCTTTGGTTGATGATACATATTTTCATGACAATGTAGGGGACACGTTGCATGATGCTCTAACCGTTGAGCATGATATGGGGCTGAATAAGTTAGAAATTAAAGAATATGTTGCATTGCTAGATAAATACTGTAATACCCGAGATTTCTTATGTGTATTTGAACCTTGTGATATTGTATTTGTTGCATTTTGATCTGAGTATTATTCTCCATATTTCATGATCCGATGTTGTTGAGCGCATGATTGCATGAATGTGTTCTAAGTGGTGATTTTTGCACTTGTAGCGCACGCTATCGACTTAGCGTAGCGTACGCTATGTATGAACCTTAGCGCACGCTATACGTAGTCAACATGATTAAGACAGGGTGGTAGGTGAGACCAGCCGCGGATCTTGGTCGGATCATGTCGGGATGAACCTGGATGGCTTTCGGGAAAATCCGAGTCAACGCGGTAGCGCACACTACTGATATGAGGATAGCGCACGCTAAATGTTGAGTACAGTGAGGTCAGTAAGCTTCGTATGGCCGTTAGCGCATGTTGTGTCAAGAATTAACACCTTCCGACTGGCGATCGCCTAGGAGGTCGGGCGACCAAGTCGCTGCCGAGCGTCCGAGGAAGAACCGCCGACCAGCGACCAGGCGACCTAGCCTTAGCCCGGCAGACAAGCATGAATCGCCCAGCCGAAGGTCCCAGGACAAGTCCCGATGCCGAGCGATCGACCTCAGATACGATCGCCTCTCGGTACTCGGCGACCGACTTCTGGCGACCGACTTATGGACGATCATCTCTCAGCGCTTTGCCGACCGACCCTTGGTGACCGACCATTGCCGACCTTCAGTGACTGGCCGAGAACGATCCTCGGTGTCCAGCTAGAGACGGCCGCATCATGACGATCTGGGCTGATGGCCATCCAGTCGGCCAAGGCCGAGCAAACAGGACAGCACCCACGTGCAGATCCGCAAAAGGCGCTGACAAACCTGTCACTTACCTCACCTACCAACAGGGCCCAGACCTGCGAAAGGAGCTGACGGACAAGACATGTGACTACAGCCTGGCGCCTACTGCACCTACTGACAAAGTCCGCCGAAAGTAACAAAGTGGGACCTCCTGTGACAAGATTCTGACGCGTGCCGGCTCCTCATTGGGCCACTCGGCTAGTGCCAGTGGATCTATGGACTTTTGGCAGGCAGCCCACGTGCCCTTTAGGACGATCGCCCCATTACATTAATGGCCGAAAGGCGATCGCCCACTAGGAGACAAGGCACCTCAACCCCTATATAAAGGAGGCAGCCTGCACTCGGTTTCACGCTGGGAACTCTCTGAACACTCAGCAATATCGCGATTCAAGCACACCATACAGAAGTGGCTAACATCCAACTCTTGGCAACAGCTATCTTTCGGTCTTACTTCTCCCGGCCTATCTCATCCAGCAGATTACCGGCGGGGACGAAGAACACCGAGCTTCGCTCAAGAGCCGGATTAACAGAGTCTTTTTACACTCATTGTATTTAGATTTCTCTCATTAATACTTGTATCCACGAATATTCGTATTAATAACATCTCGCGAGAGCATTCAAGCCCGGGCCTAACAAACCCGGCAAATCTTGTATTATTTATCTACTCTCGGAAGTGCTCCCGCAATTGTTGTTTGTTGTCCGTCTTCCAGCAGTATTAATCTTCGGATAAATATTTTGGGCAACAACAATTGGCGCTAGAAGGAGGGCATCCAACCCTCGATTTTTTATACCTACCGTCCCGAAGAACACTCATTGTTCTCGGCGGATACTTGAAGTGACACTTACCGCACTTCAAAGAAATCCTTCGAAATCATGTCTTAGCCTCCGTCGAAGAAAGCGCCGACTGCCTCGGCTGCACCCTGCTCCGTCCCCCCGAGCCACGGCCGATGGTGGAGGGTAGCCGCCATGGCCGAGACGCTCGATCCGTCCTCGGACGGCGGCCCAAGCCTCTCGCTCGATCGGTTCGAACCAAGGAACAGATCGAAGGGGCCTGGCCGTCTACAGAGCGACGGAGTGCTCTCAACGCGCCTCCCGCTATCGCCCGGCCGTCCGCCGAGGTCCAAGCGAAGCTCAAGGCATCATCGCCGAGCGACGCCAGAGGCTCCGTCCGCAGAAGAGGCGCCGCGCCGGGGCACCTCTGTCTTCGATCGCACAGGCGGTGACCCGACTGCTACCGGGCGGTCGGCCCGGCTACGAGACGACGGAGTTTGAGTCCGTCACCGGGAGCTCGGCCTACCCGACTCCCGGAAGGCGCCCTAGCCGCCTGGCTCCTCGCCGACCGCCGAGGCCGCGGCGCGTGAGCCCGGAGATCGGTACACGATCGCCTCGGCTCCTGCTCCCAAAGCCGATCTGCAAGCGACCAAGACACGGCGATGGCCGCAATGCAACGTCAACTCAACGACATGAAGGCGCTCCTGGAATCTGTGGCGGCGCCAAGAAGACGATCGCCGCCAAGCGAGCCGCTCACGATCGACATCGAGCACGCCCCGTGCAAGATAAGATCGCTCCCCGCAAACGCCCATGTACGAGGCGATCGGACCCCAAGTGCACTGAGGAAGTTCAACATCTACATGACCGGTGCGGGCATCCGACGCGACAGTGCCGAATGTTCCTCCGACGCCGGACGACCTCGCCCACCGGTGGTACACTTCATTGCCGCCTCGGTCCATTGGCTCCTTTAACGAGCCGTGGCGCACGTCTTCACCGAGTACTTCGCCACCGTGGTCGTCTGCCCAAGGTCCCCTTCGCATGATGCAAATCAAGCGGGAGAAGAAGAGTCCGACTCGGACTACATCGACCGGGTAGACGTAATCATCCTCAATGGCGAGCCCATAAGCGATGAGACCGCCTCTACACGGTCTAGGAGGATTTCGTGGTTTTTCGCCTATGTTCGGGCATCTCACGAAGACCCAACCTACGACCTACGCAGCCTTCCGGGCTAGAGCCGCAGATTTTCTGGCCAGGCAAAGGTTTCTTCTTAGCCTGTGAGCAGCGCGATCGGCACCCGGACGACGATCTCCCGCCCGATCGCCAATATCGACCTACGAATAAGCGATCGGCAGCCGAGCGACGATCGCCAGTCTTCCGGCCCGATCGCCGATCATCACGCTACATCATCCGCAACCCGGAGGACACGATCGCCATCTACAGTCCAGCATATAACATGACGGACTAAGGCATAAGATCGCCTCCACCGCACATGATAAAGCCATGGTCCTGGCAGTCGATGGAACCGGCTGCTTCGGCCATGCAAGGTCCCTTTCGGCCAAAATCGCCCGCCCTTCGTTTAAATACGAGGCCGGCGTAGTCTGAGGGCTATCCAACATTAATCAGTGGACACATACCACAATCCCCGTCTCAACGTACACCGTCGAGGTCGGCCATCTCCATGGCTGGCCGAGGTGGAAGCAGAGCTAACAAGCCGCGGGCGTGGAGTTGATTCATCCGACGCTGCCCCGCGCAAGGACTCCTCTAGACCAAGACCGCACGCCCTTCGTTTAAATACGAGGCGAGGCGCAGCCTAACAGAGGACCCTCATAATAAAATGAGTCACGAGACACTCAATGTCTTCGCGCACCAAGACACGGTCATGGAGTCGGTCCATCGATCTCCGCGACTGTGCACGATTCCTCAAACAAAGCGAAACCACCAAGTTTCCATGGGGGATCGGCCAATGTTGTTTTTGCAGGTACAAGACCGAAAGAGAGCTAAGCCAATCGACCATGAAAGCCCAAGTCCGAAATCGTAAGGTCGCCCGTCCTCATCCTTACACGATCACCAGCAAGGACCACCTCGCCCCATGTCTTCAACATAGGAGCAAGCTGGGGGGCAATTGTTGTGTCAAGAATTAACACCTTCCGACTGGCGATCGCCTAGGAGGTCGGGCGACCAAGTCGCTGCCGAGCGTCCGAGGAAGAACCGCCGACCAGCGACCAGGCGACCTAGCCTTAGCCCGGCAGACAAGCATGAATCGCCCAGCCGAAGGTCCCAGGACAAGTCCCGGTGCCGAGCGATCGACCTCAGATATGATCGCCTCTCGGTACTCGGCGACCGACTTCTGGCGACCGACTTATGGACGATTATCTCTCAGCGCTTTGCCGACCGACCCTTGGTGACCGACCATTGCCGACCTTCAGTGACTGGCCGAGAACGATCCTCGGTGTCCAGCTAGAGACGACCGCATCATGACGATCTGGGCCGATGGCCATCCAGTCGGCCAAGGCCGAGCAAACAGGACAGCACCCACGTGCAGATCCGCAAAAGGCGCTGACAAACCTGTCACTTACCTCACCTACGAACAGGGCCCAGACCTGCGAAAGGAGCTGACGGACAAGACATGTGACTACAGCCTGGCGCCTACTGCACCTACTGACAAAGTCCGCCCAAAGTAACAAAGTGGGACCTCCTGTGACAGTACTTCCGGACGCGTGCCGGCTCCTCATTGGGCCACTCAGCTAGCTGCCGGCTGGATCTATGGACTTTTGGCAGGCAGCCCACGTGCCCTTTAGGACGATCGCCCCATTACATTAATGGCCGAAAGGCGATCGCCCACTAGGAGACAAGGCACCTCAACCCCTATATAAAGGAGGCAGCCTGCACTCGGTTTCACGCTGGGAACTCTCTGAACACTCAGCAATATCGCGATTCAAGCACACCATACAGAAGTGGCTAACATCCAACTCTTGGCAACAGCTATCTTTCGGTCTTACTTCTCCTACCTATCTCATCCAAATAGACACGGCGGGGACGAAGAACACCGAGCTTCGCTCAAGAGCCGGATTAACAGAGTCTTTTTACACTCATTGTATTTAGATTTCTCTCATTAATACTTGTATCCACGAATATTCGTATTAATAACATCTCGCGAGAGCATTCAAGCCCGGGCCTAACAAACCCGGCAAATCTTGTATTATTTATCTACTCTCGGAAGTGCTCCCGCAATTGTTGTTTGTTGTCCGTCTTCCAGCAGTATTAATCTTCGGATAAATATTTTGGGCAACAACAGCGCACGCTATGGATATGGACTAGCACGCGCTAATAACCATTTTCTATATATAGGACAACACCCTTTTTCGTTTTTCAGACTTTTTCACTTCCCAAATCCAAATTCTTAGACATAGAGAGTTACTTCCTCCATCCTCAACCTCTCATATCATCATCCTAGCACAAGTTTGAAGATTGTAGATCATTGGAGATTGGTGTTCAAGCCCTCGGCGTTGGATTTCTTCAAGTTCCTCCTTGTTCTTCACTACTTTGAGGTAGGTGATTCTTCACCAATTTAAGTAGTATTCTGAAGGATGTTTTGATCATGATTTGGGATTATCTAGTCAGCTAAATTCGTACGTAGTCGAACATCATGTGTTAGAAGGATATTTTTGATGTTTCGGTACTTCTTCATCGTATAAACCATTGAACCTTTTAGTGTTTGAACTCCTAGCATATTCATGAAGCTTCAAACCGATTATGACCAGTTTATGGAGATTATCAAGTTCTTATGTTTTTACATTATGGAATTACACATTTTGGGACATAGAATGGATGGAACTTAGGATACTTTCTTGAAGATCAAGATGAATTATGGTGTTGTGGTGATTATATGTATCCTTGTATCTCGAAGTCGTTTAATCCATAAAGATCATTCTTAAACCATATGAGCATGATATGCATGGAGATGACATGTATTAACACTGAAGATTTCATGAGTTTCATCACCATTAGATCAAGTCTGCTGCCCAGTAGTGAACTGCCATGCATGGTTAGCGCACGCTAAGATATGTATATTAACGTGCGCTATCGGGAATGAGTTAACGTACGCTATGTTTGGTACGTAACGTACGTTATGTCATCAGTCGAGTCAGTCGGCTGATCAGAGAGGACTGTCAGTACATAGTTAGTGTACGCTAGACTTCGTCGTTTACGTACGCTAACGAGCAGGCTTAGCGCACGTTACGCAGAAAACGTAGCGTACGCTAAGTAGTTCAGGCAGATTACATTTTGAGAGCTTTCGGTCGTATACCGGATTGTTAGACCTTCGTACGACTTGAGATGAATTCTATATTATTTCTTTTGTTAAGGTTCGAGCTTGCTACGTTGATCGAATGAGGCGACCTTCAAGTGTGTTGAGATCATTGGAGTGATTAGTTCTTGCCATGTTTGAGGCAAGTATCGTAATTTATTAATATTGGTATTTTGAGCATGCTTGTGGCTTATTCATGTTGTTGAACATGGGATTTATTTCGTTGAATTGTCATGCTATTCGTTATCTAGTGTTTGTATGTTCATGTGATGGACATAGTAATTTTTGCATATATGTATGCATGAGTTGTGATTGTGTATATTGTACGATCTATGCTGAGGGCGCTGGATCGGATGTCCACCTCGTGTTGGTCCGACGGGATCATCTTGGGATCTAGGCTGAGGGCGCTGGATCATTGGAATACCCATACTGTGTTAATGGAATCTTGTGGATTCGCATTGTTGGATTCCGGTAGCGGAAGTCCGTATTGTGTATCTTGTTATGCATTGTTGTTGCATATCCGATTTGTTTAATATGATACTTGTACTAGCATCGTTTTGCTAACCCCTTCAAGGGTGGACATTTGTTTTGATGTTAAGATAGCCGAGGAGCGGGGAAACAGCCACATTACCGACGTGATGACGAAGGGGCTCAGTGATGTTTGTTGTTATTGTGATTTGTCTTCTTAGTTCATTTTCAGTACTCGAGTACACGTGTCTTATTAATATCATTTCGATATGGTTGTATTAATTAACTCAATGGATCAGTTGGAACCGGTTTTGTAATTTGAACTTCTGTGGTATTGTTGGATTATATTTACATTCCTTTAGTTAGCCTTGTAAACCCTTACTTAAAGGGTTTACGGTGCTGTAATTATTCTGAATATCTCGGGGTGTTACAAATACGAACCCATTGATGAAGTAGACGATCTTAAGATGCCTTTGGAATTAAATTTTGAGGAGCCCGTTGAAATCACCCTGCCCCAACTTGAATTGAAAGATCTTTCGGCACATCTTAAATATATTTTCTTAGGCAAGAGTGACACTTACCCTGTGATTGTCTCTTCCGAATTAACTCCTTTGCAAGAAAAGAAATTAGTAGAAGTTCTGACTAGATTAAAGGAAGCGATTGGGTGGAGTATTTCTGATATCAAGGGGATAAGTCCTGTTAGGTGCATGCATAAAATAATTCTTGAGGATAATGTTAAACCTGTTAGGCAAGCTCAAAGGCGTTTGAATCCGAACATGCTGGATGTAGTGAAAAAGGAAGTTTTGAAATTGCTAGATGTTGGAGTCATCTACCCGATATCCGACAGTAAGTGGGTTAGTCATGTGCATGTAGTGCCTAAGAAATCTGGAATAACGGTGGTTCGTAATGATAAAAATGAATTGGTTCCCAATAGAACAGTGACCGGTTGGAGAATGTGCATTGATTATCAGAAATTAAATGCCGTAATGAAAAAATATTATTTTCCCCTCCCTTTCATTGATCAAATGTTGGAACATTTATCTGGGCATGATTATTACTATTTTCTAGATGGTTTTTCAGGTTTCTATCAGATTCCCATTGCTCTGAAGGATCAAGAGAAGACCACTTTCACTTGCCCTTTTGGCACTTTTGCCTTTAGGAGGATGCCGTTTGGTCTTTGCAATGCTCCCGCTACTTTTCAAAGGTGCATGCTTTCCATATTCTCTGACTTGTTGGAAAAGTCCATTGAGGTATTCATGGACGATTTTTCTGTGTTTGGAACCACTTTTGATGATTGTTTACATAATTTGACTATTGTGCTCGAACGATGTATTGAGTGTAATCTTACATTTAGTTGGGCAAAGAGTCATTTTATGGTGAAACAATGTCTTGTTTGGGTCATGTGGTTTCCAATAAGGGAATGAAGGTTGATAAGGCTAAAGTTGATTTAATTGTTAAATTACCCCCACCTTCATGTGTAAAAGAGGTTCGAAGCATTTTAGGGCATACCCTCGTATCAATCATTTAAGGGACCTTCTAGGTCAGCTGATGGATCAAAAAAATCCAAGTCGGTGTCGTTGACTTCTAGTAGTGTTCTAAGATGTCTCAACTGTAATATTCTGGGCCACGAACATGCGAATTGTAAGGCACCGCCGGTGACTTGTCATAATTATGGACATGAGGGTCATCGAGTTCAGTACGGTGAGAGAGTATCTGGTGCGTTTAGACTCAGACTTTAGCAATGATGTCGAGGTGGACTACTAGAGATCCTTGATGAGTGTTTTTCTTGCTATTTGTTTTCTTTGTTCTTGTTAACGTTTGTTTTAAGTTTCGAGGACGAAACTTATTTTTAGTTGGGTAGAATGTAATACCCAGAATTTTCATTTCTCGTTGTCTTGAATTATTGGTCATTTTGGGCTGAATATTTTTATTCCGTTGATGATTAATTGAAACATTTTTGACGTGGTCGTTGTTTGTTGCTTTCGAACCATTTTTCCACACCAAACAACAACTCTATTCTCTCTTCTTCTTAATTCTCAAGTTTTCACAACTCTCAATTTTTTCACAATTCTCAAGTTTTTACAACTTTATATTATTCTATTAATCTAAATCTATCTTTATTAAAAAAATTACTATTGCGGATGGATTAGGGAACGTTCACCATGAAGGAACCAGCGACAATGATGGCAATTTGCATTTCGGTAAGTTTCTACTTTGTATTATTTATTTATGTTTACTATAGTTTATTTATTTAGTACTTATTATTATTATAAATTGTTATTAGTTCACAATTTCTCTCAAGACTCTACTACCATGCCACCTCCATCCGAGCCTACGGCCGAAGCTGCAAATAAAAATAAAAAATCATGGGTTTGGGCATTTTATGAGAGTATTCCCGGTGCCGTACCAACGCATTGTAAAATAATTTGTCTTGTATGCAAAAATTAAAAGAAAACTACTACTTTTTCGTGGAAGATTGGTACCGAAACCGGAACACTAGCTCGTCATTTGGCAAATAACCAAGGTTTGACTAAGGATAATCATGATCAAGAACGGTCGGATGACCAATCTCAACTATCCGGCTATTTCTCAAAAGCGCCCGGTGGAGGTATGCCTTTCGTTTACAATCAACAAAAATTAATTGACAGATTTGCTAAATATGTTACTCTTGATAAATTGCCTTTAAGTCATGGTGAAAGTGAAAATTTAGAACATATGACTAGGACTTTAATGCAACCGGCATATAGAAAAATACCAAGGAATACTCTTAAACGTCGTATTCGACAACAATATTATATTCAACGTGCTCAATTAATTGAATTTTTTAAAAGATTTGAAGGTTGTATATGTCTTACTAGTGATTGTTGAACTTCTCCAACCGGTGAACCTTATCTTTGCATTACGGTTCATTGGATTGGAACTAAATTTGTGATAGAAAAACGTATTATTGCTTTTGATATTATGGAAGAATCACATACCGCTAAAAATCTAAAAGATAGAATAATTGAATGTTGTAAGGAATTTAATATATTTGATAAAGTGCTTTCTCTTTCTCTCGATAATGCGGCCGCGAATAATAAATGCATGGAAGAATTGTTGGACGAATTGCCTTTACTTGCAAACGGTATTTTTATGCATATTAGATGTTGTGCTCATATCTTGAATTTATCAGCTAAAAAAGGAATTGATATGCTTTCACCTCTTTTAAATCCGATTAGAAAAATAATTAAATGGCTAAGATTAAGCCAACATATTAGGAGATATTATAAACATCTATGTGAGGAACATAATTTAAAACCAAAAAAATAGAGCATTGATACACCTACTCGTTGGAATTCTACTTTTAAATTGCTTGATGATGATATTCCTTATAAGGAAATTATTACTCAATTATATAACTCCGATCCAAAATATTTAGCCGAGCAAGACCTCATAATTGAGGCTCATTGGGAACTTGCTACGATCGTTCATAGTATACTACGCGCTTATAATAATTCTACATATTTATTTTCTTACGTTTATGAACCTAATGTGCACTTGGTTATTTTAGAATGTTGTAAAATTGTTGGTTCTTTAAATGAACACCAAAATAATATACATTTATATAAAGTTATTTCTACAATGCAAGAAAAATGGTTAGAGTATTTGACACAATTTCCTTACACATATGGTGTTGCATGTCTTCTTGACCCGGATGTGAAAAAAGAAACACTCAGTAATCTTATTGATTATTATTATAATGCATTAGGTAATACTTCTTTTGATAGTGAGGAGTACGTGAATGAGTGCGTCAAAATATTAGCTTCATTAGTTGATTTGCACATTAAAAAATATAAACCGGAGGTTCTAGCCTCCCACTCAACTTCAAAAAATAAAGGTAGATTTGATCAATTTACATCTTCAATTCTTTTCAAAAAACCAAAATCGGCATCAAACTCTACTTCTTCAACTTCTCTTAGTCAAATCTTAAATGAGTATTTTACGTCTTATAACAGATAAACGGACATCTTTATCGCCCGATGTTGTGAAGATTCTGGTCTGTAAAAAAGTTTGGGAACAAGCAGAAAAACGTCAACAAGGACGGACGGAAGAAGAAGACGAACACAACGAGGATGATGATCCGTGGATGATGATGGATTATTCATCCGAATCGGGAGCTTCAGGGAGTGGCCAACACGTCGATTGAGCACATCATGCTACCTTTAAGTTCCACGTAAGTAAAGAGGTAAGTAAAAGAACTATGTGGACTTTGATTTCTTCGGATACGTAGCCAGCTTAATTCTAAAAATTAGTTTAAATTTCCAAAAATAATCTATTTTATTCAAATTAAGTCCAAGTCTAATTTTTTCCCTTTTCTCCCCATTTAATTTAATATTTATGTATCTTAAAATTCACAATGGGTTTTCTTAAACAGATTGAAACAATTTTTTTACTAAGTTTTACAAATTTTAAATTGTTTTTTTAATTAATATTGATTAAGTTATCTTAAAAATCCAAAATAAATTTTTACAAATTGATTTTTAATTTACTGTCATTGTCAACATATAAATTTTCTTTTTTACATCTCCAAATCTGGCCGGCTGACTGCCCACCGGAAGCCCAGGCGGGCGGGCGGTGGACGGCCTTGACCGCCAAAGACATGGGCCAGACTGGCTCCCAAGTCCCACCGGCCCAGTTCGCCCATCCTGGCCCATGCCACTTCTAGTGAGGCCCGAATAACTAAACAGGTAAAATAAATAGATAAATAAAAGTGTTAAAATATTTATTATGATGGTATTATTAATTTTATGATTTAAAAAAAATAATAACAAGTTATGACTTTGTAGGTCAATTGTATATTTTGGTGATAATTGGGACTAAATTGCAAATTTCACAAAGTTTGGGGGTAAAAATGTAATTTACAAAAAAGAAAAGGGAAAGAGTCAGGTTTTGGGAAATAAAACCACGTAGCTTTTCATTTCACCACCACCATCATCATCATCATTTTTGGCTTATATCATTCTTCTTCAAAAGAGAGGGGAAAGCCGAGAAGCGGGTAAAGAAAAAAAAAGGGTTAAATCCTTGACGAGGAATTCTTCGGTAAGATTTTACAACTATATATCGATTGTTCGTGTCGATTAGTAGATCATGAATCCATGCTCAGTTTTTCAAACCGATGTCGGAATCGTCTGAACGGGGCAAAAACATCATTTGTCTTCGGGTCGCCCGTACCGGTTCTTCGGCTATCGGAATTTTATAAACTTTATACCATTGTGAAGCCATTGTTATAAAGAACATGTTTGTAATTTTTAATTTAATTTGAGTTTCAGGGCAGTTTTGGGTGTCATATAGGTGCTGGTGTATACATCTATACTATATGTATGTGCGTATGTGTGTTACTGTGTGTGCGTGTGTGTTACTGTGTGTGCGGGTGTATGTGTGTGTTGTGTGCGCTGATGTGTGTATGTGTGTGTTGTGTGCGATGATGTGTGTATGTGTGTTTGTGTGCGCCAGTGGGGGTGTGGGTGTGTTGTGCTTGTGTGTCGTATGTGTGTGTTGTGATTGTGTGTCGTGTGTGTGTGTGTGAGTTGTGTTTGTGTGCCGTGTGGAGCCTTATTTGTACAGCAGGTGTGTGTTCCTTGTGTATGTTTAAATACTTATATGTTGATATATTTGCATATTAAAGTGTGAATTGTTCAGAATATTAATCTGTTGAGATTTTAAGTTACGAGGAAAATTCAAGTGGACCGAAACTGCCAGGCGATCAAAATTAGCGGAAATTGTTTATTTTCATAAATAATTCAGGTGGAAAATTTACTAGAAATTCAAATTGTGTAATTTTTACACTTTAAAGTGTATCAGTGCGATATTTGTGACATGTCTGATTACCTGAAAAGTGAATTTGCGAATACTCACTATCATTGCGCATTGAGATGAAATAATATGTCATAAACATGCATTGCGAAGCGAAAAGCGAACAATCCAAGTAAGCGACTTGGGTTGGCCAAAAGAGCCGAGTGAAATGGGCCCGTGGGCGTGAGTCATTGAATGCATGGGAATTGCATTGCATTACACATACAATAATGACGATTGTGAATATGTGAATTGTGATATGCAGATGTGGGGAATATTTGCATTGTTATGCTAAAGTTGTATAAATTACATCTATTTGGGTTTCTAGTCGTGAGCAGTGTTGGCTCACCCCCACACATTTTTGTAGGTGTTGCGGTTCGTCGCCACTGCCACGGTCTGTCTCGTGATGTCAATTAGCGGTTCGTGGGATGCCTCAAATATTGTGATATACTCAAAGTATGTAATATATCAATCACGTATTGTGACATGACAATAGCAATTATCTCAAACTCATCGCCATCTCATGATATTTTCCATATAAATGGAAAAACCTATGATGTTGATGGTTTTGGAATTTCGTTCTATTTCTCCCTCATATGAAGGTTGCGACAGGAAGGGCATCCGGCGTAAAACTTTGCCACTTTGTTATTTGCATGAGTTATGGTGTTAACTAATTTTAGACAATTAAACGACACTATAATCTTCATGCCACCGACCCCAACATAGTTGGGATTAAGGTGCTGTTGATGATGTTGATGATGACTCAAAGTATGTAATATATGGTTGTAGATGTTGTGAAATTAATAGTGAGCGTGGTTGTTGCGAACTTTTGGAAATATCTATTTTATTATTGAGTGGTGTTGTGTCAATTTTATATATTTCCAATGTGAGTGAGACTCTGATATTTTTATTTTGAAGTGATATTTCCATTTAGTCGTAATAGAAGGTGCGAAATTTTTTATTTCAGGTAATTTAAATTGTGGTAATTTATGTTTAGCGGTTTAAGTTGCGTCGTAGGTCGGTGCGCGGGCCGGCAATGGGCCCGGGGCGCCACATAGATGGGGTTCGTCTTGTGAGGACGGGAGTAGTTCTAACGAGTCAAGGCAGACACTGCAGCCAATAGAATGGTGGGGTGAGGTTCTTAAGGTGGTGGGGCTGGGGGTCTTTGGAGGGTTGAAGAAGTCGGTAGGAAATGGTAAGATGATGAGGTTCTACTAAGAGGTTTGTCCAGGGGAGTCTTTATCTAAATATATGTTTAATAGATTGTGGAACTTTAGTCTTTATCAGGGCAGCAAGGTGGGTGATACGGGGAAGTGGAAGGAACGATGAATGGGTGTGGGATTTGAAATGGAGACGGGGTCTTAGAGATAGGGAGATTGTTTTGCTTGATGAATTCTCTAATGTGCTTGACCTGTTCTCCTTATAACAGTTTGAGGAGGACAAACGGAGATGGCATTGGGGTTCGGGGGCGATAAACACTTCTAAGGGCGTCTACAAGTGGTTGTTGATGAAGACTTAAATGAATTACAGGGCTGCTAGAGAAGATTTCAGCATTATATGGAGCAAATTTACACCATCAAAAGTTCGTATGCATGTTTGGAGAGTCTCATGGGAAAGAATTACCATGACGACAAAGCTTCAAAGGCGTAATATCCTTCCACCTAATGCAAATTTGAACTGCGTCTTCTGCCATAGAGACTAGGAGTCGGTAAGACACGTGTTATTCGAGTGTGATGTTTCTTATCAGGTGTGGATGAGGTGTGCTAATTGGATCGGCGTGCAATCTGTTTTTCCTCAAACCCCTCGACAAACTTGCTCTATTTTGACAAGCTTCTTACAGGGAAGAAAGGGAAATGTATTACTGTATGTGTTCGGGAATGCATTAACTAGCTTATGTAGAAAAAAAAGAGAAACGCAAATTTTTTTCATCAAGAGCGTCCATAAGTTGTTAGAGGAACTAAAGGCGATAACTTGGAACCGGATCACGACAAAATACATGAGAGTTGCTGGTACTGATTTTCAGCAATGGGGTTGAGATCCAAGAAAGGTTCTGGTGTAGTTTTAAGCAATATTTGAGTTCTTTGGTGTAATGCACTATGGGAGCAGAGCTTAAGATATTAGCTTTCCTTGTTTGGATCATGTAATGTGATGTATGTTGAGGAGGGTATGTCTTATACCCACTTGTTATATTGAGTATTTACATACCTATATTTTTTAGAGAAAAAAATTATATTGATTATTTACAACTATACATACTTTGACAAGATGAAAAATTTACATGTGGAGCTATTACAGTGCATAGTCTTCAATTACCCTGGTCAAAAATTAGAGTGAGATGGCCAAGAGTCAGCTGTAGGTTCATCTCAACTTAATTTTTCTATAGCTCGTGGTGAATCGGCTCGTTCTTAGCTCTGCTTCAATCAGACTCGGTTCGATGATAAATAAGGTGAACCTAATTCCAACTCGTCCACTCACCTCGGTTCGACTCATAAAACGAGTCGAATCGACTCGTCAAACCTATTTGGCTCGACTCACGAGTCATGATTAGCTCGGTTCGATTCGTAATTTATTTCATATATTTTATGTATTCTTGGTGCTTAAAAGTAACTTTAGTTTATTAAATAATTTAACATTTTAATTGTCGTAATTTTACTTCTTTACTCGGTAATAAGACAAGTTTGACTTTTTTGGGCCGTTTGGGCCAAATATCAAGATAGGACAATTCTTTCTTGCGATAGCTCAAAGAGTCCGGACCCCGACGACTTTAATTCTGGCTTTTGTTGAAGAGTATTGGGGGCTGTACAAAGAGGATTTGACGAGAGCTTCTGATGAATCTCACGAGTATGGGAAGCTGGTCAAAGGGTTAAATCCTTCTTTCGTCATATTGATGCCTAAGGAAGAGGAGGCGTTGAAATTAAATGACTATCGCCTGATTTCTCTCATTGAGGGCATATTTAGGACCCTTTCGGAATTTATTTCGATGAGATTGAGTAGAGTCATGGGAGAGATTATGTCAGAGCAGCATTCTGCCTTCACGGGGTCGAAATATTCTGGACAACAACCTCGTTTTGAATGAGGTTATGGAGAATGTCTGAGTTCATCAAGTGGGATAAAATTTGTAAATAGAAATCACGTGGGGTCTAGCGCTGTCAACAAAATCCGATATTCATCCGAAATATCTGTATTCGTATCCAGAAAAGGCGGATATCATCTGTATCCAGAAAAAGTGGATACGAATATTATCCGTATCCGAATATTCCAGATATGGATATGAATATAGGCGCATCTGTATCCGAAAATATTTGTATCCGAAATTAATTATATATAATATATATTTTTAATATAATTTTCATATATAATTACAAATTATAAGCATGCTACTCCTCATAATACTTTGTCACATGTCTTCATTCTTTATTTCTCAATATTAAAATATAAGCATGCGGTCCTGATATGTTTATATAAGTTATCTTTACTTATTTCTCTTTCTAACACAACAATCAGCTAACTCAAGTGGTTGGATAGTGGCATTAGGAATTTGGTAAGGAGAAGGAACTCCACCAGGGTTCAAATCCCTCTTCCTGCATTGTAATTTTTGAATATAAAAATAGAAAGTGGCGGATACGGATATTATCCTTATTCGGATAGCATCCGCCAGATATTATCCATATCCGGTCCGTCCGGATATTTCTGAATCCGGATACGGATTCGGATACCTTAATTGCCGGATCCGAATACGGATATGGCCATATCGAGCTCCGTATTATCCGATTGCCACCCCTAGTGGGGTCCTTGGGATTAAGGATTTAGAATGCTTTAATAAAGCACTATAGGGTGAATGGGTTTGGAGTAGGACTGTAAACGGACCGAACTATACTGAATTATGGTATGTTTAAGTATACGTTTGAAAATATCGAACCTTATGTTCGAACACGTTTGAAAGTGTCGAATCTTAGAATGTAATGTTTCGGTATAAGTTTGAACACCTCGAACCAAGCCGAACTTTTGCGGATCGAGCCGAACCATTTGACTAAATGTTTCAAATTTTTTACGAGTGACTGAATTAAATGGATGAGAGTTGCTGTGAAATGAAAAATGAGATAAATGATGATAAATTTATATCTTTATCAGATATTCAACATAGGTTTACATCATATCTAAGGCATGAAGTAAAAATATTGCATGAATCATCCACAAATTGGACTAGGGCTATGTTTTTGCTTAAATGAACTTATAGAATTAGTCGAGCTCGGGTAGAGTTATTCTTAAAGGGCCTCTGCTGCAGTAATTGAGTCGAGCCGAACCGTTTGATCCGGTTTGTGAACCTCAAATATTAGGGTTTGGTTCTATGTTTGAGGGGCCGAATCGAGCCTCGGATCGAGCTTTTTCGAGCCGAATATCTCGAACTGAATCGAGCTTTCAAGTTCGTTTACAACCTAATTTGGAGGTTTCATGAGGAGGGGAGTCTGTGAAGTAGGGTTATTAGGTCTAGATGGGGTCGTCTTGTGGGGACGAGAGTAGTTCTAACGAGTCAAGGCAGGCACTACAACCAATAGAATGGTGGGGTGAGGTTCTTAAGGCGGTGGGGTGAGGTTTTTAATCAATATTTGAGTTCTTTGGTTTAATGCATTATGGGAGCAGAGCTTAAGATATTAGCTTTTCTTGTTTGGATCATGTAATGTGATTAGAGATGTTAAACGGGCTCGGGCCCGTAGGGCTGGCCCGTTTAACCCGCCAAAACCTAAGCAGTAGATATTTCTACTCGTTTAAATCCAACTGGACTGCTTTGAAGCCGCTTGCATAAGCTAAACCCGATATATATATATATACACTATATTAATAATATATATATATATATACACTATATTAATATTATATATATAATATATATTAATATTATATATAATATATATTATTACTGTATTTGTTAATATTATATATATAATATATATTAATATTATATATAATATATATTATTACTCTATTTGTTAATATAGTGTGTGTATATATATATATATATATATACATAAAAGTGTATTTTTTGTTATATTTATTATAGTATAGTTGTTACTATATATATAAAATATATTGTTATTGTTTTTTTTTACTTATAAAAAAATAAAAATAGATTTTTAAATATTTAGCCGTTTGGCCAAACCCATTAGGGTTAGGGTTAGGCCAATATTTCTGGCCGTTTAAATCCGGATTTTTAGCATCGTTTAGCGGCGCCAGACTAAATTAAACCGCTAGGGCTAGCCCGTTTAACATCTCTAAATGTGATGTATGTTGAGGAGGGTATTTATTATACCCGCTGGTTATATTGATTATTTACATACCTATCTTTTTTGAGAAAAAAATTATATTGATTATTTACAACTATACATACTTTGACAAGATAAAAGTTATCATGTGGAGCTATTTTCAAACTTATTACATTGCAGAGTCTTCAATTACCCTGGTCAAAAATTTGAGTGAACTGGCCAAGAGTCGGCTTTAGGTTTGTCTTAACTTAATTCTTATGTAGCTCGTGGTGAATCGGCTCGTTTTTTAGCTCGGCTTCAATCAGACGCGGTTCGATGATAAATAAGGTGAACCTAGTTCAACATCTAGTAAGCTAATAGAATAGCCTCGTCCCAACTCGTCCACTCAGTTCGGTTCGACTCATAAAACGAGTTGAATAGACCCGTCAAACCTATTTGACTCGGCTCACGAGTCATGATCAGCTCGGTTCGATTCGCAAATTATTTCGTATATTTTATGTGATATTTTATGTCACTACCAAAATTGGGGGTTTAGCCGACGATTTTAAGTCATCGACTAAAGGTCAATATCGTCGGCTAATCCCCTCAGTCTTCCGCTAAAAAACCGTCGGTCAATATTCATTGACCAAAGTTTAGTCGACGATTTTTTTTATATCGTCGGCTAAAGCTCAAGGTTTAGCCAACGACTTCATCCCGTCGGCTAAAGTTTAGCCGACAATACTCGTCGGTTAAACCTCTACCTTTTAGCCGACCACTTTGAAGAAATGTCGTCGGCTAAAGTCTTTTTAAAAAAACAAATATTTATACTTTCGCCGACGACTTTTTGAAATGTCGTCGGCTAAAACCTGTTTTAAAAAAAAAAAACTTTAGCCGACGACATTTTAAAAGTCGTCGGCTAAAACATTTAAAAAAAAATATAACACACTAGCCGACGACCTTTAACAAGGTCGTCGGCTAAAACTAATATAAAAAAAATTATTCAGATTTTGGGATCCCAAAACCTGTATTTTTTGCACCTGCAATTTTTATACACCAGCTCCCATTATCAACAACGCACAACACATTCAACTAATATCATCAATAATCTGCAACACAACACACAACACATTCAAGAACATAAATTTCATCAACATACTAGTAGCGTCAACAAAAGTACTTAAACAATTCTAACACAAATATAAATATACAAGAATACTACAACACAAGAATTACAATCCACTACCAAAATCATCTAAATGTTGAAATGTAGAAGTAGAAGGATTACCACCATCCCCTAGATCCTCGTCACGAGGCTGTGAAGATGGGGCCTGTCTGATGAGAGAAGGCGGTGAGCAGGTGCCTACAGTCCAGCCTGAGTAATGGTCTGAGTCAGCGTCATCATATAGTCCATGACCTGCTGCTGTCTCTGGAAACTCTCTAACCGTGACTCAGTCCTATGCTCGCTCTTATGTAACTGCGTCTGAGTCCTCCTTTCATTCTCAGCTCGGAGCTCCCTCTCCGCCCTCAACTTCTCCTCGAGATAGGCGGTCCGTGCATCTCGTCCGCGAGGGCGCTGGAAGCCGGGGGTATCTTTCAATATATTGAGACCCTCGGCTCCCATCATCTTAGTGCGGTACCGACTACCTCTAGGAGGGTAGACGGTACCCCACACCTAGCGCGAACATAAGGATCGGCCGGATCGATCTGTCCAATAGCGGAATCGAGGTCGGTATCCGCTAAGGCCGAATACTGCTCCCGAGCAATCTCAGCAAGCATCCTCTGAGACTTCTCCCGCACATGCTCCTAAGTTAATATGAAAATAAATATTTCAATATCAATAAAAGTATGATACAAAGGCATTTAGTTTATTACCAAAATAAAATAAAATAAAATAAAGACTTACATGCTCCTCGGGACGGTTCGGATATGCTTTCTGAGTCACGTAGGCAAATGCGTCCAACGAATCAGAAGAAGTGGCCTCGTGCGGAACTCTGGCTAACGACCGGGAACCCACACTGTTATGGTCGGTCAGACCAGCACGATTGGTCGTGTTGGTCAAGCTAGTCGCCTTCAAAAAATATTGCAAGAATTACAAGATTTTACAGACAATTAAAAAATGACATATATTAAAAATAGAGTTAAAATAAAAACTGAAATATTATTGATTTTTATTAAATACTATCAGTTTTTTTAATAAATAAAATAAAATATTCAGATTTTTATTTTGTTTATGGAAAATAATATTCTAGTTTTTATTTTTATTAAAATAATTTATAAATAATATACAGAGTTTATAAATTTTTTATTTCCAATTTTAAATAAAAAATTCCGAGTTTATATTTAGAATTCAAAAAAAATAAAAACTGAAATATTATTATTTTTTATTAAATACTAGCAGTTTTTTAATAAATAAAATAAAATAATTCAGATTTAAATAAGATCCAGAGTTTTTTAATTTTTTATTTCTGATTTTTAAATAAAAAATACTTAACTTTAATAATAATATGAATAATAATAATAATAATAATAATAGAAAAAGAAAGAATGAAATGAGGGTATTTTAGTCATACCATGAACTCCGGGTCGCGGAAATGGGCGCGTAGCCACTTCCACTCGTACTCCCGGAACTTAAATTCTTCCGGGGTAGCCTCTCGGGTATCACCCCAGGCTGTCCAGAACATGTGCATCTCATTTTTCCAAGATTTGTACCTACAACACACGTTACACAACATATATTATTCGTAAGAAAAAAAATTACGCAAACAATGTAGATACAAAATAAATTAAAATGACTTACTTGGTAGACTGCACCTCGTCACACCAAGTACGTAGTAGAGAGTCGGGAATGACAAACCACACCTATGAACAACATAAATATGCAATAACTTAAAAACATCACATATTGCATTTTGAAGAACTACGTGTTGATTGAAAAACACTTATTAAATATTTATTAACTTACCGACATAGCATTCTTCAAAGCATCCTTCACGCACTGCGGCACGTCCCCCCAATCGGGCCACAAAACGGGGACTCTGTCCCCAATGACAAAGCCCACATTACGGCTATATGACGTCGTAGCGTCAGAAGACATCACCGGCCGTCCGTGTCTGTCTAGAGGAATCTCGTAACGGCCATGCTTATTGACGTACGAGTCGAGCGTCAGACCCTTTGCCTGGCCACAAGTCTTTTTCTTTTTCTTCTCATCCTCGACTACATTTTTCCCCTTCTCCTTCTCCCTCTCTATCTCCTCGTACAGTTTCGTCTTCGAAACCCGACAACTCCGCCAACGCATGTTGCCTGGCCAAGACTCGTAGACGTACGCCTCCTCAGGGCTAATCAATCGAACGGGAACTCGGACTCCCGTCTCATCGACCTCCGGAATAGTCGGAACCATCGGAGGCATGAATAGACTCGGCGGCGGACCGCGGGGCACCACCGACGAGGAACTCCGTACATCTCCTGATATATAAGGGCTAGACGTGGGTCGGTGGATGGGAGGCATGCGAGTCTCCGTCTGCGAGGGAGTCGACCGTGGTGTCTGAAAGGATAAACGCCACGCTAGTGTAGCAGGCTCATCTGTCGCCCTCAAAAAATCATCAGCATTAATGCCGGTTTCTTCTAGTATCTGGCGGGCACGAGCGTTACTCTGAGATATGTACTGAGTAACGTGATCCGCCCTACTAGAGGCTGCCGAACTCCCCCCCCAAACCGGGAGTGGTCGACTTTGTCAACTTCTTCCCCAATGCTTTCTTTATTCTATCCATCTTCAAAAATGAAGAAACATACAGATATTAACACAAAAATTCGACATAGTTTCCACAGTAAATTAACAATCACACAACAGTAATTATCAATGCCATACATGTTAATCTTTCGATTGACGTCGGCTATACAATCCCTTCCTTCTCAACCGTAAGACTTCCCCAACAACTCAACCACACTAAAGTAATGCAAGTTAATGGACATTCTCAACCGACCTTAGTTATCCCCCACCCTCAAACACCACCAATTGCCAGAATAAACTTAAGCTACCACTACTTCAAGAACACCAGAACCCTAGCCCTAATTTTTTCCATCTACAGAATTAATATATTAACAAATTAAGAAGAATCCTAGGGGCTAAAAAGGTGGTTCACACACACACGACGGCTTATTTGACAACAGTGTGTGGGTGTGGTCATAAACAACAGAGTCAAGCATAACCCACGGCGATTGAAACAGTAATTTTTGACTATACAAATATATTATCAATTGAAACAGAACCCACACTTTCAAAAATATTATCAATACAATCAAGTAACTCTACACAAGCAGAGCATCAAAAACATATATAGATAGAAGATTGAGATACAAAATAAAAAATAAAAAAGCGGAAAATATACGGAGGGTTGGCGGGCGGACGGTGGGCGGGCGGCAGGACGGGGGCTGTCGGACGACGGGCAGGGGGTCGGGCGGGCGGGCGGCGGTGTGCGGGCGGGCGGCGGTGTGTTGGCGGGGTCGGGGGGCTGGGCTTGGGAGAAGAAATAAGTAAGAAAAGAAGGAGAAAAAATGTATAAATATTTAGGGGTTTAGCCGACGACAAGATCTAGGTCGTTGGCTAAAATTTTTAAAAAAATATATATATAGTTTAGCCGACGATAATATTTAAGTCGTCGGCTAAGCCCCAAGTACGAGACGAGCCGTGTCAGCTAACACGGTCGGGTCAGGCATACAGTCATTTTCTGGGCAGGTGCGACACGGGCCGTGTCATTTGACACGGTCGGGGTGGGCAGGCGTTTTCTTAGTTTTTTTTAAAGGGTTTTAGCCGACGAATTTCCTGGAAGTCGTCGGCTAAACCCCAATTTTTTTTCTTTACAGCTTTAGCCGACGACATCCACGAAAGTCGTCGGCTAAACTCCAAATTTTTTTTCGAAAGGTTTTTAGCCGACGACTGTCGTGGAAGTCGTGGACTAAACCCCCCTATTTTTTTAATAATATTATTAATATTATGTTAATGTTTTGATTATTATTAATATTTTTTTCATTATATATAACGTATGAAAATAAACATCTAATTTAAATTTATGGCTCATAGTCTGAGTCATCACTACAGTCTGTCTCATTATCTGAGTTGATATCCGGCAACATATGCCTCAAGTCGTCCACATTATCGTCATCAGAGTTTTCAAGTAATTCTTCTGTATCAACGTCAACGTACCCGCGAGCATCACCACGGAGTCGGACGACTCGTCCTTCAAGAACATTATTCATCGTAATTGTCGTTGATGGTGGAATATTTGTTGCATTTGGCTCTTGATAAGCAGCATTGTCATCAGTACCTGTTGTTTCTCCCAGTGTAGCAGCACTATAAATATTCCTCGTTGTCACAACGTTCACTATCTTCCATGTGACTTTCTTCACCAAGTCGTCCAAATAATACATCGACTTTGCTAATGTTGCAAATACAAAAGGATCACTTTCATACCATGAAGTGGAAGTATCAACGGATAACAGCCCGTAGTCGTCTTGCATATCGGTTCCAAGACTGGTGTCGTATCCTCTACACTTAAACAAGTAAATTGACATGCCTTCCCCGTAAATTAGTTCTACCACTTCCATAAGAACACCGTAATATCCACCATCTATCATAACCCCAGAATTTTGACATCTTCTTTTTTGGTCTCTCTCAAGGCATACGAATGTGACACCGTTGACTTTGGCCATCGAATAAATTCTTGACATAACCGGCTTCATAGAAAGAAGCATAAGTTCACGCGACCAGTTAGGGTGTCCGTCATCTTGTATATGGGTCATCTGTCGTAAATAAACTTTTTATGTAAAAAAAATATCTCAAGTCTAAAATCAATAGCAACTGAATGTATACATACTCATTCTCCAAAATAGTCGGTAAAAGTGTCATTGTGCAATCTAGTGTCACCTCACACCATATCGCATGACAAGTGGATGTCTTTCCAGTACTGAACTTCTGGACAATTGAGCAATATCCACCAATGTACAATCCGTGACTCGTACGAGTCTAATTGTCTTCCTGGCAACCTCCCATAGACGTCAATGTCAGTGGAGATGATAGAAAGATTGAATTGTCTTTCATCTGCTGGAATAGAGTGGGAAGGGGGCTCGAAGGCGCCCAAATACAACTTGATATACGTAAGACACTCCGACGCAAGGTAAGATTCTGCAATGCATCCTTTCGGTGCAGACTTATTGACCGCGGAGTCTTTGTAATCACCGAGTTGCCTGTAATATTGTCATTGTGTTAGAAATCATATTTAATTTGACAATATATGTAATTTGACAAGATTATGTTACCTTTCAATCGGGTACATCCACGTGTAGTGCACTGGACTAGTGAGCAATAACTGTCAGGAAAGGTGGATCATGAGGTGAGGCATTAGGTCAAAAAAGTTTGGAGGAAATATTCGCTCAAACTTGCACAAGATATAGATGATCTCATCTTGCATTTGACGCAAATCAGATCTCTTCACTTCTCTCGTACATAATTTATGTAAAAATCTTGACAATGCAACACATGGCTCGACCACCTGTTTTGGTAAGTACAGTCGAATAAATACCGGAAATAGGCGTTGGAGTAGGATATGACAATCATGACTCCTCAAACAAGTTAACTTGTTCTCCCTGAAATTAACGCATCTTCCTATATTTCCAGCATACCCGGTAGGATACCTAGCAGTCTTTATCCACCAAAATATCTAAGTTTTCTCGCTTCGATGCTGAGTGTAAGCCGCTTTAGGCATTTTTGTTTTCCTTGATGATCTTGACCACAAATGTTTTCTTATGCTCATTTCTTCCAAACCTTTGCGTGCTTTTGGCCCGTCTTTGGTCTTTCCCTCCCAACCTAAGATTGTCCCAACCACACTTTTGCAAACATTCTTTTCAATGTGCATGACATCCAAGAAGTTCCTTATCAGTAACTTGGACCAGTAAGACAATTCCCAAAATATGCTTTTGTGCGACCAATACTTATACCTGTCGGGCCTTTCAGGGGTTGTTGCAATCACATCTGGATGGTTGCTAAGCTGACTAAAATCGTACTAATTAAGAATCGATAGTATTTCATCACCTGTCCATTGTCGGTGAACCCGTCGTTACCACTAAATTGTCCGTGATCATACGGAATAACAGAATTCGGTGCTTCACCGTGGTATATCCAACATGTATATTTACTCCAAAAATCATTCTTTTTTAGGTGTTCCCAGACCTCATCAAATGGAAAACGATACATATCACTGCGACATCTATATTTATTACACGGACAGTAGTGCAACGTATTACCACTGTCGTGCTCTTTTACAAATCTCATAAACTGCTTCATCACATCCATTACACTTGGATCCTATTTTCGTATCCCAATCCAACTCTTGTCCATCCTGAAAATGTATAAATTTTCCAATATTAATCCAACTAACTAATATTGTTCAAATTATAAATGAAATCACAACAAACAATTAATCATAATGATTATCATCATAAAACTTAATCATTATACATAAAAGCTTTCGAATCTACAACATGAATAATACAAAGTTTCGAAATTATAATAAAAAATACAATAAAATACCTTAATTAATTGAAATGGTGATTATAGCAACCGGTAGAAACTTTCGTCACTCCAGCTAGCACAACTCAAAGTAGCAACACAAACTCAAAAAATACACAAAGGGGTTTCCAAGAACCGAGTTGATCTTTTTCGCAAGTCGCAATACTCAAAGTAGCAACTCAAAAGCTTTTTTCGGAATAACTGACAAGGTCGGGAATAGAAAGGTGTTCTTTAGCAGGGAGAGGAGCAAGATTGGGTTGGTGTTCCGTGGACTATATATAATTTTAAATTGGAGGTTTAGCCGACGACTTGATCTAGGTCGTCGGCTAAACCCCATTTTTTTTTCGAAAGGGATTTAGCCGACGACTTGATCTGAGTCGTCGGCTAAACGATTACAAAAGTTTAGCCGACGAACCAGATCAAGTCGTCGGCTAAACCCCCCCTCCCTTTTTTTTGGAAAAGGGTTTAGCCGACGACCCAGATCAAGTCGTCGGCTAAACCATCACAAAAGTCGTCAGCTAAAGTTTAACACTTTAGCCGACGACTATGTTGTACTATAGCCGACAACACAAATCAAGTCGTCGGCTAAAACTGTTTAGCCGACGGCAGTTCAGGTCGTCGGCTAAAGTGCAAAGTTTAGCCGACGACACTTTAAAGTCGTCGGCCGTTTTTTCACGGGTCGTCGGTTAAAGTGTGAATTTTGGTAGTGTGTATTCTCGATGCTTAAAAGTAACTTTAGTTGATTAAATAATTTAATATTATAATTGTGGTAATTTTACTTCTTTACTCGTAAGACAAGTTTGACTTTTTAATTTTTTTTTTAAACTATGTATTTTGAACTTTTATTTTAGTTTATTCGTGTTGCTATTGAATCGGCTATGCTCATGTTCTAATATTTAGGCGAACTGAGTTTGATTCAATCTTCTATTAACTTGGCTCGTCCATGAACCGACTTAAACTTGATTCGTAAATAATTTACGAATCGAGTCGATTTGACTCGTCAAATCTATTTGGCTCGACTCACAGTCATGATCAGCTCGGTTCGATTTGTAAATTATTTCATATATTTTATGTGATATTTTATGTATTCTTGGTGCTCAAAAGTAACTTTAGTGATTAAATAATTTAATATTATAATTGTGGTACTCTTACTTTTTTATTCGGTATTTTTATTCTTTTAATAAGACAAGTTTGACTTTCTATTTTTTTAATGCTATGTAATTTAAATTTTTATTTTACGAGGCTTGATCCAACCGGTGCGATGCACGGTCTTTGGTTGCAGACACTTGAATGAGCATTGGTTGCAGACGCTTGAATGAACATATGACGGTATTTAGATGTCTATTAGAGAATTTGTATTGTATTTATTTTAGAGGATTTAATTGTAATGTTATCATAACTTTTGTATTTAAATTAGTTTATCTACATTAAAAGTTACAATTAAAATAGTCTTTTCACATGTAGTCTTTTAATATGAATAAGGACTCATCCGTAGCGCTTTTTCCGTGTAGAATTCTTTTAGTCTATGTAATTAGTTATATGTAATGTATTGTATTTATTTTAAATGTTCATAGTGTAATGTTTTATCAACCCCTGCGTTGCACCCATTGCATCTAAATATCCATAGTGTAATGGTCAGTACTAATTAGGTTTTCAGTACTTAAAATAGTTTATTCACATTAAAAGAGTACATGTAAAAAGAATTTTTCTAAGACGTTACATTTAAAAGAGTCTCTTCACATGTAATCTTTAAATACTAACAACTTTTGTTTTAACATTCTACAATTTTATGCAATCTTGAAACTACGATATGATTTCGTTTTTAATTCACAACGGTTACCAATTTACCATCCCCCCAAGCAAAAATAGAAGTGAATAATACGAAATGAATTGACATGAAGATTCTCCATTATATTGTAGGAGACTATTAGTAGCATCATCATGAGATAGAGAGAAAGCGTGCATATTGATTATGTAAATCATTAATATGAGGTAAATTTCCAATGAAGAATGCCACCTATAAAGCAAAATACCCATACAACCATGCTGTATCTATAATATTTTTCAGCTTCTTTATTCAATGTATACCAATATCGTACTTATGTGTCTGCATACATACGTGATACGTGTTTATGTATGCACTGATGAATGTATGTATGTGTCAAATTTACCAACTGCTGGAGGTCCGACTCAGTATTCACATAAGCTTCCCATCATTACATGCATATATTCATTCATTAGCTTTTCATGAGTTGTACACTTTAAAACAATCATTTTGTTTCAATCCATTTTGTTTCATTTCTTTTAGCAAACACCAACAAATTGCTTATTGACATCAATTCATTGTGTTTTGAGATTGTTTTGCTATGGTTGGATCCAGTCTAACAGATTAAAACCCAAAACCTGGGGTAAAAAAATTCGGGTAAGATGGGATCCAATCCATTCCAAGATATACATCTAATTTTTTATCACTATCCTAAAAACATCTGCCTCTCATCCATCTTTTTCTCTGGTTTTGCAGATCAACCACCAAACATGAACACAACTTCACACACAAACTACCGTTGTTGTAACTCCTTACCCGAAATAATCAAACACAACATCAAACCCTTTAATATTTCTGCTCAAAATCATTCGATTTAGTTTCTGTGTTTTTTAACGAACAAAGAAAAGAAAGTAACATAAAATCACAGATCTCCATATTCGAAAGAATACCACAGCAAGTCTTTAACTCCATACAAACATCAAACCCTTTAATGTCAGAAGCACAGACAAACATCCTTAAAGAATACCACAGCAAGTCTTTAACTCCATATTCGAAAAGGTAGACCAAGATTAAAAAATAGTGACAACATCTTATCTACATATAAATAGAAAACGTAACAGGAGGCTTATATGGCAAACTGCAAAACTGGTGTGGTTTTTTGCTAGGTTGTTTTCTCGTCTTTGGATGGTTTATATAGTGCTTCAAGCATAAATACTTCAGCAACACTTCATATTCATCAATTATGAGAGCATGGTTCCAAGAACCCTTTTGTGTTCACTCCATCATTACACGATTGTTTGTATTCCTTGGAGTTTAATATGTAGATGTAAATTCGTGAGTTTATAAACAACAAAATTATTTTTGGTGTGCAATGCATTAGTTATACAGTACTAATTTTTTGTGCACAACCCCCCTTGCACATTAAATTAAGGGGATAAGTTTTATATATAATAGATGTTATTCGTGTTGCTATTGAATTGGCTATGCTCATGCTCTCACATGTAAGCAAATTGAGTTTGATTAAATCTGTCTATTAACTTGGCTCGTCCATGAACCGGCTTAAACTCGCCCCAAGAGGCATGGTGGTTAGCTCCAGTGGAGATAAATGTTCTAAAAATCCCCGCCTAGACCGATTAATACACCGATTAATTCCTAGAAGGTCCTCTACTGTTCCGATTATGGCCTAGGCGCTTGTACTGGGCGTTTGGGTGATTAATCAGTCGTCTAGGCTGGCTGGGCAGGGGCATATGAAGGCATGCTAAGATACTATGGATACTATGGACTACTTTATACCTATATCAATGTTTCAAATGTCCTACCTACGTGGGCGACTAGGCGGATGTCTAGGCGGTTATACTTTTTGTTTTTTTGTTTTGTTCTAATAGTACTATAAATTACTAAACTGAGATATTATGGATATTATGGACTCACTTATATCAATATCAACATTTCAAATTTAATATATAATTGATTATATATATGTTTAAATGGCCAAATTTTAATTATTTTTCATATTTTACATATATATCATTTTTTATATATAAAAATGATTAAAATAATAATAAAAAAATAAATCCGCCTAGTCCGATTATTCCCCGAGTAATCCTCTGGGCACTAGGCATTAGCAATCCGAATGCCTAACGCCTAACGTTTTTTAGAACCATGGTGGAGAGCTCACTGCTCACCATTCCTCTGTTGATTTAAATAGTTGTTTACTAAATAAATAAAAAACATTTGTGTGACAATTTTTTGAACATGCGATTGACACTTATTTTATGGGTATTACTAAACACCGCCCTAAATTACTAGACACTGCCCTATAATATTACGTTTTTGTCCATTTCACAATTTTTCATTATTTCTACCCAACACACCAACACACAAGTTTTTCGAATTGAAATCTAGAAACAATTTTTGATTTATTCTACAGAACACACAATTAAATATATATCGTCAATATCATCGACAATTACGAAAATGGACGAGAATTCATATCTGGAGGTAATTTTTTGGAGAAAATGACGCAGGCGTCTGAATATTCCGCCTGTTCCATGGTACAGGCGTCCACAGATTCCGCCTAGACCATGGTACAGACGTCTGCTACGAACGCTCCGTCCTAGGTCTAGGCGTCCAAAACAGGCGCCTGAACCATGGTCTGGGCGTCCGATTCAGACGCATGTGCCATGGCTAGGCGTCCGATTCAGACGCTTGTACCGTGGCCAGGTGTTCATGCCAGACGCCTCGGCCATGGTCCAGGCGCAATTTTTGGACGCTTGGACCCTTTTTTTTGCCTGATTTTAAATTTTAATAATAATATTATTGGTATTATTATTAACATTATTGTAATTAAAAATTTCAGGTTATATTGGAAGAATTTGAAGGTGACGGCGTTGATTATAGCAGTTATTTCGTTAATGACGAAATATTCGCTAGTGATTGTGATGCGATTGGTTGGGCGAAAAAAATTGCTCTTCAAATTGGTTTCGAGTTGATCATTTCATCGTACAAGAATAAAGGAAAGACAAAGCTATTGAGATGTAACCGTGGTGAACGGTACAGATGGGTATTAAGAGATTTGGATGTCGCTGTTCGAAAGGACACAAAGACGAAAGCATGCAAGTGTACATTTCAGATAAAGGCCGAACAATTGCATGACTTGAGTGGTTGGATAATCAGACCGATCTCTGGGAGTAAGGGTATGCACAATCACTCATTTATTGTATATCCGGAGGGGCATCGTCAAATGAGTGGACTGAGTAAATCGGCCAAACAAGTTTTTCGTGAGATGAGTGCTTCTCAAGCCAAGCCATGTGCCATATTGGCGGCCGTTCAGAATAAATTTTCCGAGGACAAACCGACTAGACGACATATCTATAATTATAGAGACCACTTGAGGAAGCATGATTTTGAAGAAAGAGATGTCGTCTGTCAGTTTCACCATTTGGCTGTGACGAATAACTACGTATATTGGACGCAAGCCGACCCAGATACAAATGTTGTTACCCACGTGTTCATGGCACATCCAACATCAATCAACTTAATCCGGACCTACAGATGGTTCATTGGCATGGATTCTACCTACAAAACGAATAAGTATAAGATGCCATTTCTCGAGATAGTCGGGATGACTCCATGTAACAAGAACTTCCTAATCGCCTATGCAATTATGAAAGATGAGACCGAATCAAGCTATGTGTGGGTGTTGGAGAAGTTGAAAATTTTGCTTCGGTTTGATGTTCATCCGACGACTATTGTTACGAATCGCGAGTTGGGATTGATACGTCCTATTGGAGAGATATTTCCACAGAGTGCCCACTTGCTTTGCACATGGCATATTAATAAAGATGTTGAAGACAAGGTCTACAGAATTTGTGGAAAAGATAAAGAAATGGGCCAAAAGTTTAAAAATGGGAAATGGAAGAAAATCATGGAAGCGGCGACCGAAGAGGAATACGATCAAGCAGTGCAACTCATGAAGGATACATGGAGATGGAATCCTAAGGTGATATCCTACGTTGAGGGTGCATGGCTAAAATACAAGGAGATGTTCGTTGTTGCGTGGATGAATAAAGTGCTTCATTTTGGAAACACAACCACTTGTAGAGTTGAGAGTGCACATGCCGAGTTAAAGCAATGGCTTAATTCTTCCACCGGAGCCCTCGATACCGTCTGGACCAAAGTAAACCAGGAGATTGAATCACAACTTACACAGATCAGATACACACTTGAACATCTAGGTGTCGTACAGGCGTGGTGTACTCTGGTTTTCCATTCAACTACTTGCGCTGTCGTGTTTCCCATCATTGTCTGCGGTTACTGTCGAATGAATTGACATGTATGAGAGAATTAAGTGATCAAGTGTACCATCGTTGCGGTTGTGCACTCCAAACCACCCATCAGATTCCTTGTGCGTGTGAGATCAAGAGACTTATGGAATCGCGGACCCCATGCAGTGTTAGTCGTCTTCACATATTTTGGCAAACACTTATTTTTAGTGATGGTGTGGACACGACCGAATTTGTCGATCCTTCTACCGGTGCTGAATCAGAGGACCAGCGGTACTTCCAGGCCCTTGTCGATGAGGTCAGATAGAGCGATCCTGCAGTTGTCCGTAACGTATCACTTATGATCCACGATCATCTTCACCCTGATCAATCGCGTTATGTTGAACCACAAGTAAATACGGCAGTTAAGGGTCGACCAAGAGGAAGTTCATCGACTAGACGCGATCCTAGTGGTTGGGAGTATAGCCAAAGGGGTCGTGGCCGTTCCCGCTCATCCAGTGGTCGTGGCTGCAGCTCTTCTGCATCAGTCCACAGTGCCTCTTCATCGGGTATGAACAAATTTATTAATACTCGTGATATGCTTTTTAAGTTTGATATTATTTCGATAATATGTAATATATTGAATATGTGTTTTCAGATGCACACCACCGAGTGGAAATTGGTAACTATCACCATATCGACAAGATACCGAGAATTATTTTGCCGTTTGTTGAAGGTTATCTCGATGTTCCCGGAGACGGTAATTGTGGATTTCGTGTTATCGCCGACTACATATTTGGCGACCAAGATAAATGGCGTATTGTACGTCTATGCATTGCAAATGAAATTATGGCTAACTGTACACTCTACCAATCGATCTACTATGATGGGATTGAACCTGAGGTTCGACGTATTACATGGGATGGTGGTGCATGTGGATCGGATCATTGGATGGCTGTTGCTGAAGATTTATTCCCTATTGCTACTATTTTCAATGCCGCCGTCATACTATTCGGATTCGGAAACGGTAGATCTTTATTTTCATGTCTCACTGTGCTGCCATTGAAAGCACCCTCAACGGCAACACGGCCTAGCCAAGAGATTGCCATTTGTCATTTAGGAGATACGTACAAATATTTTATTCGTCTATATTTAATGCCTAATTTTCCTATACCGCCCATAGCGACTAACTGGTTTAGATTCCATGATAGTAGTGTTGGTGGCTGGGAGAATTTGTATACGAGCAGGAGAGAAAAATGGAATAGATCAGTCGGTATGATGTAAAAATGAATTTGTTGTACGTTCCTTAATTATTAAAATTTTCGTTTTTGTTGATCTTTATAGTTGATAGTTGATTTTCTTTTTTGTTGATCGTGATAGTTGACAGAAAAATTTTCGTTTTTGCAAGCAGAAGAGAAAAAAACAAACAAAAGTACAGTTCCAAATGCAAAACGAAAGTGCCAATCAATATATAAAATACAAAAAAAAATAAAAGTGCCAATCAAAATACCGTCTTACACAAAACAAACAAAATACAAAATACAAAATCAGTTGTCCGAATGCCAATCCCTCATGTACTCCTCAAACATCGTCGTCGCTTCTTCCGCCTGGTCTGGGGGAAGGTGTCTGATACAGTGCTGGGTAATACCGGCCAATCGACTCACCCACTGTAAAAAATATAGATAATATAATACAATGAGTAATTTATGATGAAATTAAACAAAGTGCAAAGTTAAAGAACATACGTAATCGCTGCTGGAACGAGAAGGGATCACTGATCCAGATGCTGCACCGTCGTTCAGTAGCTGAGGGTGCGAATACCGATAATACCACTCAATGTAATCATCGGCGCATGCAGCCTGACCATGAGTAGCAGTCTGATAGTCAGCGAGAGGCAGCATGTATGCGCCCAGAAACATCATCCAAGCATCAGATGACATCCGAATGGGATAGTCAACTCGATACAATCTGCTCGACCACGCCCGAACCGCTTTCTTCGGTCTGGTGATCGGGAAAGGGATGGTTTGCACATAACCGAGCTGCCGTAATGCCCGACTAGGCATGTATGGCTCGATAATATCCCGATATCGTAGCCATCCAATGAATGTGGTCCTCGGGACATCCCTCACCGGATCAGGGCCATAAGGCAACCACTGTATCTGCGTGCATGTAATCAACAAATTATACAAGTTATTTTTAAATGAATTGTGAGATTGATAGAAGGAATCGTTATACCTCTGCGGCTGTCAACTGATCAATGCGGCGACGCAAAGACTGGAGTCGGTGCTCGTCCTTACCCTCGGGCTGGACACTCCATGTAGAAGCTCGAGGCTGCGTGGAGTCAACAATCATACGCTCTCGATGAGGTCGAAAGCAGGGAAAATACTCACAAATTCAAGCCTGAACGAGGGTAAGGCATCCACAAATACCCATGGAGTCGCCGCAACTAGCGATACCGAGCTGACGGTGCATGAAAGCCAATGCGGCCGAACCCATGAATACTGGCCGGTCGTATCTATACCGTCCCTCACCTCCAATATGCAGGACGGCCTAATCCGGTTACCACTCTTGTCAACAAACAAGGTGGATCCAAATAATAACCACATCCAAGCTACGGCCTGGGTGCCCTCCACTCGACCTCCATCGTGGCATGACCTGAAAATCGAGTCCATAAGTACGCCGCCACCCCCCAGTAAGTACTCAGTAGCTCCAACTGCGATACTCCAAGAACCTCCATCACATCCACCTGCAACTGTGTAGATGTGCTATCGGCATCAATCAATCGCCCCTCGACAGGAATGCGAAGGATCTGCCACACATCATGTAACATGATGGTCATCTCTCCGAACGGAATGTGAAAAGAGTTCGTATCGGGCTGCCACCGCTCAAGGAACGCAGAAATCAACAGGGAGTCAATATGTCTGAACATGGCGTCCGTCAGGTGGGATAATCCAGTCCCACTGATCCGACTCACTAAAAAGGGTGACATAACTGAGCGCCACTGACTCAAGCTCTGACAAGCAGCAATCCTGGTATGATACTTCAGCAAACCTCTCATATCTCCAGTCCAGATATGCGCGGCGACATGCCCACCGAAACTCGGGATAACGCTGTCGTCGATAGGGCCACCAGGCATCTCCTCAGTAACCATCCAAGATGTGTCATCCTCTGCCCTACGCCGTTTACTACTGGTAGACCCAAAAGTGACAAACCACCCCCTCTCCCCTTCCGAACCCGGCACGAAAATGAAGAAGAATCATCACCGCCCTCGTGATCGTCGGCCTCATCGTGCGAATAATACTCGCTCGAATCCTCAGTACCAAAATCAGTATAAGGTACGTCCTCGAATCCCCTACGCTCTGCCTCCCGCTGTCTACGAACGGAAGCATCAACACCACGACCTCTGGTTTGATGCGTTCCAGAACCCATCAACTCTGTGACTAGCGACATAGATTTGCCCGCTCCTCCTCTCATCTGCATTTAGCAAACAATACAACTAATAAGTAATAATCATACAAATAATACACATTATTAATTATTAATTGAAAATGTTATTTTTTTCCAAAAAAATGACTGGGGCGTCCGGACAGGACGCCTGAACCAAGGCAGGGGCGTCTGGTCTGGACGCCACCACCATGGTTCAAGCGTCCGAAACATACGCCTACACCAGCGGCTAGGCATCCGATCTGGACGCCTGTGCACAGTGTTGACGTCCGACGTAGACGTCTATACCACCGGCTGAGCGTCCGCCATGGATGCCTGCGCCATGGACAGGCGGAATCGGCGGACGCCTGTGCCATGGCCAGGCGTTATCGTCGGACGCCTGTCACAAAATAACGGCCGTGGCCTCTGTCGTGCACTCCGACACGGCGGCCGCGGCCAACGAAACAGTAAAACGAAAAAAAAATAGTTACCGGAACTTTTTCTTTTCCGGTCATGGCGGCGGACGATGGCGGTGCGGCGGCGAACGGCGGTTGTGCGGCGGTGGTGTGGCGGCGGTGCGGCTGCGTCTGGTGGGGTCTTTAGAGAGAAAAGTATTGTCAAATTAGGATTACAAATCTGATTAATGTGAATTAAGGGCAAAAAGGTAATATTATAGGGCGGTGTCTAGTAATTTAGGGTGGTGTTTAGTAATCCAGTATTTTATTTTGGAAAAGCCCGAAAAAATTCGAAGTTTCAAACCGAAACTGGCCAAGCTCACTTCGAATTTATACTTCGAAAAAGCTCGGCTCGACTCAAAAAATTCGGATTCAAGTTTGGTCCTCAAAGATTTTTATCCGAATCTAAATATTTATTTACTAATTTTTTATTGTTTTTCATTTTATAATATCATTGTTGTACCTGCAGCCATTTGTACCAACATAGTAATCCAATTTTTTTTTCTCTTGAATTTTCTATATATTGTAAAAGCATATATTATTATTCATCTGTCCCAGAACAGTCTGCACTGTTGATTGGACACGGAGATTAAGAAAATAAACTTTTTGAAAGTTGACAAATTTAAAGGGAGGGTATAAAAGGTAAGAGAAAAAATAAAAGTGTGTTAATTGAGTTGAAAAAGTAATGAAAATTGTATAAATAATTGTGTAGTGAATGTGTTAAAAACAAATTTTTTTTTAGTAAACTTATGTGTAACTAGAGATGTTAAACGGGCTCGGGCCCGCCGGGCTGGCCCGTTTAACCCGCTAAAAAACCGGGTTAGGGTCGATATTTTCTAACCCGTTTAAATCCTGCTTTTGGCGAACCGCTTAGCTTGCCGTTAGGACTAGCCAGAAACCCGCTAGAAGTGGCAGAAGCCTATATATATATATGTATATATATCTTGTTAATTTTAGCTTACAGTAATATTATATTTATATAACATATATTAATATTATATATGTAATATATATTAATATTATATATAATGTATATTATTACTGTATTTGTTAATATAGTGTTTATATATATATATATATATATATATATATATATACATAAAAGTGTATTTTTTGTTATATTTATTATAGTATATTTGTTACTATATATATAAAATATATTGTTACTGTTTTTTTTTGTTTATGACTTATAAAAAATAAAAAATAGATTTTTTAAATATTTAGACCGTTTAGCTTAGCCCAAACCCGTTAGGGTTAGGGTCGATATTTCCTACCGTTTAAATCCGGCTACTGCTTTAGCCCGTTAGGGCTTGAATCAGAAGCAGTAAGTCCGTTTAACATCTCTATGTGTAACAGACGAATAAGACAAGTGTGCAAACTCTTGTGGAACCGGTGAACATTATAAAATAAAAACAATAGAGAAAATCGAACACCTTCCAAAAAGTCCCTTTTTAACGCTATTAGAGAATTATTATTATTATATTCCAAGATGAATAAATAAAAGCATTGAACAGCACAGCTTCCAGTCCATGGGTAACAGTGAAACCCAATTTAATCCGACGTCGTCTTCTCCAAATTCAAAACTCGCTGTCTTCATCAATCCTCCCAAAGGCAGCTGTTTTGCCGCCCAAAGGCACCACGCCTTTCGAGCGGTGGAACCCCGCCGTCTCCAATTTCCCGGTGAGGCGGCGGTCGATGGCCAACTTGGATTCCTCATCTGTACGTCTGTGATTCGAATCGACGCTTGGGAAATGTGGGATTGGGCAGCCCATGGTGTTGCCGTATGTGATCGGCCCGCCGAATCCCGCCACGCTTTTCTGATAAGAGTCCCATGCTCGGGCCAGAACCCGAATTGGACTGCGGACGTGTTTGCTCGGTTTGCGTTCCTTTTTCGGGCTCATTTTCCTTCTGTTAAAATAAGGAAGAGTGTGGAGAAAAAAGAAAAAGAAAAAGAACAATCACTGTGAGATGGAAGTAAAAGACAAAGAAGAAGCACTAATCTTGTTTAGAATGAGTGATGGATGGAAAGCTGTACATAATAATACTTATATATATATAGGTTAGTAGATAACAATCATTTTAATTAGTTGATTATTATAATGATGGATGGTAATTAGTACATAGTATTTTTTTTCTTATATTAATATATAAATGTTTGCAATTTTAGTGAAGAATTATTTATTTCATCCGTTCCATTTGAAAGAAATTTATTTGACTGTGTTGTTACCCAAAATGAATAATGGTTTGTTGGAATAGATGAGTAACAAACAAAATGCGAGAGCACGTCCGAGGGAAAGTAAATAACACAAGATTTATCGGGGTTGTTAGTCCCGAGCTTGAATGCTCTCGCGAGATATTATTAATACGAATACTTGGGAGTAAAAATATTAATGTTAAAGTACAATTACAATGAGTATAAAGACTCTAGTTATCTAGCTCTTGAGTGTTGATGATTGCTGGAAGAACCAGAGTTGATGCTCTGTGAGTTCTTGTAACAAAGATGGAGTGATGTAGTCAACTGCGAGAAATCGACTGTCTCTCACTGTGAATTTAGTTGAACTCTCGTATGAAAAGAGATTCTGAACTCTCGTATGGAAACAACAGTTTCTGAACCTTGAATGAAAACAACAGTTTGTGAACCTTTTTCCAGCTGCCGGAGGTTTCCTATTTATAGGAGTTCAGGTAGTTGGGCGATTGCCTTTACTGTATTAAATAAGTGAGCGATCGTCTTTAGCACATGTGTTGGTCACCTTAAAGTCTGCAACTGCTGCTGGCAGTCGGATGTGCGAACCAATGAGAAGACAACACGCGTCCTATGTCGCTGTCTTGGGAGGTCCCACCTAGGACCTTTCGGCGGGTCTGTCGGTAGGTGAGACTGTCCTTGTCGTTGACAGCTGTTGATGGGCTGGAGTCAAAGATCCTTATTCCGCGGCGCCATTCGGGGATCTGCACGTGGGTCTTCACTCCGAGATCCGGTCTTCGTAGATATGACGGATGATGGCCTTACATGTGGCATGATGCGGTCTTCTTTAGTCGGGCACTAGGGTCAATCGCTAGGTGCCCAAAGACGATCGCACTGAATGTCGATCGCTCGGTACTTGGTCTGTCTTGGATGATTTGATGCTGACTTCGGTTGTTCGGCCTTTATGCCGATCGCCGCTGAGGCGTGTAAATCGATGCACAACAGATTGTAATATAATTATGTAATTTTAGTTATTTTAATGAAATACAACTTGTTTTAAATTATATATTCTTATTTATTTTTGTATATTTTTTCGCTCAACTAATATTATGTAACGAAGGAATATTATATAAGTTTTAGTTAAATATTGAGATTTTATTTCTGAAGTATTCTTTCTTTTCAAGTGAACAGTTACAAGGAAATATTTGGATTTGGTGTAAATGTATGTGTGACAAGATTTGGAGAAACGTACCTTTGACAAATGATATTCACATGTCTCATCGGATTCGGAGAAGTGTATATTTCAATAGAAAGTTTTTATTTCTATATTTTATATTACATGTCCTTACCTATGTAGATATGTCGGTCGGTCAGGATCCGGACCCCACCCCTACATATGAAATGTACGGGTTGGCGGGTCGGCGGGTCGGCCACGGGTTCGGGTCCGGATCCCGACCCGCCATATTTTTTTAAAAGTATATAAAATTTTTATTTATTATCATATTATACACGAAAAATAACTATAAGTGAATAAGGTAATCATTTGAAAAAATGAGTTTGTATTTAATTTTAAGTTTTTACTTAAAATTAAATTGCGTATGTATCCTCGTGATAAATCAAAGCTCTACGTAGTTCTTTTACTTAAGAAGAATTAAAAAAATGGGCTTGTATTTAATTTTAGGTTTTCACTTAAAATTAAATTGCCTTCGTATAGATACTTTCATGTATAGCATCATATTCAGGTTCTTCACTTTCATTTTCAAAACTGAGTAGAGTCTGGTTTTGGGGCTCCCGAATAATTATCCTAGATGGTTTCTTCTATTTGCCCCAAAGAGCCATTCGCTCGAACTTGGACATTATGGATTTTTTTGGAGACGTAGCAATACCCTTTCCCTTGTCAGAACTCGACATAATGATTAAATACGAAAAAAAGAGAGAGATTAACTGATATACCAATTAGCAATGAGAGTTTGAGAGATAGATTAGAATGAATGTGTGAAAAAAATGTGTTGGGTTGGGGAAGTATTTATAGATAGAATTTTTTTTTAAAAAAAAATCTGAATTCTAGCTGTTGGACCCGCCGGGTCACAGTTCCGGCCCGCCGGGTCCAACGGCCAGAATTTCAAAATTTTGATTTTTTTTAATTTCGCTGGGTCGACGAGTCGGACCGGCGGGTCGCCGGGTTGGGAAATGTAAGACCCGGACCCCACCCGTGTATACCACGGGTCCGTATCAGCGGGTCCGACGAGTTGGCCGGGTCCGGGTCCTACACGGGTCAGTCGGGTCCGAATCGACCTGCCGGGTTGGGTTTTTTTGGGCACCTCTAATGATAGAGAATAAGTGTTCAACTATTAAGTATATAATTGGAGAAAATGATAATAAAAAACTTGTAATCAACGAATGACCACGTGTCTTGGAGAAATTTAAAATTTAATCGGCGATCAAGAATGACCACGTGTCTTCGAGAAATTTTTGAGAAGCATGAATTAACCACCTCGTCGTAGTTATTCTAGATTTGACTTTGGGTTTTCCAATGGGACTCGTTCGTCAACTGTATAAGACAACGAGTGTTCCGTAAGTACGAAACTCGATGTTCTAGAATATCGTTGTTAATAATGTTGATTTTGATTGAATTATTACATGGGAGCACTAAGCTGTACTAGAGTTGCAATTTGTATGATTATAACTTCGAATTGGAAAAAAAAAAAAAAGAAAGAAGAGAAGAAGTAATAAATCAAAGCAGAAAGCCAAACGACTGCATCTTTGAAGCCGTGGAATACCAGATTTCAATCCCTGATGAATCGGAATGCCGCAAAATTAGCACTTTTAACTTTATACGTGAAACTGTGTATGTTGAATGATACAGCTATGCGAAAGATGCAGTTTAAAGTGTTGAGTTATGATATATGGACCTACATAATAGACCTACAAATAGGCCTACATCATTCACATTTTGACAAGTTTCAAACACTTTTTCTCTCTCTTCATATTAACCAATCAAATTTATAACTTCACCAATCATAGTTGTAGTTCTATTTGTAGGTCTATTATGTAGGTCTATACATCATTTTTCTAAAGTGTTTAGTTAAAATCAATACACTCATATACGCCTTTGATTTTAATAAACAACTGGTACTAATATCACGGCATGATTTCTTTTAAATCAGTAATACGTGAAATAAAATATCATCCAAACAATAAATAATATTAAATAGAATCAAAGGTTTAGTACATCGAAAAATATGAAAGAGAATGCAAAGTCAACGTGTACAATCACAGTAGACATCTGAATAATCGCCAACTACAAAACGATATCTGTACAAATCAGTAAGCAATAACAAAATCAAATAAATGTATATTGCTACTTTAGACATAAAGTGTATTAATATGATAAAAACATACCTCAAAGTTTTGAAAACACCTCCTTGTATACAATATTGGTGATCGTGTCGGTGGGATTGCCTTCCTCATCCAATGCTAAAACCTTGAGCCCATTTCTGCTTGTTACTCTGGAAAATGCAACATAGAGCTGGCCATGGCTGAAAACAGACTTTGGGAGGTAGGCCCAACATGAGATAAAGAATGTCCCTGACTCTTATTGATAGTCATTGCATAACAAACTGATATAGGAAATTGCCTTCGCTGAAATCTAATAGGAAACTTGGTAATATCAGAAGGTGAAAGTACCATCCTTGGTATGAAAACCTTCACTCGAGCGTTCTTTCCATGTATCGTCTTAGCCTCAATAACGTGCTTGCCAATCGCAGTAACAATCAATCTAGTTCCATTACAAAGCTCGGCAGACTGGTCAATATTTCTAAGAAGCATTATAGGACAACCGACCTTAAGTCGAATTATATGATTTGGTATCCCAGAAGTCCTTATAGTGTTCAGGAACTCGACAGAATAGACATCTTCTCTATTGACGGTATCATCTTCGCCAGGGCATATGCTATCTGAACTCATGAATTCCGTGGCATCTCCAGGTAAAAGAGACATTATATAATCATTTACTTCCTGGACGATCTCATTGGTGGGAGCAAGAATAGCCCTATCATGAAAATACCGACCATCACCGATATGGTCTAATATGCTCGGATATGTGCTCTTAACTATTGCATCAATTGGTTCATCAATAGACCGAATCCGAATATCATCAGGCAGTTTGAATTCTACCTCACCATCATTATCAACACCAATTTCACCATCTCCAACCTTCAGCAGCCACTCAGCAGACTCTCTGATGCTCTCGGTCTCATCATATGAGCCGCCAGACTGTAATTTAATAGCACAGAGTCAACAATTTATATACATTTAAAATAAGTTATTTATATAAAAAGTAATTATCTAGCATAAAATTTTAGAAAAGTACCTGTAGACGAATGTTCTTCGTAAGCTTCAGGACACGACAGGAACTCCAAATTGTCTTAAATGAGCAAAGGGATGCGTGGACTATATCCTGCCTACTACCCTTTGGTATGACGGGCAATATCTGTCTGTAATCACCTCCAAAGACAACGACCAATCGACCAAACGGCTTGTTAGATTCCATACCATGATGATCTTTCATCATATCCCTTATACTGCGATCGAGTGCCTCAAAGCAAAACTTATTAGTCATGGGTGCCTCATCCCATATGATTAGCTTTGTACTCTTCAAAAGTCCTGTCAGATCACCATTTGATATGGTCTTTGACAATATTATAAAACAGTCCTTCACTGCGCGTTAAAAGATCGAACAAATTAGAATTAAATGAACATTGTTTTGAATATATAGTAGATATCTTATTAGCTAAACATCTTATTATAAGGTGTTTATTTTTGTTGAGTTGTTAGGATCTCAGTTTCTATTAAATATTAAAACAATCCTCATCTTTTAAAAGATTGTTAATAATTTTGATCAGATTAATTTACAATTTGATTCGAGCCTTTAAAATATTCAAGTCATTATCTATAATAAAAATTGATTTAGTCTTTTTTATTTAATTAGAATTAAATAAAAATAATCATAAAAACACGGGAATTATCTAATACAGGTAGTTTATAACTTTTATAAATATAAGTTATTTATCTTGCTAGAGTTGTTAGTGTAATATCCGCAATTTTGAATTTCGGTAATTTTCTTTTTTCGGCGAAAGTTCGTTTTGACAACTCACTCCTGACCGTTTCGTCATTCCGAGAATGATTAATTCTTCACTTTTTGTCATCCGAGTTCGTTTCGGTGTCGTTTTGTTGAGTTCCGTGTCCTTAATCGACTTTTTCACGTGGGAGTTCGATTTTGTAAAGTCACAATTAATTCTTGGAAACTCCAAAAATTCTGAATCTTTGCAACATTATAGAGAATCAAGTTATCTTTCCAATGGTTCAAACGGTGAGTCAATCGGAGTCCAGACGAAGGAGTTATGGTCGAAATAGCGAAGACTGCACGGTGTGCCTTTTTGGTGTTGAAGGGGGCTGTACCGTGTGCCGCGGCACACTCAGGCTGTGCCGCGGCACTAAGCTGATTCCTGGGCGTTTTTGGTGTCCCTGGGCCGCGGCACACTTGTCCTGTGCCGCGGCACACGGGCTTTTTCGTTTTTAGATTTGCGAGGAGAAAACTTCATTTTTTCTCCTCTCTTCTTCCTCCTTCATCTTAGGCGATTGTGGGCGATTCTTGGGCGATTTGAGTGCTCCAAAACTTGTAGAGATCATCTACCTCAAGTCTTGTTGTAGATTTTCGACCTCTACTTGAATCCTTCATCCAAATCAAGGTATATTTCTTGATTATCCTTCAAGTTGACTTTTTGGAGAAATTGTTCTTGATTTCGTTTCTAATACGATTTTGATACATCGATTGGTGTAGTATGATGTTATTAATCATGTTCTATGGGTTGTATATCCATATATCAAGTTTGTTTAACTCGATCGACGATTCGAGTGTTCTTGGGAATTATTGAACATTTAGTGTTCGATTAAATGTCCCAATGAGTTTCCCTTCGATAGTTTGTTGGGATTTCCGTTGTTTTGGCCTTGATTCTCGTCGTAACCATGTGTTATTGTTACTTCCGGATGTTTATAGGTGTCCGAGGATTCCGATGTTGAATTCCGTTTGGTGATTGATGATTCGTGTGGTGTTATTCTCGTAATACTCGTGGTGCTATCGCGTTCTTGATATTGTTCGGGGGTTCGGGGCTATTCGACCGCGTCCTATCCGTCGTCTCGTTGCGATTGTGATATCGAGGCAAGTACCTTGCCCATACTTTTCTTATTTTGTGTATATGATGATCGGTGATCGTATTAGTGTGTTTGTTTGGTTGTTTGAAACGAAGTTTCAAAAGATTTCGATCTGGCCTCGTTAAAGGCTTTCTTTCAAAATGCGTGTGTGTTTTGTGAACGGCGTGTTTTGGGAATTGATTATGATTTGATTATTTTGAACGTTGAAGGATTTGATGATGATACTCCTATTGTTTAAAGTTATGGAATCGTGTATTCCGTAATTAATCTTGTTATTGTGTTTTGAAGAGTTTGATAATGGTGTCGAGTTAATGGCCATCTCTAGTGAGTATTCTTAATGAACTTACATTCTTAGCATGTTAGTTTTGCATGAGTAATGGTATGTGTGTGTATGCTCACTACGGGTTAGATCCGACGGGGTCTCGGTAGGGGTCCACGGAGGTGTGGATCGACGAGCTTTGCTTTTAACCACTACGGGTTAGATCCGATGGGGTCTCGGTAGGGGTCCACGGAGGTGTGGATCGACGGTTAATTGTGGTGAATTTTACAAATGTGATTTGATATTGGTATTTCCGGAAATGAGCGCTTTTGAACGATTTTCATGATTGCATGCATCGACTAAGTGTGTAAGAGGTAAGTTGTTCGTTTGGCTTACTTGGCTAGGATGGCACAAGAGTATTTTGTTGTTTGTTTTAAATCCTTTATTTGTGGATTTTGATGTTGGGAGACGAACCTTGTGGTCGTTCTTGTGTACTGTGAGTTGATGAGATTTGGGGCTAAAATCCCAATGGTTTTGTAAAAGTCATTCTATGGATTTGGGGCTAAAATCCCAACGGGTTGGTAAATGTCATTTTTCGGAAAGTAAAGATTTGGGGCGGTGACCCCTTTTGTCTTGTGGATTTTGAAAAGTAGGATTTGATAATCCTAAATGGTTTTCTATTAAAACTCTCGATGACATTCTAAACCGTCTTATAAATTATTTCCATTGATTTATGGTATTTCGATTTTTAAAGGTTTTCTCAAACCCTTGCCTCGAGAAGTACTTTTCGTTTCGTTTGGATCTTTGAGGATTCCTGGTTATTGTTATTCGTGGAATGTGAATTGTATGGCTCGTATTTGCACTTTGTATTTGCACTAGCAAAACAGTGGAGTTTTGCTAACCCCCGAGTATTCGGGGGGTGGATGTCTATTTTTGCATTCAGGTTTTGGAGCATAACACAGGGTCGGCACGAAGGATGATGAAAGATGAACGATACTAATCACACGAGGATCCGTTGATGTCGTATTGGTCTAGTTGTATTTTCTTTTCCGCTGCAGTATCTTTTCCCCGTTGTACGGGAGTTTATTGTATTTTGACCCTGCGTGGGTATATGTTGTAATTGAGTTGTATATTTTTATTGAAAGACAAAATCTGTCTAATGAGTCATTTAGCCTTGAAGTCATTTTCGAGATGTTAATTTTTGTTACAAGCATTGTAGATCTTCGAGGAGAGGGTCTAAGGAGTGTAATATCACTGAGTGGATTGGGGGTGTTACATAAATGGTATCAGAGCCAGGTTGAGGAAACCTAGGCTATCGGGTCAAGTCGTGTTTTTTGAGTCTTTTTTCGTCTGATTTTATCTGACTGAGTAGTGTAGCGACGAGTCTTTTGAGTTGTTGGTCTTGGTTAGTATTGTGGGCGATCATCATCTTCGTGCACTGTGAATGTAAGTCTCCTTCTTTGTGTTGTGCCTCGTGTGAAACGAGCTATTTTTATGATTATTTGTTAAGTGATGGAATCCTTATGTGGATTTTGATTTCACGATATGTATTTAATCGACTCTCGTATTTGATTTATACGAGGAGTGTCGCTTGTGATGTCTTTTTTTATTGTTGTTTTTGTCCGTTCTTGATGATTTTCGAATCGATTTGCACGCTTTACAAGTTCTCTTGTGGAAGTTTTGTGCTTATACACGTTCGACTTGCTCACTAGCCGGTGCGGTAGGGTCTTTAGAGGCCTCGAATGGGGCGTGGTTTTGTTCGAATGTGGTTATTTGACTCTAATATTTTATTCTTATGAGGAGTAGTTCTTTGGATTGTGCATGTTGAACCGTATTTCTTTTATCCGTGCGTGAGTTCTTTTGTAATGACTTTCGGTATTTTACCGACCGAGTTTTATTTTGATAACCGCTTCCTTAACCGAAGTTTTTGGCATTATGGCCTTGATCGCTTTGTAAATTCTTGTGACGGTATTTAGTATTTTGTAAATGGCTTCCGTGAGTTTTTGAAATATTACCGTCATCAGCCTTTTTGGCATTTTTGTAAATGATTTTTAGCCTGGGGTTCCGACGCGGGACCCACAGCGCTATGATGTTCCGTGTGACTACCTGAAATTTTTGGGCATTCTAGCCTTTTTGGCATCGTCCTTTTTGGCATTGAATTATTTTCGAAAACTTGAGTATCTTAGAAATAAATTTCGAGACATATTTTTTTCAAATGAGTTATTTTCTTGTGGTACATCCAGGTGCCACAATATATTTCAAAATTTTTCTGCCTCGAGGACCAAAATGTTTTGAGATATTTTCAATGTTTTAGAAACACTTTTATCTAGACCCGAGGGTCGAATATTCTGAAAGTTTTCACTAAGAGAAAGTGTCCTCATTTTTATCAAATGCGAAACGGTTCTCCAAAGTCTCGATAACGATGTTTCACGTTTGTACTTTTTGAAAGGTGATACTCAAGATCAATCGGTGTTCTTCTAAATTATTTTCAAAATGAGGTTTTCGTTTTTAAAACTTATCCATTCCCGTTTGAGGGCTGGGTATATATGTATGATGTTCACGTTGTCATTTTGATGTTTGCTCCCGAGTATGACCGATTTGGCGGTGTGAGCGTTGAGTCGTTTTCCATACATTTGTTGTGTTAGCCCCTTGTGAGAGGTGGGATGTTGGTGTTGAATATTGTCGCCTCGTGGTGATTTCTGCGTTGTCGCGCATGTGCGAGCTGTTAGAGCTTGGGTTGGTATGGCCGTGTGCATCCGTGATCGTTCCGTTATGTGTCGGTTGTTTAATGTCTTGTTACCTTGCTCCTATTTTTGTGAATTTCGTGGACGAGGTCGGAGGTAATGCCCGTACTATTTTGACTTCTGTATTTTCTCTTTCTCCAGTCTATCGATTCGCTCATGTTCCTTGACACTTTATGAACCTGTTCTGTATTTCGGTTTCATCGTTCGAACGAGCTGTGATCTTGTTGTGGGCCGATCTGGTTATCGATGTGACTTTTTTTTCGAGTTCGGTTCGATTCTTGTGAACCTTGTTCGGGAGTAACATCATTTGGTTCTACTAGTCCTTTTATTCGAAGGGATCGGATTTTGAACTTCTGTATATTCTACTTTGTCGACTCATTTATGTTCGTTGACATTTCTGAGCTTGTCCTGCCCCTTGTTTTTGTTTATCGAACGAGTGTGGCATCATTTCGGAATAACTCGTTTGTCGTTGTGACTTTTTAATTTCTATTCCCTTTCATGTGGATCTTATGTGAATGCATACGTTGTTGTTTTCACCGGATCATATATTGTCTCGAGTCGAGACGTGAACCTTGGAGTTGTTGTTTGAATTTTATTGTTCTTCGTGATTCGAACATGATTGTTCGCTTTTTGGTTGTCTCGACCGTTGTGGTTCGGTCGTTTGTTTGTTCGGTTTTGTCCTCGTTTCGTGATCGTTGAGCATTCAGGCTCATTCCTAATTCCCTTAAGTTTGAGAAATTAGTCTCGTTTTCGATCTTCCAACCCTTGGGCGGTGGAATTCCGTATTAGTTCAGCGATTGGCTCGCGTTTCGATTGACGTACCGTTGGGTTGGTCAATCATATTGATTTTCGTTCGTTGTGTTTTGTGATTGTCGGATAATTGACTTGGCCATATTATCCGTTTGATGACGCTTTTCATTTGTTGGTTTTATTGTATCCCTAACAGCGACGTTGTGTTGGTCGCCGTGGAGCGTGTTTTCACGCCGTATATTCCTTTGCGTTGTTTGTAACATTTCGCCGTTGGGCGTTAGTTACGCATTCTTGTGTATCTCGTAGAGTTTTTCTTGGCGGAATATTTCTTCTCCCTACTTGTTTTAAGTTTCGGGACGAAACTTCTTTTAAGGAGGGTAGAATGTAATATCCGCAATTTCGAATTTCGGTAATTTTCTTTTTTCAGCGGAAGTTCGTTTTGACAACTCACTCCTGACTGTTTCGTCATTCCGAGAATGATTAATTCTGCACTTTTTGTCATCCGAGTTCGTTTCGGTGTCGTTTTGTTGAGTTCCGTGTCCTTAATCGACTTTTTCACGTGGGAGTTCGACTTTGTAAAGTCACCATTAATTCTTGGAAACTCCAAAAATACTGACTCTTTGCAACATTATAGAGAATCAAGTTAGCTTTCCAATGGTTCAAACGGTGAGTCAATCGGAGTCCAGACGAAGGAGTTATGGTCGAAATAGCGAAGACTGCACGGTGTGCCTTTTTGGTGTTGAAGGGGGCTGTACCGTGTGCCGCGGCACACTCAGGCTGTGCCGCGGCACACTCAGGCTGTGCCGCGGCACTAAGCTGATTCCTGGGCGTTTTTGGTGTCCCTGGGCCGCGGCACACTTGTCCTGTGCCGCGGCACACGGGCTTTTTCTGCGTTTTTTAGCAGATTTGCGAGGAGAAAAACTTCATTTTTTCTCCTCTCTTCTTCCTCCTTCATCTTAGGCGATTGTGGGCGATTCTTGGGCGATTTGAGTGCTCCAAAACTTGTAGAGATCATCTACCTCAAGTCTTGTTGTAGATTTTCGACCTCTACTTGAATCCTTCATCCAAATCAAGGTATATTTCTTGATTATCCTTCAAGTTGACTTTTTGGAGAAATTGTTCTTGATTTCGTTTCTAATCCGATTTTGATACATCGATTGGTGTAGTATGATGTTATTAATCATGTTCTATGGGTTGTATATCCATATATCAAGTTTGTTTAACTCGATCGACGATTCGAGTGTTCTTGGGAATTATTGAACATTTAGTGTTCGATTAAATGTCCCAATGAGTTTCCCTTCGATAGTTTGTTGGGATTTCCGTTGTTTTGGCCTTGATTCTCGTCGTAACCATGTGTTATTGTTAATTCCGGAGGTTTATAGGTGTCCGAGGATTCCGATGTTGAATTCCGTTTGGTGATTGATGATTCGTGTGGTGTTATTCTCGTAATACTCGTGGTGCTATCGCGTTCTTGATATTGTTTGGGGGTTCGGGGCTATTCGACCGCGTCCTATCCGTCGTCTCGTTGCGATTGTGATATCGAGGCAAGTACCTTGCCCATACTTTTCTTATTTTGTGGATATGATGATCGGTGATCGTATTAGTGTGTTTGTTTGGTTGTTTGAAACGAAGTTTCAAAAGATTTTGGTTTGGCCTCGTTAAAGGCTTTCTTTCAAAATGCGTGTGTGTTTTGTGAACGGCGTGTTTTGGGAATTGATTATGATTTGATTATTTTGAACGTTGAAGGATTTGATGATGATACTCCTATTGTTTAAAGTTATGGAATCGTGTATTCCGTAATTAATCTTGTTATTGTGTTTTGAAGAGTTTGATAATGGTGTCGAGTTAATGGCCATCTCTAGTGAGTATTCTTAATGTACTTACATTCTTAGCATGTTAGTTTTGCATGAGTAATGGTGTGTGTGTGTATGCTCACTACGGGTTAGATCCGACGGGGTCTCAGTAGGGGTCCACGGAGGTGTGGATCGACGAGCTTTGCTTTTAACCACTACGGGTTAGATCCGATGGGGTCTCGGTAGGGGTCCACGGAGGTGTGGATCGACGGTTAATTGTGGTGAATTTTACAAATGTGATTTGATATTGGCATTTCCGGAAATGAGTGCTTTTGAACGGTTTTCATGATTGCATGCATCGACTAAGTGTGTAAGAGGTAAGTTGTTCGTTTGGCTTACTTGGCTAGGATGGCACAAGAGTATTTTGTTGTTTGTTTTAAATCCTTTATTTGTGGATTTTGATGTTGGGAGACGAACCTTGTGGTCGTTCTTGTGTACTGTGAGTTGATGAGATTTGGGGCTAAAATTCCAATGGTTTTGTAAAAGTCATTCTATGGATTTGGGGCTAAAATCCCAACGGGTTGGTAAATGTCATTTTTCGGAAAGTAAAGATTTGGGGCGGTGACCCCTTTTGTCTTGTGGATTTTGAAAAGTAGGATTTGATAATCCTAAATGGTTTTCTATTAAAACTCTCGATGGCATTCTAAACCGTCTTATAAATTATTTCCATTGATTTATGGTATTTCGATTTTTAAAGGTTTTCTCAAACCCTTGCCTCGAGAAGTACTTTTCGTTTCGTTTGGATCTTTGAGGATTCCTGGTTATTGTTATTCGTGGAATGTGAATTGTATGGCTCGTATTTGCACTTTGTATTTGCACTAGCAAAACGGTGGAGTTTGCTAACCCCAGTATTCGGGGTGGAAGTCTATTTTTGCATTCAGGTTTTGGAGCATAACACAGGGTCGGCACGAAGGATGATGAAAGATGAACGATACTAATCACACGAGGATCCGTTGATGTCGTATTGGTCTAGTTGTATTTTCTTTTCCGCTGCAGTATCTTTTCCCCGTTGTACGGGAGTTTATTGTATTTTGACCCCTGCGTGGGTATATGTTGTAATTGAGTTGTATATTTTTATTGAAAGACCAAATCGGTCTACTGAGTCATTTAGCCTTGAAGGCATTGTCGAGATGTTAAATGTTGTTACCAGCCTGGTAGATCTTCGAGGAGAGGGTCTACGGCGTGTAATATCCCTGAGTGGATTGGGGGTGTTACAGTTAGGATCTGGGTTTCAATTATTTACACAAAGCCAATTATCTATTAGCTATCTAATTGGCAATGTTATACGCTCCCAGGAGAATCGGTTAACATGCTTGGAATAATTGAAACACGCATGAGCATAAAAGTGAGAATTTAAAACCCAAGATAAGTGAATATGATTCACAAATATAAGTTGATAGAGAAATGTGAATCGAGACAATTACAACGATATTGAAATACTCCTAGATTTTGGCGCCGTGCTCGCATGTACTTATAGCATTCATATAGACCACTTCAATAACAGCAACACATCTAGGGCACTGGTTGTGCGGAAGTTGTCTTTCTAGATGCGATAAAAATTCTTCGTCACTTGAATTACAGAATAGTGGAACACCAAGGTAGTTAGGAAGCTTAAATTTCATTTTTGAAAGTCTTTTTTTTTTTTCAGTTGCCATCTGCATGATGTCACATAGTATGCGCTCTTAGAATTATCCTCCAATATCGACAACCCTTGAATTCCCTCTCCTCTATGTTTTTTTTCACCACTAAACAGCTTCATGAAGTTTAAACAATATGTGGCTTCATGGTGATTGAGGTTTAGGGCGATAATCATTAATTCAAATGCTTCGTCTTCATTTTGTTCGACGAAGAACTTTAACTACAAAAAAATGAAATAGTAATAAAATTAGGAGAAGATGAGATAAAAATAATTAGTAACTAATTAGATATTAATGTACTAATGATTTTCTGAACAGTGCTTCACGATTTTTAGAAGCCACCAGTTTATCTAACATTGGAGGAGAAACATCATGTTGCATGTCAAAACTAAGCCGCTGCAAAATACTTGTTGTGTTACCCAACTCAAAGAAGAGTCGACAGCTGGGAATCGTAGTATTGTTTGTAGGTATAAATTAAAAATTTGTTTATATATACAATAACGCGCAGTGAATGAAGAACCTATGAAACCTGCAAATTACCTGGCGCTAGCGTTTGCCCAGTCCTTCGGTGATTGACGTGCAAGCTTTTGCATAATGCACATGATTAAATCATGTGGTAGATTTGTAGTTGCATAGTTATCGATAATCATCATTCTTTTCGAATCAAACATTTTGAGATAAACACAGGTATTCTGACCTTGTGGTATGAGGAATGTCATTTCTTGTTTATATAACCAACGGTTTTTAGGAATGAGGAGTGGCTGTGTGATAAGTATTCGGCTCCCAAGAAATCTCATAAATCTAACTGAAAGTTGCCCTCGGGTCCCTATTTGAAGCCGAAATATTTTTAAATCAATTAATTGTTTATAGGATTTATGATGATTATTGGTGCCCTATAAAATCTTGTAAATATAACTAACTAATGGATAAGATGATAAATATTATAAATAGCTAAATTGTGGCAGAATATAATTTGAATTGTTTTATATATATTAAATAATTTTAGACCATTTTTTTCTGCTGGAATTTGCTACGTAGGCTTATAGCTAAAATTATGGAAAAATGAACAAACTATTTTGAATGGCAAAATATAATTGAAATGATTTTAAATCATTTATTTTTTGCTGGAATTTGCCACGTAGGATTTTGTTTAGCTAAAATTGTGGAAAAATGAACAAACTATTTTGAATGGCAAAATATAATTGAAATGATTTTAAATCATTTAATTTTTGCTGGAATTTGCCACCTGGGATTTTGTTTAGCTAAAATTGTGGAAAATGAACAAACTATTTTGAATGACAAAATATAATTGAAATGATTTTAAATCATTTATTTTTTGCTGGAATTTGCCACGTTGGATTTTGTTTAGCTAAAATTTTGGAAAATGAACAAACTATTTTGAATGGCAAAATATAATTGAAATGATTTTAAATCGTTTATTTTTTGCTGGAATTTACTACGTAGAATTTTGTCCCATGTGGCATGTCTCTCCTTTCATTTAAATCATGTGGCAGATTTGTAATTGCGTAGTTATCGATAATCATCAAACATTTTGAGATAAACACATGTATTTGACCTTGTGGTATGAGGAATGTCATTTCTTGTTTATATAACCAACGGTTTTTAGGAATGAGGTGTGGCTGTGTGATAAGTATTCGGCTCCCAAGAAATCTCATAAATCTAACTGAAAGTTGCCCTCGGGTCCCAATTTGTAGCCGAAATATTTTTAAATCAATTAATTTTTTATAGGATTTATGATGAGTATTGGTGCCCTACAAAATCTTGTAAATATAACTAACTAATGGATAATATGATAAATATTATAAATAGCTAAAATTGTGGCAGAATATAATTTGAATTGTTTTATATATATGAAATAATTTTAGACCATTTTTTTTCTGCTGGAATTTGCCACGTAGGCTTATAGCTAAAATTGTGAAAAAATGAACAAACTATTTTGAATGGCAAAATATAATTGAAATGATTTTAAATCATTTATTTTTTACTGGAATTTGCCACGTAGGATTTTATTTAGCTAAAATTGTGGAAAAATGAACAAACTATTTTGAATGGCAAAATATAATTGAAATGATTTTAAATCATTTATTTTTTGCTGGAATTTGCTACGTAGGATTTTGTTTAGCTAAAATTGTGGAAAAATGAACAAACTATTTTGAATGGCAAAATATAATTGAAATGATTTTAAATCATTTATTTTTTACTGGAATTTGCCACGTAGGATTTTGTTTAGCTAAAATTTTGGAAAAATGAACAAACTATTTTGAATGGCAAAATATAATTGAAATGATTTTAAATCATTTATTTTTTGCTGGAATTTGCTACGTAGAATTTTGTCCCATGTGGCATGTCTCTCCTTTCATTTAAATCATGTGGCAGATTTGTAATTGCATAGTTATCGATAATCATCAAACATTTTGAGATAAACACATGTATTTGACCTTGTGGTATGAGGAATGTCATTTCTTGTTTATATAACCAATGGTTTTTAGGAATGAGGAGTGGTTGTGTGATAAGTATTCGGCTACCAAGAAATCTCATAAATCTAACTGAAAGTTGCGCTCGGGTCCCTATTTGTAGCTGAAATATTTTTAAATCAATTAATTTTTTATAGGATTTATGATGAGTATTGGTGCCCTACAAAATCTTGTAAATCTAACTAACTAATGGATAATATGATAAATATTATAAATAGCTAAAATTGTGGCAGAATATAATTTGAATTGTTTTATATATATGAAATAGTTTTAGACCATTTTTTTTTCTGCTGGAATTTGCCACGTAGGCTTATAGCTAAAATTGTGGAAAAATGAACAAACTATTTTGAATGGCAAAATATAATTGAAATGATTTTAAATCATTTATTTTTTGCTGGAATTTGCCACTAGGATTTTGTTTAGCTAAAATTGTGGAAAAATGAACAAACTATTTTGAATGACAAAATATAATTGAAATGATTTTAAATCATTTATTTTTTCTGGAATTTGCTACGTAGGATTTTTGTCCCATGTGGCATGTCTCTCCTTTCATTTAAATCATGTGGCCGATTTGTAATTGCGTAGTTATCGATAATCATCATTCTTTTCGAATCAAATATTTTGAGAAAAACACATGTATTTGACCTTGTGGTATAAGGAATGTCATTTCTTGTTTATATAACCAACGGTTTTTAGGAATGAGGAGTGGCTGTGTGATAAGTATTCGGCTCCCAAGAAATCTCATAAATCTAACTGAAAGTTGCCTTCGGGTCCCTATTTGTTGCTGAATTTTTTTTAAATCAATTAATTTTTTATAGGATTTATGATGAGTATTGTTGCCCTACAAAATCTTGTAAATCTAACTAACTAATGGATAATATGATAAATATTATAAATAGCTAAAATTGTGGCAGAATATAATTTGAATTGTTTTATATATATGAAATAATTTTAGACCATTTTTTTTTGCTGGAATTTGCCACGTAGGCTTATAGCTAAAATTGTGGAAAAATGAATAAACTATTTTGAATGGCAAAATATAATTGAAATAATTTTAAATCATTTATTTTTTGCTGGAATTTGCCACGTAGGATTTTATTTAGCTAAAATTGTGGAAAAATGAACAAACTATTTTGAATGGCAAAATATAATTTAAATGATTTTAAATCATTTATTTTTGGCTGGAATTTGCCACGTAGGATTTTGTTTAGCTAAAATTGTGGAAAAATGAACAAACTATTTTGAATGGAAAAATATAATTGAAATGATTTTAAATCATTTATTTTTTGCTGGAATTTGCCACGTAGGATTTTGTTTAGCTAAAATTGTGGAAAAATGAACAAACTATTTTGAATGGCAAAATATAATTGAAATGATTTTAAATCATTTATTTTTTTGCTGGAATTTGCTACGTAGGATTTTGTCCCATGTGGCATGTCTCTCCTTTCATTTAAATCATGTGGCAGATTTGTAATTGCATAGTTATCGATAATCATCAAACATTTTGAGATAAACACATGTATTTGATCTTGTGGTATGAGGAATGTCATTTCTTGTTTATATAACCAACTGTTTTTAGGAATGAGGAGTGGCTGTGTGATAAGTATTCGGCTCCCAAGAAATCTCATAAATCTAACTGAAAGTTCCTCTCGCGTTCTATTTGTAGATGAAATATTTTTAAATCAATTAATTTTTTATAGGATTTATGATGAGTATTGGTGCCCTACAAAATCTTGTAAATCTAACTAACTAATGGATAAGATGATAAATATTATAAATAGCTAAAATTGTGGCAGAATATAATTTGAATTGTTTTATATATATGAAATAATTTTAGACTATTTTTTTCTGCTGGAATTTGCCACATAGGCTTATAGCTAAAATTGTGGAAAAATGAACAAACTATTTTGAATGGCAAAATATAATTGAAATGATTTTAAATCATTTATTTTTTGTTGGAATTTGCCACGTAGGATTTTGTTTAGCTAAAATTGTGGAAAAATGAACAAACTATTTTGAATGGCAAAATATAATTGAAATGATTTTAAATCATTTATTTTTTACTGGAATTTGCCACGTAGGTTTTTGTCCTACGTGGCATGTCTCTCCTTTCATTTTCATCACCACTTTTCATATATATATATATATATATTCTCCTATGTGGAGACTCTGCGGACGTAGAAGACGTTGCCTCGAACCATACTAAATTCTGTTTCTATTACTTGCTTTTTTATTTCTGCTTATTGCCTGTGGTTTTATGTTATACTTGCTTTGAAAAATTCTATACGCATCAAGCATATATGGGAATACTTAGTTGCTGTAACTACAACAACTTATTTGAAATCTTTCGCTATGCAAAATCTTCGAAAAAGAGTACTCCTTATTCACCCCCAAGCTTGTTGGAAATTGGTTTTAGAAAAATGAGTTTTAACTCAAAACCAATTTAATAATGATAAAATATTTAATTCTTGGGAATTAAATAATAAATTGTGAATCTACGCTTCGAGAAGATGAACGTAGGATTTTTATTTTCTCAAAACCGATTTCCGGTGAGTGAGAAATAAATGATTAAAGTTGGCCATTTAATTGAAAAGGTGAAGAGTTAACGAGGTTTGAAAGCCCATCTGATCTGGGACCTGTCTGATCGGACTTGTCTGATCTGGGACCTGTCTGATCGGACTTGTCGACTGGGACCTTCGATCGACTCTGTCTGATCGACTGTCTGATCTGGGACCTGTCGATCGACTGTCCGATCTGGGACCTGTCGATCGACTGTCGATCTCGGGACTGCTCTCGACTGTCCGATCTCGACTGGCCCGATCGGGACTGTCGATCGACTGTCGATCGGGATCTGTCTGCTACGACTGTCTCGATCTGGAACCTGTTTGATCCGGAACTTATCTGATCTGGAATTTGGTCTCGTCTGAAAAGAAGCAGATTGAGAACTTAGCTTCTGGAATATGACTCTTCACACTCCATAATGTAACGTCCAAATTAAATGAGAATTATGGAGTTTTAATTTGTTGTAACTCCCCACATTATGGAGATTTAATTTGTTGTAACTCCTGAGCTGGAGGATTAAAGAGAATTAATGGCACTTTAATTTGTTGTAACTCCCCACCTGATGGAGTGGAATTGGACCCTATAAAAGGGGGTCTTATGCATTTCATTTCATACAATCAGAACATAGAAAAATACAAGCATACCTCATATTGAAGAATATTTCCCTCTTGTTTCGTGCCCGATTTCCAACACTTGAACGTTCACGAGTTCCGAGTTTTGGAGAGCACCTAACTCGAAACAAATAGCAGTTGTATCTTGGGGACATATTGCCTGAGCCGTCTGCTCTTATACGGGGGCAAAATTGTCTTACGGAAAGAGTTATCTCGCCTCTGCTAAAGTTGTAATTTTCAATTCAGCTTTTAATTTATTTAGATTGTATTAGGTTGCCTTATTTGTAATTTTTATTGTAATTACATTGTTGGAAATTCACAGAGGAACCAACAATCGTAAGACAATTTCTTCATTTATATTCTCTGTAATTTCCAATGGCGACCGATGCTGATGCCACAGCCACGCCATTGCCAAAGTCAGCACCTACCATTGCGTACCAGCCGAGAAACCCGAGAAATTTTCGGGTGTTGATTTTAAAAGATGGCAGCAAAAGATGCTATTTTATCTCACTACCCTGGGACTTGCTGTTTACCTCAAGGATGATCCTCCTGTGGTCAGTGAGACGGAAACTGATCGTACGAAGCGTTTTGCTTACGATCAATGGTTTAACGACGACTTTATGTGCCGTAATACAATATTGAATGGGCTGATGGATTCTCTGTACAACGTGTACAGTCAAATCAAGACTTCCAAAGAGCTTTGGAATTCTTTGGAGAAAAAGTATAAAACCGATGATGCTGGTGCCAAGAAATTTGTGATCGGACGCTACCTGGATTTTCAGATAACGGACTACAAAACCGTTATCGAACAAGTCCAACAATTTCAATTGATTGTGCATGAAATCAATGCTGAAGGAATGATCCTTCCTGAACCGTTTGTTGTGGGAACGGTAATTGAGAAGTTGCCTCCTAGTTGGAAGGACTTCAAAAATTACCTGAAACACAAACGAAAGGAAATGAGCTTAGAGGATTTGGTTGTTCGACTCAGAATTGAGGAAGACAACCGAAAATCTGATTCTAAGTTCAAGAGAGGTCCTATGGAGGCCAAAGTAAATTTGCTTGAACATGGGTCCTCTAGCAAAAAGAGGAAACTGAACCATGTTCAGGATAAAGGGAAAAACCGTTTAAGGCAAAGAAATTCACTGGAAATTGTCACAACTGTGGTAAACCAAACCATAAGGCAAAAGACTGTCGCTTGCCAATAAGTTCAACTGGTTAGCGAAACAAAGGCAAACGAGTTGCCAATGTGGTTGAACATGGCGATGTTGACATGCCAGATCTGGAGCTGTCAGCTATGGTTGAGGAGCTGGACGAGGAGGTCTCAGCCATGGTGATTGAAACCAATATGGTGGAGAATCACCGCGCCTGGTACGTTGATACTGGGGCTACTCGTCGCGTTGATACCAGGCGCGGTGATTCTCCACCAATACAGGAGCTCCTTCTTAAGGATGTGCTGCATGTCCCAGACGTCCGAAGAAATTTAGTTTCAGGCTCTTTACTAGTTAGTCATGGGTTTAGACTAGTTTTTGAGTCTGAAAAATTTATTATGAGCAAGTTTGGAATGTTCCTTGGTCGAGGTTATCTTGACAGGGGATTATTCAAAATGAATGTGATGCCTGTAAGCCGTGAAGGCAAGAACAAAAATAATAATAAGAATGCTCCTTCTTCTGTTTACTTGCTCGAGTGTTCAGATTTATGGCATTCTAGATTGGGACATGTTGGTCTAAAATCAATTAAAAGACTAATTAATCTAGAATTAATTCCAAAAACCCATGTTGAACTTAATAAGAAATGCGAAGTATGTGTTGAAGCAAAAATGGCTAAATTGCCTTTTCATTCAGTGGAAAGGAATACTACTCCTCTAGAATTAATTCACACTGATGTGTGTGACTTAAAATTTGTGCAAACTAGAGGAGGTAAAAAATACTTCGTCACTTTTATAGATGATTGCACAAGATATTGCTATGTGTTTCTTTTGAGAAGCAAAGATGAAGCGATTGAGGCATTTAAGATGTATAAAAATGAAGTTGAAAATCAACTTAATCAGAAATAAAAGTCAAGTGACAGAGGAGGTGAGTATGTAGCACCGTTTGAACAATTATGTGCTGATTCAGGCATAATTCATCAAACGACTGCTCCTTATGCTCCTCAGTCAAATGGAGTTGCCGAAAGAAAAAATCGAACCCTGAAAGAAATGATGAATGCTTTATTAATAAGCTCGGGTTGCCGCAGAACATGTGGGGGGAAGCTATTCTTACAGCTAACCACATTCTGAATAAAGTGCCACACAAAGGGAAAGATAAAACTCCGTATGAGTTATGGAAAGGGCGCAAGCCTTCTTTTAAATATTTTAAAGTGTGGGGGTGATTGGCAAAGGTTGAAGTACCTGAACCAAAACAAGTAAGAATCGGTCCAAAGACAGTTGATTGCATATTCATAGGTTATGCATACAACAGTAGTGCATATCGATTTCTGATTCATAAATCTGAAATTCCTGATATGCATGAAGGAACTGTCATTGAATCAAGAAATGCCATTTTCTTTGAAAATGTTTATCCTTGTAAAGAAAGGATTGTGACAAACTCAAACAAAAGAACTCTTGAAACTGCAAGTAGTTCAAATCCTATAAATGAAGAGCCAAGAAAGAGTAAGAGAGCTCGAAAGTCTAAGTCATTTGGTCCTGACTTTGAGACCTTTGCAGTTGATGATGATCCAAAGTCTATACAGGAAGCTTATACTAGTCCTGATGCTCCTTTTTGGAAGGAAGCTATTTATAGTGAAATGGATTCCATCATGCAAAATTCTACTTGGGAACTGGTTGAAATTCCGCCAGGATGTAAGCCTTTAGGATGTAAATGGATCCTAAAGAGGAAATACAAAGATGACTGGTCAATAGACAAGTTTAAGGCCCGGCTTGTTGCCAAAGGGTTTAAACAGAAAGAAGGTTATGATTTCTTCGATACATATTCACCAGTAACCAGAATAACTTCCATTCGAGTGCTTATTGCTATTGCTGCATTGCACAATCTTGAAATTCATCAAATGGATGTGAAAACTGCATTCTTGAATGGTGAACTAGAAGAAGAAATTTATATGGAACAACCTGAAGGTTTCATTGCGCCTGGTCAGGAAAAGAAAATGTGTAAACTATTGAAGTCATTATATGGACTAAAACAAGCTCCTAAACAATGGCATATGAAGTTTGACATAATTATGTTGGGAAATGGATTCAAGATCAACGAATGTGACAAATATGTGTATATTAAAGGCACATCGGAGTCATTTGTCATAGTTTGTCTATATGTAGACGATAAGTTGATCATGGGTAGTAACAATGAAGTAATTGTGAATACAAAAAGGATGTTAAGTAGAAACTTCGACATGAAGGATTTGGGTTTAGCTGATTTAATTCTTGGAATTAAAATTATGAGAAAGTCAAAAGGTATCTTCTTATCACAATCTCATTATGTTGAGAAAGTGCTCAAGAAGTTTAACGCTTTTGATAGCCCACCTGTTAAAACACCTGTTGATACTAGTATTCACTTAAGTAAGAACAGAGATGATCCAGTGGCTCAAGTCGAATATTCAAGAGTAATCGGAAGCCTGATGTACATTACAAATTGTACACGACTAGACTTGGCATTTGTTGTAAATAAGTTGAGCACGTTCACGAGTAATCCGAGTAAAGAGCACTGGAATGCACTGACTAGGGTTTTAAGATACTTAAAGTACACTCTATGTTATGGGCTATTTTATAGTAATTATCCTGCAGTTTTGGAAGGATATACTGATGCTAATTGGATTTCAGACACGAAAGACTCCCACTCTACAAGTGGGTATGTATTTACTATTGGGGGTGGAGCTATATTTTGGAAATCAAGCAAGCAGACTTGTATAGCCCGATCCACCATGGAATCGGAATTTATAGCTCTAGATAAAGCTGGAGAAGAAGCTGAATGGCTCCGTAACTTTCTTGAGGATATTCCATGCTGGAAAAAGCTTGTGCCTAGTGTTATGATTCATTGCGATAGCCAAGCTGCAATTGGAAGAGCACAGAGCCTTATGTATAATGGTAAATCTCGACACATTCGCCGGAGACATAATACCGTGCGACAATTGATCAAAAATGGAGTTATATCTATTGACTATGTGAAGTCAAATGTTAATTTGGCGGATCCACTCACAAAAGGTCTGAATAGAGATCAATTTCATAAACTGCTAGAGGGAATGGGGTTAAAATCCACATCTTGGAAGAACAATCATAGTGGTAACCCAACCTTGAAGAATGGAGATCCCAGAAACTTGGTTCAATGGGAAAACAAAATTATGAAAGTTCTATTGTAAAGCGCTTATAATAAATCCATCCCTATAGAGCAGAATAAGTGCTAAGTCCTGTGATTGTGGTGAGGTTAAGTCTCTAGACTTTTAATGGTTCCTTGTCCTTGGAAAGGAGAAGTATTACAGGGTACTTTATAAAAGGAGACCACCTATCTAAGTGTGAGGACGGGCCGCCTTGAATAAACACTTAGGAAACCAAGATGTTGTCCATGGCCCAAACGGACACAACTATGAGAACGGAAGGTGTTGAAACATTGTTGTGTAAGTGTCGTTGACTCGGTATACACCAAGGAGGATTAGTTCAAGGCACAATGTCCACTAAGCCGCCGATATATCCGACGATATCTTACTAAGGAAGGTTCAAAGCCACAAACTACCTTTCCCCATGCAGCAGTGTTTTACGGAAACTGGGTATGTGAGTTTGCATTCATGCATGCATTTATTTTCACTCGTGTGGGGATTGTTGGAAATTAGTTTTAGAAAAATGAGTTTTAATTCAAAACCAATTTAATAATGATAAAATATTTAATTCTTGGGAATTAAATAATAAATTGTGAATCTACGCTTCGAGAAGATGAACGTAGGATTTTTATTTTCTCAAAACCGATTTCTGGTGAGTGAGAAATAAATGATTAAAGTTGGCCATTTAATTGAAAAGGTGAATAGTTAACGAGGTTTGAAAACCCATCTGATCTGGGACATGTCTGATCGGACTTGCGATCGGGACTGTCATCGGACTTGTCTCGACTGGGACTCGATCTCGACTGCCCTGATCCGACTGTCGATCGGACCTGTCGATCTGGGACTCCGATCTCGACTGTCGATCTGGGACTGTCTCGATCGACTGTCTAATCTGGGACCTGTATGATCTAACCTGTCTGATCTGGGACTCCGCCTCGATCTCGACTGTCGATCCGGGACTGTCTCGATCCGACTGTCCGATCGACTGCCTGATCGACTGTCTGATCTGGGACATGTCTGTTCTGACCTATCTGATCTGGAACCTGTCTGATCCGGAACCTATCTGATCTGGAATTTGATCTCGTCTAAAAAGAAGCAGATTGAGAACTTAGCTTCTGGAATATGACTCTTCACACTCCATAATGTAACGTCCAAATTAAATGAGAATTATGGAGTTTTAATTTGTTGTAACTCCCCACATTATGGAGATTTAATTTGTTGTAACTCCTGAGCTGGAGGATTAAAGAGAATTAATGGCACTTTAATTTATTGTAACTCCCCACCTGATGGAGTGGAATTGGACCCTATAAAAGGGGGTCTTATGCATTTCATTTCATACAATCAGAACATAGAAAAATACAAGCATACCTCATATTGAAGAATATTTCCCTCTTGTTTCGTGCCCAGTTTCCAGCACTTGAACGTTCGCCGGAGTTCTGAGTTTTGGAGAGCACCTAACTCAGAAACAAATAACAGTTGTATCTTGGGGATATATTGCCTGAGCCGTCTGCTCTTATACGGGGGCAAAATTGTCTTACGGAAATAGTTATCTCGCCTCTGCTAAAGTTGTAATTTTCAATTCAGCTTTTAATTTATTTAGATTGTATTAGGTTGCCTTATTTGTAATTTTTATTGTAATTACATTGTTGGAAATTCACAGAGGAACCAACAAAGCTGTTATTTAAGTATAGTATGACCAACAATTATGAACATAGTTATGAATTAATTTGTGTTCTTGAAGAAGTTCTTGATATATAACATGTCAAGATGATTATATGCTGAGTTGCTAGTATTTTCGAACATGAATATGAATTTGACATCTAGAAACCAAGATTCTGACTGGATGGTTATATAGGAGCACCGTACTTTACTACATTTCTGATTGTTGATTATGATGGGATAGTTATATAGGAGCACTGTACTTTACTACATTTCTGATAATCTGTATGATTACAATATTGAACTGGAAATAGGAAAACTACATAATTAAAATTATTAAACCAAAACGGAAAATTGATGCGAGTAGAATTCTTTCTACGAGATTTTGAATTGCTTGCATGTTTTGCCAACTTACTAAGATCTTCTATTTATACTGACTTCCACGAGGAGAGAGTGGTGCCGAGTCGGACAGACCGAGATCAAGCCGAGTGGTGCTAGTAGGACAAACGGACGAACGGTGCACGCGCATATGACCAAGCTAACACCAAAACTTGGTGCATAGTCTCGATTAGTGTTGCACACTCTACCACTCTCTTTACTTATTAATTCTATCAAACTTTCTCATATTTCAATATAAGTTGAGACTTCTCTTTTTCCACAGATAATACACAATTTTCTTTAAAGTGGATAACTCTAAACATTTATTTTCTCGGCCTTGAAGATTAATTTTAGAAAAATAAATATACTATTTTAATTTACTCTAAATATAAATTGCTCCACACATAAGCTGGACTTTTAACCCCCATAATCGGGATTTTTTATTTGCATGTAGCGTCGTACTTATATATATATAGGTGTGCCCTTTTTGTTCACTAGATCACTGATGTTACCGAGCTGATCGGTCACCAAGAACCGGATTAATCTCTGAAGTTTATCTGAGAAAATCCGAATATGTGTAGTATTAATCTCTCTCTCTCTGTGTATATTTCTTTCTCTCTCTCTCTCTGTAAAATACTGTAATCTCAGAAGTATGGTTAACCTTTAAAAGAAATGCTTCTCCCCTATTTATAGAAGGGGGGGCTGCCTGTCCTTGAGATCTTTTCCTGATTTTATAGAAGATCCCAGATATTCAGGAATTCAGGCTGCGATTTCCCATCCCTGGATATCCGGGATTGGGGGACTGCGGTTTACCAGCCCCTGAATCTCTGGGATTATGTCAGGTATGTCAAGATCTACCTTTCCGAGAGCTCAACCTTCATGAGCCCGGTGATTTCCGACCCCGGGTATGACTAGGCAGGTCAATTCATATTACAAAGGGCCACTTAAGTCGGGACACTCTTATCTAAGTCCATAGGTCGGCGAGACCTCTTAGGTCGACACACTCTTATTTCAGTCCATAGATCGGCGAGACCTCTTAAGTCGGCACACTCTTATTTGAGTCCATAGATCTGCGAGACCTCTTAGGTCGGCACACTCTTATTTGAGTCCATAGGTCGTCGAGACCTCTGAGGTCGGTACAGTCTTATCTGAGTCCATAGGTCGGACTTCATTCGTCTAGGTATCCTCTCCTTTATTCAGGGATCGGTACGTCGGTTTATGTTGGGCTTCTTTATACCGGGTTTTTAGGAAGCATACATTTGTCGTCCTATCAACCAGTCCCCCCTACTCTAGTCGAACTGTAAGACCGAGTAGATTAAGATTTGTTTGTGAACTGACGACCTCGATGCGGTCGCCCTTGGGAATCCCGTTCCTAGGTAACGAGGCTCCTCGAGATTCGTGCGCCTTTATATCAATGTCTTCTCCTTTCCTTGCCTCTTAACCGTCGCATCTATGCTTAGGTCCAGGTGTCAGCCTGCTATAGGTCGGATGAGGCGGTGTCAAATCTAAGCCGTTCTTTCACAGAAGGCATCGGACGCTCCAAATCGCCCGTTATCTTCTTGGTTTTCTCCCTTCTCCCCTATAAAAAGAGATCTTCTACTCCCTCCGCCACTTACGTTTTTTATTTCGCTGAGCACTAGTGTGAGAGAGTCTTTCGGCGACATCTGCGATCCTGGTTTCCTACTTCCGGTGGTGCTTTTGCTATCTTCCTCCGGTGTTCTTTTTTCCACTCAATCTCATGGGTATGTTTATCTAAACACCTGCACTCTTCTTCTTCTTCTTCTTTATTTTTTTGTTTGTTACCTATATTTTCCTTTATTCTCTCCCTCCATTTTCTTCCTTTTACGATGTCTTCCGCCTCCGATTCTCAAAATCTCTCCGGCCAATCGGCCGTGGACCCCTTTTTAGAAGGTTTGTCTTCTTCCGATGGGGATTCGGGGGGTAGGTCGGAGCGATCTATAGGCTCCTCCCTTCGTCTCAGAGACAAACCTCTAGGTGATGTGGATTGGTCCGAGCTGCGCGACATTCCCTCTAACCTTCCTTATGGCATCCCTATGATCATCGTAGATCCCCCGTCTCCTCCTCCTACGGGTGAGGTAACTGTTACTGGCCTTTTAGCTGATCCGTATCAAGCGGTCGCACGAGCTACTCGGGTTCTTCCTCCTCATCCTCTGTCTAGGACTAGTCCAGCCGCATTGGCCAGCTTTATGAAATTTCTCAGGCTTCCTCCGGGGTGGGAATTTGTCACGCCTCAGGCTCGCGACACCCCTGATCACCCTCCTCCAGGTCATATTACTTGGTTTGTGGATCACGTGAGCAGTGGTCTCCGCTTCCCTCTTCACCCCTTCTTTGTTTCTATTTATGTTAAATATAACCTTCTCCTCAACCAGTTTTCCCCCAACTCTTTTCGCTATATGGTTGATTTCTTGTGTTATGTCATTATAGACACGAGGAACCCGACCTGGATTTTTTCAATTTTTGCTTCGGGCTAAAGAGCTTTAAAGGCTCCTTTTACTTGACTTCCCGGAACAATGCCCATTTCTTCACCCACCTCCCTTCCAATGTGAAGTACTTGAGATCATGCTTCTTTTTTCTCCGGCTCCCTTCGGTTGACTCCTGGGGCTTCCCCACGGAATGGACGCAAACCACTCCGAGCCAAGCTCCTATTCCCAGGCGCAGTTCTATCCGAGCTGGGTGGGTTGAGAAGGTTCGTGAATGGAACGTCATTCCTTACAATGCTTTCCAGCTGACGCAATTTCATGATCTTTTATTCCATTATGGGCTAAGCTCGAATCCTTATCCATCTATTCCCGATAATGGTAGGATTTAACGGTTCTTTCCTAATATAATTTTTATTATTTTGTTTTTCGGCTATCTTACTGACCTATTGTATTGTTCTTCGTAGATCGCTTCATGCGGACCTGCCAATCCGATGCTTCCAAGCCTGCTGAACCGACGAATGAGAAGGTCCCTAGGTCGACAAATCCCCCTAAAGAGAGGGCGGAGGGCTCGTCCAAAACCAAGCAGAAGCCCTCGTCCCGACCCAAGATTGGGGTGACTCTCCCCTCCGACGTGGATCCTCCCTTGACTACTGGGCGGAGCTCTGCCAGTTCCTCTCGGCAGCTTCAAGTTACGAAGAGGGCCCATTCCCCCAGTTCCCCTGTTTCTAAGCGGCCGAAGACTGCAGGTCCCTCTGGCCAGGCTATGGAGACTTTGCTTTGTTGCAAGGAGTGGGAGAAGTTTCTTCCCTATTTCAGCTCTATGATCCCAGCTAAGGATAAGCAGGCATTACGAGACTCCGCGGATGACTCTCGTTTTGAGGCCATGATGATGTATTTTTGGAAGGTGCTCATTGTCTTGCCTTTTTTCCCTTTTCGACCATTTTTATATTTACATTTTTTTGTATATATTATTTTTTATTTTTAATGTTCTGATGCAACTGCCTTTCTCCCCTACACAGTTCTGTGCTACTTTTGTGACCTTCGCGGAGGAGCATAAGATCAACGCTTCGTCGTCTTCCCAAATTACCCAGATGTCAGCCGATCTGGCGACCGCCCTGGAGGCTAAGGCCGATCTCTCTGCCCAGCTTCAAGAGAGGGAATATCGCTTAGATGTTGCCCTTAAAAAGATTTCTGAGTGAGAGGCGGTTTTGGAACGTGCTCAGATGGCCAACTTTCAGCTGAATCAAGAGCTAAAACTTTCAAAGGCTCAGATTCAGGCGGAATCGGAGAAGGTGGTCCAGCTCGAGGCTCAGATGGCAGAAGCTAAAGCCGAGTCTGAGAAGATCACCCAGCTCAAAGCCCAGGCTAAAGCAGAATCGGGGAAGGTCACCCAACTCGAAGCTCAACTAGCCGAGGCTAGATCTGAAGGGTCGTCCTATGAGCGAGGGGTAGCGGACGGTCGACGTTAATTTCTGACCAGCGATGTCGATTACTCCTTCCTAGAGACTTACCGTTCTGTCCTCCTAGCCTGGTATCACAATTCCACCGCCTATCTAGTTAGGCTGGCTTCTGCCGCGACGCAGTAATTTGAATTTGCTCTAACTCACGCCCGCGAACAACTAGCAGCTTTGGGCTTCATGGGGGAGCTGGACAGGGATGCAGCTTTGGACGGGGCTCCGTCCCTTCAGGTTGGTCTGGTGATGTGAATTGTAATACCCGAGATTTCTGATATGTATTTGAACCTTGTGTTATTGTAATTGTTGCATTTTGATCTGAGTATTATTCTCCGTATTTCATGATCCGGTGTTGTTGAACGCATGATTTCATGAATGTGATCTAAAATTGTGATTCTGCGCAAGTAGCGCACGCTATCGACTAAGTGTAGCGTACGCTAATTTGGATCCGTAGTGCACGATGTGCATGAACCTTAGCGCACGCTATACGTAGTCAGCATGATTAAGACAGGGTGGTAGGTGAGATCGGCTGAGGATTTCGGTCGGATCATGTCGGGATGAACATGGACGGCTTTTGGGAAAAACCAAGTCAACGCGGTAGCGCACGATAATGATATGAGGATAGCGCACGCTAAGTGCTGAGTGCAGTGAATTCAGTAAGTTTCGTATGGCCGTTAGCGCACGCTATGGATAGGGACTAGCGCGCGCTAATAACCATTTCCTATATATAGGACAGCATACTTTTTCATTATTCAGATCTTTTCACTTCCCAAATCTGAATTTTCGAGCTTAGAGAGTTACTTCCTCCATCCTCAACCTCTCATATCATCCTCCTAGCACGAGTTTGAAGATTGTAGATCATTGGAGATTGGTGTTCAAGCCCTCGGTGTTGGATTTCTTCAAGTTCCTTCGTGTTCTTCGCTACTTTGGGGTAGGTGATTCTTCACCAATATTAGTAGTATTCTGAAGGATGTTTTAATCATGATTTGGGATTATCTAGTCAGTTAAATTCGTAAGTAGTCGAACATCATGTGTTAGAAGGATATTTTCGATGTTTCGGGACTTCTTCATCGTATAAACCATTGAACCTTTTAGTGCTTGAACTCCTAGCATATTCTGAAGCTTCAAACCGTTTGTGACCAGTATATGGAGATTATCAAAGTTCTTATGCCTTTAAATAATGGAATCATACGTTTTGGGACATGAAATGGATTGAACTTAGGATATTTCCTTGAAAATCGAGATGAATTATGGTGTTGTGATGATGATAAATATCCTCGTACCTCGTAATCGTTTAATCCGTAAAGATCTTTCGCAAACCATATGAGCATGATATGCACGGAGATGACATGTATTAACACTGTAGACTTCATGAGTTTCATCACCATTAGATCAAGTTTTTTGCCAGTAGTAAACTGCCATGCACGGTTAGCGCACGCTAAGATATGTGTATTAACGTGCGCTATCGAGAATGAGTTAACGTACGCTATGTTTGGTACATAACGCACGTTATGTTATCAGTCGAGTCAGTCGGCTGATCAGAGATAACTGTCAGTACATGGCTAGCGTACGCTAGACTTGGTCATTTGCGTACGTTAACAGGCAGACTTAGCGCACGTTACGTAGAGTACGTAGTGTACGCTAAGTAGTTCAGTCAGATTACATATTTAGAGCTTTTGGCCGTAGACCGGATTGATAGGCATTCGTACGACTTGAGATGAATTCTATATTATTTCTTTTGTTAAGGTTCAAGCTTGCTACGTTGATCGAAGGAGGCGGCCTTCGAGTGTGTTGAGATCATTGGAGTGTTTCGTTCTTGCCATCTTCGAGGCAAGTATCGTAATGTATTAATATTGGTATTTTGAGCATGCATGTGGTTTATTCATGTTGTTGAACATGGAATTTATTTCGTTGAATTGTCATGATATTCGTTATCTAGTGTTTGTATGTTCATGTTGATGGACATAGCGATTTGGCATATATATATGCATGAGTTGTGTTTGTGTATGTTGTACGATCTATGTTGAGGGCGCTGGATCGGATGTCCACCTCGTGTTGGTCCGACGGGATCATCTTGGGATCTAGACTGAGGGCGCTGGATCATTGGACGGGTTATTTCCACCTCGTGTTGGTCCGACGGGATCATCTTGGGATCTATGCTGAGGGCGCTGGATCATTGGAATACCCTTGCCGTGTTAATGGAATCTTTTGGATTCGCATTGTTGGATTCCGATAGCGGAAGTCCATGTGGTGTAGCTTATTATGTATTGTTCATGCATATTAGATTTGTTTAATATGATACTTGTACTAGCATCGTTTTGCTAACCCCGTCGGGGGTGGACATTTGTTTTGATGTTCAGGTAGCCGAGGAGCGGAGAAACAACCACAGTACCGATGTGACGACGAAGGGGTTCAGTGATGTTTGTTGTTTTTGTGATTTGTCTTCTTGGTTCACTTTCAGTACTCGAGTACGCGTGTCTTATTAATATCATTTCGATATGGTTGTATTAATTAACTCGTTGGATCAGTTGGAACCGGTTTTGTAATTTGAATTTCTGTGAAACTGTTGGATTATATTCATATTTCTTTTAATTAGCCTTGTAAATCCTTACTTAAAGGGTTTACGGTGCTGTAATTATTCCGAATATCTCGGGGTGTTACAGAATATGGTATCGGAGCTAAGATTCATGGATATCTTGGCAGTCGGGTTTTAAGTTGGGTCTGTTTACGTTATTGATTTATGGGTCGTTCGTAGCATCACTGTTCAGCCAAAGTCGTCATGTGGACCGTGGTTGTAAGTCTCCTAATCTCTTCTACTACCGTTTTACTTGATTTCTGTTTTGTGAGTATTTGACGGGCTTTATTTTGAAAATTTCGTCCTGGATATTGAGAAATTGTGTTTACAGTATGTTGAGAGGAGGACGTGGACGCGGATGCGGTCGTGGATGCGGACGTGGTAATGCGAGACAGGAGGATTCCGCAACTACCCCAGAATTATCGGCTAGTAGAACCGATTCCCATTCTGCAGGGCAGCAGGGATCGGCGAATGACAACGTGAATCCTAACATGCCGGGAGTGCTTCAACAGGTGGTGGCTCAGATAAACCAGTTCGTTCAGGTAGTTGACCGCATGCAGACGGTGATGGGATAGCATCACCACGAGGATAATCGGGGAGACAAATGACTTGCTGAGGTGGTCAAATTACACCCGCCAAAATTTGACGGATCTGCTGAGGCACTTACTTGGGATCATTGGCTAATGGAGTTAGAGAATATATTCGTGCGTATTAACTGTCCCGAGGACCGGAAGGTTCCCATTGCCCAGTATTTTCTGATTGGGGAGGCCTTTGACTGGTGGGAAGCTATTCGACTCGAGAATCATAATGCAGATTGGACGGAATTCAAACTAATGATGGAAGCACAGTATTGTCCTCGTCTAGTTAGAGAGGCAAAAATCCGAGAGTTTTTCTCACCACAGAGTTCGGAAGCAACTGTGACAGACATAATCAAAACTTTTAATCATCAGCTGACTTGTGTGCGACACTTGGTCAGAACGGAGGCAAAAAAGATTTTTCATTTCGATATGCGAATGAAGCCAGAGATTCAGCAGTACATGTCCGGATTCGAGTGTACTATGTTGCGACAGTATCAAGACAAAGCGCTGGCCTACGACATGAAAGAGGTGGCAGTGGAGAAATCGGTGGAGGCAAAGAAGCAGAAAGTGACCGACAATTTCTCGGAAAACAAGAGTGGTGGGCCCCGCAAGGGCCAGTCTTCCTTTTATTCATCTAGGAAACCTCCACATCCTTCTAGAGGTGGAAAGAAGTTCCGGACAACATCAGTAGTTTCGGACGCATCAAAGAAGTGCTATAATTGTGGTCGAGCTGGGCATATACGACTTGATTGCCACGCAACTTCTGTGACTTGTTTCGATTGTGGGCAAGAAGGGCACCGTGCGGGTTTCTGTGGAGTGGCGACTAGATCGTTTGGTACTCGCACTCCGGCGCCAGTTTCGAAGGAAATAAGTGTGAACCAGACGCAGCAGAGTGGATTTCAGCAGCAGAATGTTGGGAAGAGAGAGACATCCAGTGCTGGGTCCATTCCTCCGCGCCTGTACGAGATGAGGAAATCTGATGATCAGAACACTGCTGTTGCATCAGGTACGATTCAGATCCTTTTGCAACCAGTTAGTGTCTTATTCGATTTCGGAGCTACACATTCTTTCATATCATTGAATTGTGTTAATCGTTTGAAAATCTCGTGCTTATTTGATTGTGAACCATATGTTGTGGGCTTGCCGAGCGGAGAGAGAATTGTGGGAACCCTAGAAACTAGAGATTTTCCAGTGTCTATAGGAGGGAGAGATTTGCCATCGAATCTTATTGTAGTTGACATCCATGGTGACGACTTAATTCTCGGAGACGATTGGCTCAGCCGTTATGGAGCTATTATGAATTACCGAAAGAGAGTCATTTCTATCATTGCTGATGACGGATCTGAACACCTATTCAGAGGATGGAGACCGGGAAGCTCGAGAAAATTGATTAAAGCAATGAAAGCTGTGAAATTACTGAAGCAGGGATGTCATGGAATTTGGTGCTATGCCATGAAGAAAGAAGAAGGAGTAGAACTCTCATCTATTCCAGTTGTGAATGAATTTTCAGATGTATTCCCTGACGAACTACCTGGGTTACCTCCACGGAGAGAAGTGGAGTTCACTATCGAATTAGAGCCTGGAGCCGCTCCTATTTCCAGAGCACCATACCGCATGGCGCCAACCGAGATGTATGAACTAAAGAAGCAACTGGAGGAATTATTATAGAAGGGTTATATTCAACCTAGCGTTTCTCCTTGGGGAGCGCCCGTTCTCTTTGTCCGGAAGAAAGATGGATCCCTCCGGTTATGTATTGATTACAGGGAGCTAAACAAGGTGACGATCAAGAACAAGTATCCTTTACCTCGGATCGATGACTTGTTTGATCAACTGCAAGGAGCAAGGGTATTCTCGATTATTGACTTGCGATCAGGATATCATCAGTTGAGAATTAAGGAATTGGATATACCAAAATCTGCTTTCAGATCCCGGTACGGGCACTATGAATTCGTGGTGATGCCATTCGGACTTACCAATGCTCCTGCGGTATTTATGCAACTGATGAATCGGGTATTCTTAGAATACCTAGATAAGTTTGTGGTCGTTTTCATTGATGACATCTTGATTTATTCAAAAGACACAGAGGAGCATGCCGAGCATTTGCATGTTGTTTTGAGCACCTTGAGGAAGGAACAGCTCTATGCGAAGCTTTCTAAATGTGAGTTCTGGCTTAGGGAAGTAACTTTCCTTGGGCATGTGATATCAGCTGACGGAGTTCAGGTGGACCCGAAGAAAGTCGAAGCAATCTTGGAATGGGAAGCTCCTAAAAACGTGAAAGAAGTCTGAAGCTTCTTAGGACTTGCTGGATATTATCGCCGTTTTGTAGAGGGATTTTCCAAAATTGCTTGTCCACTCACTCAGCTGTTACAGAAAACTCAAAAGTTTACGTGGAATGAGAAATGCCAGGCTGGTTTTGATGAACTTAAGAAGAGACTGACGACAGCACCTATATTAGCATTACCAGATGGAACTGATGGATTTATGGTATACATCGACGCTTCAAATCAGGGTCTGGGATGTGTGTTGATGCAAGGGGATAAGGTGATCACCTATGCTTCTCGACAGTTGAAAACGTATGAAGTTAATTACCCGACTCATGATCTGGAGTTAGCAGCTGTGGTCTTTGCCTTGAAAATTTGGCGACATTATTTATACGGTACTCATTGTCAGATCTTTACAGATCATAAAAGCCTCAAGTACATTTTCAGTCAGAAAGAAGTAAACATGAGGCAAAGAAGGTGGCTAGAATTGATCAAGGATTACGACTTAGAAGTTCTCTATCATACGGGTAAAGCAAACGTAGTAGCCGATGCATTGAGCCATAAACCTGTTTCCCTTCGAGTGTTGGAAGCACTTACATCCCAAACCAGCATTCAACGAGAACTGATCCGCGAAGGGATTGAAGTATGGTCACCAGGAATCCAAGAGCAACTATACGTGATGGAACTGACTTCGTCACTAGTCGAGGAAATCAAATCTAAGCAGTTGAACGATTCTCTGATCTTTCGATTATGTGACGAAGTAAAGAAAGGAAAGGCCCCAGGATTCGTGATACAAGATGATGGAGTTCTGAGATTTCAGAGTCGACTTTGCATTCCCGATGATGATGAATTGAGACGGACAATTCTGAAGGAAGCTCACAGCGCGCCCTATTCTATTCACCCGGGCAGCAGTAAGATGTATAAGGATCTAAAACAAAACTTCTGGTGGGGAAATATGAAGAAGGACATAGCAGAGTACGTTTCGAAGTGTTTGACTTGTCAGCAGGTTAAGATTGAACATGAGCGACCTGCCGGAATGTTAAAGCCGCTTCCGATCCCTGAGTGGAAGTGGGAGGATATCCCGATGGATTTCATCACCAATATGCCAAGGACCAAGACGAGAATGAACATGATTTGGGTTATAGTTGATCGAATAAACAAGTCGGCTCATTTCCTAGGAATTAAAGACACGTGGGGACCCGAGAAATTGGCACGGGTATTTGTTGCAGAGATAGTCAGATTACACGGGACGCCGAAGACCATTATTTCAGATCGAGATGGTCGCTTCGTGTCGCCCTTCTGGAAGGCAGTTCACAGGGCTTTGGGGACCGAGCTAAACTTTAGCACGGCTTATCATCCCCAAATGGACGGTCAGTCCGAAATGACTATATAAACAGTAGAACACATGCTTAGAGCTTGTGCTTTGGATTGGTCAACTGATTGGGAAGTTCACTTGCCATTGATTGAATTCACCTACAACAATAGTTGGCATGCTTCTATTAATATGGTACCATTTGAAGCTTTGTACGGGAGAAGATGCCGATCACCCCTGTGCTGGGATGATTCTTCGGACTTGATCGGGACGGAACCGGAATTGATAGTTCAAACTCAAGAGAAGATAGCTTTGATTCGGGAAAGACTGTTGACTGCCCAGAGTCGATAGAAGTCTTATGCAGATGTGCATTGTCGCCCTCTAGAGTTCGACATTGGGGACCACGTACTACTGAAGGTGTCTCCTACACGAGGAATTTTCCATTTTGGGAGGAAAGGTAAGCTAAGTCCGAGATATATCGGACCATTTGAGATCCTCGAGAGAGTTGGGGATTTAGCATACAGGTTGGCCTTACCACCATCGCTGAGTCACGTTCACAATGTGTTTCACGTATCCCAATTGCGGAAGTATGTACCGGATCCCAGTCATATCATTGAGTTCGATGAGATCGAGATAGCTAATGATGGCACATTCGAGGAGAGACCAATCAAGATACTTGAGAGTCGGATCAAACAATTGAGGAATAAACCAATACCCTTGGTTAAAGTACAATGGTCACGGCACGGAGTTGAAGAGGCCACTTGGGAAACGGAGGACAGTATGAAGACTAGATATCCAGAGTTGTTTTCATCTTAAGTTTCGGGACGAAACTTCTTTTTAGGGAGGAAGGATGTAATACCCGAGATTTCTGATATGTATTTGAACCTTGTGTTATTGTAATTGTTGCATTTTGATCTGAGTATTATTCTCCGTATTTCATGATCCGGTGTTGTTGAACGCATGATTTCATGAATGTGATCTAAAATTGTGATTCTGCGCAAGTAGCGCACGCTATCGACTAAGTGTAGCGTACGCTAATTTGGATCCGTAGCGCACGCTGTGCATGAACCTTAGCGCACGCTATACGTAGTCAGCATGATTAATATAGGGTGGTAGGTGAGATCGGCTGAGGATTTCGGTTGGATCATGTCGGGATGAACCTGGACGGCTTTCGGGAAAAGCCAAGTCAACGCGGTAGCGCACGCTAATGATATGAGGATAGCGCACGCTAAGTGCTGAGTGCAGTGAAGTCAGTAAGTTTCGTATGGCCGTTAGCACACGCTATGGATAGGGACTAGCGCGCGCTAATAACCATTTTCTATATATAGGACAGCATACTTTTTCATTATTCAGATCTTTTCACTTCCCAAATCTGAATTTTCGAGCTTAGAGAGTTACTTCCTCCATCCTAAACCTCTCATATAATCCTCCTAGCACGAGTTTGAAGATTGTAGATCATTGGAGTTTGGTGTTCAAGCCCTCGGTGTTGGATTTCTTCAAGTTCCTTCGTGTTCTTCGCTACTTTGGGGTGGGTGATTCTTCACCAATATTAGTAGTATTCTGAAGGATGTTTTAATCATGATTTGGGATTATCTAGTCAGTTAAATTCGTAAGTAGTCGAACATCATGTGTTAGAAGTATATTTTCGATGTTTTGGGACTTCTTCATCGTATAAACCATTGAACCTTTTAGTGCTTGAACTCCTAGCATATTCTGAAGCTTCAAACCATTTGTGACCAGTATATGGAATCATACGTTTTGGGACATGAAATGGATTGAACTTAGGATATTTCCTTGAAAATCGAGATGAATTATGGTGTTGTGATGATGATAAATATCCTCGTATCTCGTAATCGTTTAATCCGTAAAGATCTTTCGCAAACCGTATGAGCATGATATGCATGGAGATGACATGTATTAACACTGTAGACTTCATGAGTTTCATCACCATTAGATCAAGTTTTCTGCCAGTAGTAAACGGCCATGCACGGTTAGCGCACGCTAAGATATGTGTATTAACGTGCGCTATCGGGAATGAGTTAACGTACGCTACGTTTGGTATGTAACGTACGTTATGTTATCAGTTGAGTCAGTCGGCTAATCAGAGAGAACTGTCAGCACATGGCTAGCGTACGCTAGACTTGGTCATTTGCGTACGTTAACAGGCAGACTTAGCGCACGTTACGTAGAGTACGTAGCGTACGCTAAGTAGTTCAGGCTGATTACATATTTAGAGCTTTTGGCTGTAGACCGGATTGATAGGCATTCGTACGACTTGAGATGAATTCTATATCATTTCTTTTGTTAAGGTTCGAGCTTGCTACGTTGATCGAAGGAGGTGGCCTTCGAGTGTGTTGAGATCATTGGAGTGTTTCGTTCTTGCCATCTTCGAGGCAAGTATCGTAATGTGTTAATATTGGTATTTTGAGCATGCATGTGGTTTATTCATGTTGTTGAACATGGGATTTATTTCGTTGAATTGTCATGATATTCGTTATCTAGTGTTTGTATGTTCATGTTCATGGACATAGCAATTTGGCATATATGTATGCATGAGTTGTGTTTGTGTATGTTGTACGATCTATGCTGAGGGCGCTGGATCGGATGTCCACCTCGTGTTGGTCCGACGGGATCATATTGGGATCTAGGCTGAGGGCGCTGGATCATTGGACGGGTTATTTCCACCTCGTGTTGGTCCGACGGGATCATCTTGGGATCTATGCTGATGGCGTTGGATCATTGGAATACCCTTGTTGTGTTAATGGAATCTTTTGGATTCGCATTGTCGGATTCCGGTAGTGGAAGTCCGTGTGGTGTATCTTATTATGTATTGTTGATGCATATTTGATTTGTTTAATATGATACTTGTACTAGCATCGTTTTGCTAACCCCTTCGGGGGTGGACATTTGTTTTGATGTTCAGGTAGACGAGGAGCGGGGAAACAACCACAGTACCGATGTGACGACGAAGGGGTTCAGTGATGTTTGTTGTTTTTGTGATTTGTCTTCTTGGTTCACTTTCAGTACTCGAGTACGCGTGTCTTATTAATATCATTTCCATATGGTTGTATTAATTAACTCGTTGGATCAGTTGGAACCGGTTTTGTAATTTGAATTTCTGTGGTACTGTTGGATTATATTCATATTTCTTTTAATTAGCCTTGTAAATCCTTACTTAAAGGGTTTACGGCGCTGTAATTATTCCGAATATCTCGGGGTGTTACATGAATGAATCTCCCGAGGCAGCCTGATGGGAGGACGCCCTCAGAGAGTCTATAAAGGAATCCGACCTGGATTTGGAGCTGCCTTTTATCTCTTCTACATCGTCAGTCAAGGCCAACACTCCTAATCCATATGTGACTGGGGCCGACCTTGATGCTTCTCCTTCGTCGCCCCCCCAATCTTCCGAGCCTGTAGCTTAGCCTTTATTTGTATATGTATTTATTCTTTTCGTAGTTTATTGTACTAGCACAAATGTTTTTAATGAAAAGTCTTTTGATGTGAATGTAGCTCGGATCTGTATGATAGTGATATGCCCTGTTAATGTAACTTGATTATGAGAACAGTGCTTTTTTAACATAGCTCGTCTCTACAAACTACCTCTTTAAAGTTAATATGGCTTGACTACTCCAAAGGACTCTTTAGGAGTTGATATAGCTCGGCGTCAACCGTAACCTTAATATAGCTCAACTTATTTGAAACAATCTGACTACTTCAAAACTTCTTTGAAGTCCACGCCACTCGTTTTTTAATCATCCCCTTAGTATAGCTCGGATGCTTTATTACTTTAAATTTTGTAACACTTTAAATATAACTCGACCACTTCGATTTTACAAGTTATGATAACTTGGCTATTTTAGGTCGGCCCAACCTAACTTTATTACCAAACAACCCTTCAGAGTTTAAGATAGCTCGGATATTTCTAACTCTCTCGAGTGGGATATAGTCTGGATAATTCCAACTCTTTTCACTGAAAGTATCCTTTTTTATAGACCGGCTCACACTTTAAGTCTGATGCTATTTATAGATCGGGGTAGTTTGCCTTTATCTGGATCTGAGGGTGTTTCACCTAGTCTGATTTTTTAGGGCGGTTCACCCTTTATCTGGATCCGAAGGTGTTTCACCTAGTCTGATTTTTTAGGGCGGTTCACCCTTACTCGGATCTGAAGGCATTTCACCTGATCAGATTTCATAGGGCAGTTCACCCTTACTCGGATCTGAAGGCATTTTACCTGATCAGATTTCATAGGGCAGTTCACCCTTACTCGGATCTGAAGGCATTTCACCTAATCAGATGTCATAGGGCAGTTCACCCTTACTCGGATCTGAAGGCATTTCACCTGATCAGATGTCATAGGGCAGTTCACCCTTACTCGGATCTGAAGGCATTTCACCTGATCAGATTTCCCTTCTAGTTTTGTTCGATCAGTACATTCAGATTTTTTTCGTAATAGACTTTTATTAAAACACTACAAGCTTTCCTCAACACTTCTTCATACAAAATATTTTTTTAAGTGACATATGTTCCAAGGTCTTTTGATGGGGTGTCCCTCCATATTCTCGAGCTCATAAGCTCCCCCTGCATAAATTCGGATTACCTTGTAAGGGCCTTCCCAGTTCGGCTCCAGTTTTCCTATTTTCCTAACGGCATCAGCTCGCCTAAGCACCAAGTCGCCGACTTGGAACTGTCTCTTCCTTACCCTTTTGTCATGAGCTGCTTTTGTCAAGCTTTTGTATCTTTCTGTTCGTGTTGCGGCTGTTTCTCTTCTTTCTTCTATGGTGTCCAACGCCTCCCTCATCATTTCTTCGTTTTCCTCCTCGTTGAACTACCGAACCCGATATGACATTTCTCCGACCTCTGCCGGGATGACAGCTTCGGACCCATATACCATACTGAAGGGTGTTTCCTCCGTCATTGATCTAGGTGTGGTTCGGTATGACCATAGCACCGAGCTAAGTTCCATCCTCCTCCGGCCTTGTCTAAGCGGGTTTTGATCCCTTGTAAGATTGTTTTGTTAGTTACCTCCACCTGTCCATTGGTCTGCGGGTGAGCTACCGCGGCGAACCTTTGTTTAATGTGCATCCCCTCGCACCAGGACTGGGTTCTTTTCTCATTGAATTGAGTTCCACTATCTGAGATAAGTATTTGAGGTGCTCCGTACCTGCAGCAAATGTTGTTAAACAGAAAGCTTATGATTCTTTGCTCAGTGATGGTGGCCACGGGCTCGGCCTCTACCCACTTGCTGAAACAGTCTATGGCTACTACTAAAAATTTCCTTTCTTCCGAGCCAGGTGTAAACTGCCCCATGATATCGATTCCCCATTTAGCAAAAGGGCAGGGTGCTCCCATGGTGATCATATTTTCCGTTGGGATGTGTATCAAGGGTGCGTGTATTTGACATTTTTGGCACTGCTTAACCATCTCCACCGCCTTCTTGCTCATTTTCGGCCAGAAAAAGCCAGCTCTTAGTGTTCTACTAATTAGCGCCCTTCCTTTGGTATGATCACCGCAGCACCATTCATAGATTTCTTCCAGTATACCCCGCCCTTCTTCTTCCGAAACGCATCTCAGGTATGGACCGATGTAGGATCTCTTGTATAATTCATCGTTAATGCAACAGAACCTCGCTACCATCCGTACAATTTTCGCTTTCTCTTGCCTTTCATTTGGTAGTTTTTCTCTTCTCAGGTATGCCAAAAAAGGAGTTCGTCAGTCCATTATCTCGCTCACTTCCATCACCTGTTTCGTGATGCTACTCCGGGTTGCTCCTAAAATCGTTACTATCCGTGAGCGACAAACCACCAAAGAGCTTCCCATTTTCGCTAAGTAGTCAGCTTTTACATTTTCCGCCCTAGGAATATGGATCAACTTCCATTCTCCTAGTTTTTTGGCGGCCTCTTTCACTTCTTCGACATACTTCTTCATCCGCTCCTCATTTATCTCAAATTTTCCTCCTACCTGCTGTATGACCAACTGAGAATCAAATTAAGCTATAAGTCTTCGCGCACCTAAGTTTATGCCCAGCTGCATTCCTTTAACCAGGGCTTCGTACTCGGCCTCGTTGTTAGAGGCTTTGAAATCGGATTTTACGGCATACTCTAGTTGTTCGCCCTACGGGGTAGTGAGGACTATCCCTGCCCTGGAGCCACCGGTCATTGCTGATCCATCCACATATAGTAGCCACTGCCCTTCCGGCGGCGATGGTGTGGCCCCCCTCTTGGATGAAATCCGCTAGGGCCTGAGCTTTGATCGCCGTTCTCGGTTCATACTCCATGTCATATTCCCTTATCTCTACCGCCCATTTTACCAGGCGACCTGACGCATTAGGTCGCCCTAGTGTCTCTCTTAAGGGCAAGTTGGTTCGCAGTTTTATTCGGTGGGCTAGGAAATATGGCCTCAATTGCCGACCTGTAACTACTAATCCCAGTGCTCCCTTCTCTAGCTCGGAGTAGTTCCGTTTTGCCCCTTGCAAAATTCGGCTTGTATAATAGATAGGCTTTTGCTTGTTCTCTTCTTCTCTTAGAAAGACCGAGCTAACCGCCCCCTCTCTTACGGATAAGTAGAGTATGAGCTCTTCTCCTGGTATTGGTTTGGTGAGCAGAGGCAGCTCGGCCAAATACTCCTTTAATTTTTCGAAAGTTGTTTGTGCTTCGGAGGTCCATTCGAATTTGTTCCCTTTTCTTAAGAGTTTAAAAAATGGAAATCCCTTCTTGGATGAGCGTGATATGAATTGGCTCAGCCCCGTTATTCTTCCTGTGAGTACCTGGATATCTTTGATGTTTTTTTGGAGGATTCATTTGTAATACTGCTTTGACCTTTTTCGGGTTGACTTCAATTCCTTGCTCTATGACCACGTATCCAAGAAATTTTCCTGATTTTACTCCAAAAGAACACTCCGATGGGTTGAGTTTCATTCCGTACGTGCACAGATTTTCGAACGTTTTTTCTAGATCTTTGATATGCTCTCCCGCTTTTGCACTTTTTACTAGCATATCATCCATGTAGACTTCCATGTTTATGCCGATTTGAGATTTAAAGATTCTATCAACCATCCTTTGATACGTGGCTCCCGCATTCTTTAACCCGAAAGGCATGCGCACATAACAAAAAGTTCCTTTTGATACCACAAAACTGACCCTCTTTCTATCCTCGGGTGCGAGGGGAATCTGATGGTATCCCTGAGAGGCATCCATCATGCTGAGCAATTCGCACCTCGAGGTAGAGTCCACTAGTTGATCTATGTGGGGTAATGGATAGTGATCCTTTGGACATGCTTTATTCATGTCTCGGAAATCCATAGACATTCTCTACTTCCCTTAGCTTTTCCCTACCATGACAGCATTGGATAACCACTCCGGAAACTGGATCTCCGTTATGTGCCTAGCTCGGAGGAGCTTGTCAACTTCTTCCCCAATGATTCCATCCATATCCGGCCCAAAATGCCTCCTCTTTTGTTTTACTGGCCTTACGGTTGGGTCGATGTTTAATCTTTGATCGGCGACTGCTGGGCTGATTCCCACCAGATCATCGGTCGTGAATGCGAAAATATCCACAAATCTCCTTAGTAAGCGGATAAGGCTTTCCTTTATCCCACTATCCAACCAATTTCCCACGCGAGTTTTTGTTTCTGGCTTCCCCGGAACCAATTCTATCTCCATCAACTCCTCATTAGGCTTGACACCTTCTTCCTCAGCCTCCTCGGGTGCTTTTGATTTTTTATTCTTTTTAAACTCTGGATCCGGGCCTTTTAGCTCGGGCGCCCTCTTACTGCACTGTACTCCCTATTTTACCGTTTTTTGGTAACAAGATCGAGATACAAACTGATCCCCGACTACCTCCCCTACCCCGCTTCCTACAGGGAATTTTACTTTCATATGCGAGGTAGATGCCACCGCTTCGGACTTGTTGAGCCCCGGTCGCCCTAAAATGGCGTTATAGGCCGACTTAGTGTCTACCACTAAAAACCTGAGCGTCCCGACCTTCTGATGAGGTATCAGGCCCAGTGCTATCGGAAGTACCACTTCTCCGACTGGCTGCACCTCGGTCATGCAGAACCAATAAAGTGCCGTATCTATCTTTTTTAATTCTACCTCGAGGTTCATTTGTTTGAATCAGTCATAGAACAAGATGTCCACCGATCTTCCTGTATCGATGAATACTCTTTGCACATCATAACTGGCAATCTCTGCGGTGATGACCAGTGCGTCATTATGGGGCACATGTATCCTGCTATAATCCGCAGGACCGAACTGGATGACAGGCCCGATACTCATAGAGGCGACCTCTTCGAACTGATGACACTTAGCCCTTCGCGTGTGAGCTTTCCTGGCCTGATTAGAACTTCCGTCGGTTGGTCCTCCTGATATCATGTGAATCACTCCTTTCTTAGATGGGGGAGCAACGGGTCCCCGAGGAGCTTCTCTTTTCATCCCTGTCCCCCCCTGGGGCATGGGTGGTTTCCTCCGACCTCCATTCCTTTGCTGATATGTGAACTCCATTAGATGTACCGCTCGGACCAGCCTTTCGATCTCGTCTTTGAGGTGTTTGCACTCGTCTGTTTTATGCCCATAATCATTGTGGAATCGACAATAAAGCTCGGAGTTTGGCTGGGTAGGCCCATTAGAACGAGATGTAGGCCACTCGATAACCATATTCATCTTACCCTCAACCGCTTTCAAAACCAGCGCTCTTCTCACTGTTAATGGACTGTATTGGTCAAACCTCGGTCGTCTTAGGCCGGTATCGCTCTTCCTTCAGTCCGTGTTCTGATCTATCTTTCCACGCGACATTTCCTCCCGAGGTAGATTTCCTCGAAAGGTATACACCTCGCGCCGTACCACCCTGCTAGTTCCTCATTCCCCATCCTCGGATTGCAATTCCTCCACATCCTTCTCGGCTTCTTCAACATTGATGTATTTTGAACATCGGGCTAAGACCTCATCATATGTTCTGGCCGATTTTTTAGCCAACAAGGTACGTAGCAGCCCAGGCTTTAGTCCATGCGTCAAGGCGCTCGTCTTTACCTCTTCAGATGACAAGGGTACCTCCAGACACGCCTTTGTAAACCGGGTCACATAAGCTCTCAGTGCTTCTCCGGAGTACTGCTTGATACTGAATAAGGACATGAAGGTCTTCTGGTGTGCCCTAGCGCTTGCGAAGTGAGTCAAGAACGCCGAGCTGAAAGTTTTGAAGCTAGTGATCGTCCTTGGTGGTATCTGGTGGAACCAGTCCTGGGCTGACTCCGTCAGCATAGCCAGGAATGCTCTGCAACTTACAGCATCCGAATATAGATGCAATACAGCCATGTTCTCGAATCGGTATAAATGTCGGGTAGGATCTGAGAGCCCATCGTAGGTGAAGGTGACAGCCCTAAACCCGTATGGGAGTTCAGCCTGTAGTATGCTCTCCGAGAATGGGTGGCCTGGATGACTCTCCGCGTCCCTCCCTGCAACCCTGTGTCGCAACTCCTCTAGCTCGTCTTGCATACTGGATATTAAGGGATCCAGCCTTTTTTCCTGTCTAGATCACTCCCATACTCTTGGATAGCTCTCCCCATGCTCTTCCTGCTGATCGATTTCCTCCGGCCCATCCGAGAGGATGGGTATTACTTTTCGTGGTATTTTTTGCTTTTCGACCTCTCGGCTCTTCTGGATCGCACTAGTAATTATGTCGACCAAGGCTTCCTTTGTCAGTGTGATTGTGTTGGGTGAAGCTTCTTCCACCGGGGTGATGGGTGTTTTTTCCAGAGTCGATTCTCCACCCGCAGTTGCTAGTTCTTCTTCCAAATTTCGGGTTATCAGCTCCCCCATTTTCTTCCGGTTCGTTTCTTCCGTCATTACTGCTCTCACGTCCCAACTCAAAGTGACTCGATGTCACAAGTTCCCACAGACGGCGCCACTTGATGTTGCCGAGCTGATCGGTCACCAAGAACCGGATTAATCTCTGAAGTTTATCTGAGAAAACCCGAATATATGTAGTGTTATTCTCTCTCTCTCTCTAAAATACTGTAATCTCAGAAGTATGCTTAACCTTTAAAAGAAAGGCGTCTCCCCTATTTATAGAAGGGGGGACTGCCTGTCCTTGAGATCTTTTCCTGATTTTAGGGAAGATCCCGGATATTCAGGGATTCAGGCTGCGATTTCCCATCTCTGGATATCCGGGATTGGGGGACTGCGGTTTACCAGCCCCTGAAATTCTGGGATTCTGTCAGGTAGGTCAAGATCTACCTTTCCGAGAGCTCAACCTTCATGAGCCCGACGATTTCCGACCCCGGGTATGACTAGACAGGTCGATTCATATTATAAAGGGCCACTTAGGTCGGGACACTTTTATCTAAGTCCATAGGTCGGCGAGACCTCTTAGGTCGGCACACTCTTATTTGAGTCCATAGGTCGCCGAAACTTCTTAGATCGGCACACTCTTATTTGAGTCCATAGATCGGCGAGACCTCTTAGGTCGGTACACTCTTATTTGAGTCCATAGGTCGTCGAGACGTCTGAGGTCGGCACAGTCTTATCTGAGTCCATAGGTCGGACTTCATTCGTCTAGGTCTTCCCTCCTTTATTCAGGGATCGGTACGTCGGTTTATATTGGGATTCTTTAAACCTAATTTTTAGGAAGCATACATTTGTCGTCCAATCAATCACGAACAAATCGATCATGGTCGTCGAAGTTTAATACTATGATTCCGTACTATTACAAAAACAATATTGTAATATTTAATTTTGTATTAAATTTAATATCAAAAATTCAAAAATAATGAATTTCAAAAATTACCCTTATAATAATAAATTAAAAAGAAAATTAATCTTCTTAACAACATTTCCACCATTACCACCAGCCATTTCTTTTTGGCCAGCGACCACATCCGCCACCACCCAATATGTTTTTTTCTGCTATAGTAATTTGATAATTGAAATTTTTTATTGTATCAAATCAAATCAAACCAAACATACACAGTATATCCCGCTTAAAGCAAAGTTTGGGGAGGGTAAGATGTACGCAGACCATGCCCCTACCTATTACGGTAGGGAGGTAAGCTTCGTGAAGACCTCACTGCAAGACAACAACATATTGAGTGAAAAATACAAAGGGAAACATATGATACGAAAAAACTCAAAACCATACCTGAGCTCATGACTTAATCCACATGAGACTTACCTAAGAGGAATTTGGCTACATCACTCCCGATGAACACTGCTCAAACAGAAGAGATGTTGACTCCGCGCACAGCTCCCTGTCAAAAATAAACCACACGCAAAAGACAATAGGATAAAATATACAATAAATGTAAAAATGCACCCTGAGGCTCTCAACTACAGCATCACTCCCAACTAAAGAATCCACAACTCTGATCTGACGCCTCCAAGCGCGCCTATCAACAATCATGGTCTCGAAAAGAATTAGAAGTCCATTGTATCGTATAACCTAAATAGTTATTTATATATCCTAGTCAATCAAACAATGATTCTCCCATAGACACAGACTTCATTCACGGGAGAATTAAGTCATTGCGTGTGTCATCATTGAGATCTGGAAAATCTTCCACTGAAACGAATGCTTAGGTCCACTCCAACCAGTTCAACATCAAAACCTTGACTAACGATGTTCTCGGTTCGGTTCGGTTCGGATATTATCTTTTCGGGTCTGGACCGTTAAGGTATCGAGTATTACCGGTTTCGGGTCCCAACTTCAATACTTGTATCCGGACCGCTAACGTTTCGGGTGAGTATCGGTCCTGGGTATTTCAGACGGGTTCTCGAGTATCTTGGATCATTAAAAGCCATAATCACCAAAACCTTATAATCGAAACAAGAATTGAGTTTTTTTTTTCAAATGTATGCTAAGAAAATTAAGATATAAGGTCTTTTAAACTTATTTTTTTCTATATTACTAATACCTTATACAATATTTTGTACAATGTATGCTTATGAAAAAATACCGGGTTTTTTACCGGGTTACCGGTTTTGGTTCTTATCGATTTCGGTTCTAACATTGGTACCAGTATCCGGACCGCTAACGTTTTGGTTGAGCATCGGTCCCAGGTATTATCGGACGGTTCCCGGACAGTTCTCGAGTATACTTGGACCGCTAACAGCCCTAACCACAACCCGAAAGGTAACACGAAGACAATGTATCTTATTAATCAGAAAGTATTATCTTAGACCAACTGACTTGGCGCAGTTGGTCACATTGCGTCGTGGCAACACTTTGCACTTGAATTTCTCAAGGCCCAATGATACCTTAGTCTTTGACTAAGGGTTAGGTCCTAGCCTTCTGAAGTACGCTGGTGGAACAATTAAATATTGAGGGCTTCAAGGGGCAGTGTGGGAGGTCAGATCTCGGTTGAACCCTGCGGTTGGATTTGAGGGGGTTTAGGATGGAGCAATCACTTGGGGGACGACTCCTTGGCGCGGTAGTTGAGGATATTTAAGAACCTGGGAGCCAGATACACATCTCGCGATTTAACTGGTAGCAGTATTGTGGGGCCGGGGCTGTTATCCCGGGGACTAGTCAGGTGTAAGTTTGGAACCTCGGTATCAAAAAAAAATATTATCTTAACTATTATATTATTCTATTAAATCGTACCGATTATAATACCTTATTAATTATTCTGTAAGAAAATAATTATCTATATATATAATAGCGTTACCGATCATAAGTACTAGATTAATTCTCTCTCTTGTGTGGCATTCTCTTAATTTTGGATTCCTATTTATCAAAAATCTTGAATCCCACATCAATTTAAAATGGTACTTAACCAATGGACAACCTAAATAAATAGAATTCATTACCTTGAATCTCACATCAATTTAAAATAGAACTCCATCAATAGAGAACCTAAATAAATACCTAGAATTCAATGCGTATTTTTCAACCACGTAGTTATTTTACACACAAGCTTAAGAATATTATTTTTATTGTGCTTAATTTGGCCATTTATCGAGTTAGACAAATAAATAGTTTAAATTTTTAGTGAATTTTAATTGGGTCAATTATTAAATTTATATTAATTTTATTTATCTAAAATTTGAATCTCATATCTATTTTATTTAGTAGTTTTATAATGTTTAAAATTATATACAATAGCGTTACGGATTTGAAGCACCATATATAAATTTTCATAGATTTGGGTAATTTATTGTAAAATCCCAGTATTTTACATTATATAAATTATAAAACAAATTCTATTATATGCTAATAATTAGTGAAATTATTTATAAAAGCTACATTTTGATTTAAATAAATTATTATGGTATTATTATATAATAAATTTTAAAACATATATTTGGATATTTTCTGGGAAGTATTCTGGACAAGTATCAACTTTGAAAAATCACCAGGATTTCTGAGAAGTTCAAAAATTCTGAAAAATTACATCGTTGTAGAGAATTTAGTTAGCTTTCCAATTGTTCAAACGACGAGTCGATCGGAGTCCGAACGAAAAAGTTATGATCGATTTAGTAGAGATTGCCAACTGCCGAGCACCGTGCGTCACTGCGTGCGTCAGCGGTCGGCAGACGTCAGGAAACTTCCGTGCAGGACCTACGCACATGGCTCGACCAGGGCTGCCGATAGTGACTCGTCAGGGGCCCACGCATGTGGCTAGGCCAGGGCTGCCGGTAGTGACTCAGCAGGGGCCCACGTACGCCAGTGCTGTCGACAGTGATACGGCAGCGTGACGTACGTGCTTACGTAGGGCGGCGGGGTCAAGTCTGTTTTGTGGCCTATAAATTCGGACCTCCACCACTCCATTCCTTCGAAACAATTAAGTATCAGTATATGGAAAATTATCCTCTATAAAGATATGTCTCTAAATTTCCAATCGGAGTCCGTTTTGCTGACGATACGGGGTCGTTTTCTTGCGAGTTAGACCAGCTTTCCCGACAGACTGACTGGAACCTGTCCGATTAAAATCCTAGTGAATTTCTGAAATCCAGATCAAGGTGCTATCTTTAAGTTCGATTATCTACCAATCCGTAAGTAGTTTTTGATATCTTATTTGTGTGTTTTGTATATAAAATACATCACTAAAATCGTAAATTTTGAAATCTCATATTAGACATCATTTAGACATGTAAAATGAGTCATTTTGGACAAGTCAAGGTTGATTTTAAGTGTAGAAACGTAACTTAAATCGCGAATAACTTTTGATCCAAATCATTCTTCGACCCCATTTCGCGCATTTTTCTCTTGACACATTTATATACATTTAATATTTTTTTTAATTTTTGGAAATAATAAAATTTCCGACACCGTTTCTGTGTTAATTAAACTTGAATAATTAATGATAATAGACCATATGAACAATCTAACTAAGTATTTGCCCATATGACGTACTTAGATTTTTAACGGCAATTTTAAGTATTATTATCTAGATATGTAAAAATAAAATAATTAAACCGTAATAAATGAGTCAGTATAATTCTTAGGAATATTGGAAATGGAGGAAATGGACTTTTTGTTTCAACTCAAGTTATTAAACATTACCTTTGTGAATACTTGAGGTCAATAAACTGAAGTTATTCTCAAAGTTACTTTGTTAAATAAATTAAAAGAATTATCATTTGATTTAAAATCGTATAAGTAATTTTTATGTTATAAATTATTGATAATATTTTTCAAATATTCAAAGATGATGTCTAAGATCTATTTACCAAGGCACTTAATTTTTAGACGATGATTTTGTTGAAATTTGATAAAAGATAAAATAAAGGGTGAGCCGTTAAATTAAATTGAGACGTCTTAATAAAAGGCTAATAGCATATTATTATTAGGAGGTCGAAACCTTGCCTATGAGCGGACGACCGGACTCTCGAGATTTATTTGGAATCACCTTATCGACGACTCACAAGGCAAGTTCGTTCAACTTGCTCGTGTTGGAGCACTATTGGTCGGAATCGCCGTTTGGAGATAGAGTTGTGAAACTCTTTCGCGTTGCGGAAACGATTTAAATAAAGTGCAGAAAATAAAAACGGCACAAGGATTTATAGAGGTTCGGCCAAACGTACCTACGTCCTCTCTCGGTATCTTTTTCTATAGGCTAAAGATAAACCTCTGCACCTCTCTTCTATTGGTCGAGGGATAACCGTTACAAGCTCGTCTTCTATCGGTCCGAGTAAACCGTTCTCTTACTTGTCTTTATGTCGGTCCAAGTTAAATCATTTTTCTTTTCTATTGGACAAGGAATCAACCACTCTAGCTTTCTATCGGTACTAGATAAACCTCACTTAGATATTGATTGCGATTCTAACAATGCCGGATCCTTGATCCCAGCAACATCGAATCTAATCATATATTTTCTTTTTTTCTTTCTTGTATGATTTCGTGTATAACACTCAGTCACGTATCAATATAAGCTCAAGAACAACAACTATAATATTTACAATGATATCTCAAGTATGACTGCTTTGCTCAATGTTGTTGTGTTGTTTGATACTAAATGGTTTGGTATTTATAGCCATCTCCATCAAACTAGTCGTTACTTCCAGCTTTTATTAGCGTGCGCTACCCTTCTTGCTTAGCATGAGCTATCGCGTGTTGTTGCTTGTTACATACGTAATGTACTGCATGTAGCGTACATTAACTGCTTGTAATTCCAGTCCAGTGGCTACTGTCTCTCTATGTTAGCGTGAGTTAATCATTCCTTGTAGCGTGCGCTAACAACACATCATTGTATGCGTCATATATCCATTTGTAGCTTTTGACTTCTGACTTGACTTTCCACCAAATTCCCAACGTTCATATGTTTGAATACAAATGCTATTTAGCGTGCGCTAAATATCATTCATAACGTGCGCTATGCCTTATGTCACTGCATATGTCATTCCGTGTTGAAAGTCTTCACAACGGTAATATTCTTTCGATAGTGTTATTCTTCATGTGTACCATGCTCTATACTCATCAGGTAGGATGTCTTCAGGAAGTTTCGAACTCGTCTGATCTAGAGACAGGACCCGTTAGCGTGTGCTAACCTTTGTGTCTAGTGTGCGCTAGCTTTGTATTTTGGTCATCTTTTTGCGTCTTCGTCTCTTCCGTTGTTTTGCTTTGCCTCTTTGTTGTTTTGCTTTGTTTAGCAACTTAATCATCAAAACTCTATTAATGAATATTTGGAATAAATATTCCAACAGCTCGGCCCTATCATTATTGCAATTTTATGTGTTCATTGTGTATTGATTATGTTGTGCCAATTGTGATGCTGTGAATCTGTGTATTATGTGATGAATGTGAAGAAATGCAAAGTTATGCCGTTCCAGTGGGAAAAAGAAAAATTTATAACGAACGTTCGTTCCGCACCCGGATATTAGGGGTGTGCACCCGGATATTGGGGGTGGTAGAAATTGCACTATCCGGATATTGGGGATTGGTGCTTATGTGTTATTGTATGTGTATGTGATATGTGTTGTGAGCTGATACTTTTGGAACTGCAAATTTTGTACATATGATCATATTGTTGTGATGTGTTATGACTGACCCGGGTATATGATGGTATTGTTATACTTGCCAGTTGCAGGAACTTCAGAAATACAGGCTTGGGAATGTGAAGGGACGGGGCATGCTTGACAACGGCGACTGGATAGAGTTAAATTTTTCTTGGCATTTATTTCGAAAATAAAGAGCATGTATTAAATTTTAAAATCGTGTACTTCGACTTTCCTGTTCGTATGATGAAAATTTATTATTATTTTCATGTTATTTTTATCAAAAGTTCTTGTGAGGTAGGACGAATGACCTAGCTTGGTGGGTCCCACGAGGGATCCACGGCGCTGTAGCTACCCAAGATTTTGGGGATGTTACATTTATTAATATAATCAATATGTATTTTACCATCATATTTCTCATCAGCAATTAATTTGACCAATTATCGAGTTTGGCTAAATATATAGTATTATTTGTATTGAAATTAAATTTGGTCAATTATTAAGTTGGCCAAATAATTATTTTTTTATTAAAAAATTATTTTGGCTAACTTATTGACGTTTAACTTAATATGTGTATCAACATATAACAATTTGAGCAAATTTGAATTTTTTTGAAGTCAGACGTAACAACCAATTATTATAACAACTTAAATTTAATTATTTAGATTTTATATATTTTAGTAGATTTGGAAAATTAGTGCATATAGCTATATAGATTTGCAAGGGGAACATGCGCTAAAATTATTTTTTTAATTGAGTTTGAGATGGGTATAGGCATATAATATCTAAATGAGTTTCAAATGGCTGAACCCTAGCTTTATTGCTTCGGGTATCACTATATGAGTTTGGGATGAAAATGTAATACCCATACTTTTTGTAAATCTTCTACTCTTGTACTTTGTAAGTTTTACGCTCGTATAAGTGTTTGGTAAGCTTATATGGATCTTGGAACTCTTGTCAATTGGATTTACCCCTTTTCTTGTTCGGATCGTCGCTGTTTTCGGATCCTTGATGCGATCCTACTACCTTCGTGTAATGGGTAGCGCACGCTACGCACACAGTGTAGCGCACGCTAATTTAAAGAGGGTAGCGCACGCTATCCATTATCATTAGCGCACACTACTAATGTATTGGAGGCGGACAGTGTAATATCCGAAAATTCTACTACTGTTATTTAACATTATTTTATCCGAGTTATGTTGTAAAGTGTGGTATCTGTACAGTATGGATAAAATAAATGAAGGACTGAGACATCTGTATTGGTACAATTATCGTACTTGGTTGACAATTACATTTAAGAAGTATATGTATTCAGTATGCCGTATATTCGTATTCTGTATGTTGAGACGTTGGACAAGAATAGCTGAAAATGGCTAAGTATAGCCTTATTAGCGCACGCTGATATTCATGCATAACGCACGCTATCGTGCAGGATTAGCGCACGCTACGTTTATAGGTTAGCGTACGCTAGTGCGCATGATCGGAAGGAATCTGCGTGTGGACCCTACCGCTGGCGCACGCTCGATAAGTCAACGGATGTTGTAATGTAGTGTTAGCGCACGCTAATGCATGTTGATTAGCGCACGCTAATCGTATATCGACAAAAAGGAATCTTATCCTAGTCGAGTAGCCGCGTGTGGACCCGTGTTCGGAGCATACGCACAAACGAGTCAATCGATGTTAGCGCACGCTAAACGCAAGGACTTGCGTACGCTAGAGAGTGTAAATTACGTACGCTAATGCATGGGCATTACGTACGTAAGCTCATGTACGAAGCGAGACAGTAGTCTCTGGACTACGATAGCGCACGCTAACAAAGGTCAGTTAGCGCACGCTAAAGCCTTAGCGCACGCTAAACATGAGATGTTAGCGCACGCTAGTAATGTAGTCTATATAAGGGACAGACGGGTATTATGAAGCATTTCGTCCATTCTTTCACTTTCAATCGATAGAGAGAGCTTTGGGAGGTTCTTGAGGTTCCCAAGCACGATGAGGTGGTGATCTTTAACAAGATTAAAGATGGAAATCATGGATTAAAGCTTTGTTCTTGAAATCATTGGTGATTCTTGGAAATGGATTCAACCTTGGAAATCAATCCATTCCTTCATAAAGGTAATCACTCTTCATCTTTGGGATTTCGTTTTGGATTGAATGTTGATGATTATTACATAAACAAGTTTGACAAGCATGGTTATGAGATGGATTACCGGAGTATGATGATATTAATATGATTCTTGTGATTTAGATTGTGTCGTTCGTTTTCTTGAGATAAATGGATTAATCCTTCTCCTCAGTTTCGGATGTTGATGTTATTGTAGATGATTACTCTTTGTAATGGAAGATTAAGGATGTGTGGTTACGTTCTTGACGTTTCGTGCATTAATATTAAGGAAGATGATATATGGATATAGAACTTGGATTATAAGTTGGATGATTGTTTATATGTTAAAGGATATCGGATTTCGTTGTTTTGATAGCTTTGAACATGATTCAGAATCACTTCGTGTTCTTGAAATCACCATAAGTTGATCGGTATCTGAAAAACATGCATCTGTCCAGCATTAGCGCACGCTACGTTTACCGCCTAGCGCGCGCTAATGGGAGCAACTTAGCGCACGCTACGTTAGGTGATTAACGTGCGCTAAGAAGCCAGAAAGTGCAGTATTTTCGTGTTGTGGTTGTAAATTCGTGCTGGTTTGAGTAGGATTGATTCGACTAATGTTTAATCGAGATATTGTCGAGCCGTTGGGTTTGTGAATTGGTTTTATCGATTGTTGATTGTTATCAAACTTGTTGTCTATCGATTACTGTAATAGTTTTGAATATTGATCGGTGATTACAACCGTGTGTTGCGGTCGAGCTCGAGTATGTTCGTGAATTGCTTTGGTCGGGACCGAGGGACTTGTAGATGACGGCAATGGAATTGGTAACAGCTTCATCGGTATCGAGGCAAGTTATTACTTGCTCAGTTTGTAATATTTAATAAATGGTTTCAGTTTCATTCGTTTATAATTCGTATAGCAATGTTTATAATCGTAATCACAAGGGATTTGGGATTATAGGTTGTATTCGAGTTTTGGGAATTTAATCATAAGGTATAGGATTCACATTTATTGTTGGTATACTTGGTATCGAAGATATGTTGTTGTATAGACGAAGACGTGAATTATCTACCATTCGTGACATTTTGGATCGTCGAATATTCATAATAATGGTTCGTGATGGTTTGGACATCGAGATTGCTCTCGAAGGACTCGGAGCAAGTACTCTAATCATTTTTGTCATTTGTGTCGATCATGTCGTGATACATTCGTGTATCGTTGTTGTCATGCATTTGTGCATTGTTGTTGTCGTACATTGTGTACTGTTGTTTTGTGCAGTTGTGCATTGTTGTCATATGTCCACCATGCTTTGATCTGACGGGAATCATCATGGGAATCTATAGCTGTGTGCGCTGGATCGTTGGACAGGTAATGCCACCATGCTTTGGTCCGACGGGATCATCATGGGAATCTATAGCTGTGTGCGCTGGATCGATGGATTACCATATGTATTTTTGTTGTGCATATGTATATTATGGGTTTGCCATAAGTATACATTGTTGTTATTGTTGTGAGCATTTTGACGTTGTCATATGAGTATGCATTTGTAGGTCTTGTGTTAGGACCATGTTCGTATGTTGTGTTGATCTGATCTCGGATTAGACTGACGCGATGGTAATGGTATTTCGTATCTTAAGGTATGTTCCGTATATCCTTGGTACTTGTCTTTGATGGACAATCGATTATCGTATTGGAATTGTCGACGTTATCCGATGGATTAAATTGTCCAGAGTTGGTATAATTTCCGTATCCCGAGTTATGATAATGTTTTGAGAACCTTGAGTATTGTTGAGATACCGTACAGATAATTCGGTATTATCTTAATGTGTTGTTAAGGATATGAATCGTGGATTTTCGTAAAGTTACGACGGTAAGATTTCATTGGTCGTATTCTTACTTAGTATTTCCATTGATATGTAATTATTGACGAGATGTGATGGTTATCATTGTTGGATATTATGGCTGACCCCGTCGTGGGCTTTCTTTTTAGGTTCTTGGATTATCAAGCTTGTAGCGGTCGTGGAGAGATGAACTTCCCGGAGGATACTGGCAAGGGCATGTATTTGTGTTTTGAGTTTCGATCGGCTTGTTGTATTCATTGCTAGAGTATTTTAATTGTTTGTCTTTATCCGCGTGAGTATTTTTTTATGACCTTTTTGGTATCCGTAACTTAGGTTACTTCATTTTCTAAATCTATTCTCACAAGACGTGTGTTTATAGCTTAAGGTATGTTCTTAAACGTTGAGTCTTGGCAATTCGGGCCTTGTGGTTTCAAATGAGTTTTTACGACGGTTTGATAAACGAGTTTTATAAATCTTCGAATGGTTTTAATAGATAATACCGTCGTTAGCCTCTTGGGCGTTTTGTAAATGTTTGCGAAAATTTCCTTCACCTTGTGGGTTCCATCTCGGGGCCCACGGCTGTAATATTCCGGTTGGATCCGGGGTGTTACGGTAATATGGTATCGGAGCTTAGGTTGAGAAAACCTAGGCATTTGGGTCGAGTTGGTCGTGTTTCGCGTCATTTGAGTTGTCGATTGAAAATATTGGAGCCGTGAGTTTTTGTTGTTCACTCGGGCTTATGCGTTGTGCGATTTGCCAAAGGTAGTAATCGGGTCTTGTTATAAACTTTTCCAAATAGTATTAACTTGTTTCTTCAGATAGAGCCGTGTTGTTTTCTCGAGTTGAACCGAGTTTGCAAAACGTGAGTTTTGAAAATACCTGTGTCGAGTATTTTCTTGAGTCTAGACATGTGCCAGTATCACGGGGAATCGTCGGCTTCACGATCTGTAAGTATTCGGATTTTTTTTGAATTTCGTTGAGATTTACTGCCGTTCTAAGTTGATATGTTTTGAGATTCAGCAGATATTATGCATTTCAATATAAGGTGACAGAGTTGGGATAGGATTGATGATCTTGAGAAGTTATGATTTTGGAAATCGATATCGGCTAGATTTTGGAAATGTAATTGTGTAATCGGGAGAAGGACTATGGATTGTTGAGAAGATCATGTAGCATGTTAATTCATTTGAGATACATGAACTGATTTGAGCATTTGAAAATGATACTTTTCAAAATGAATATTTTACGGATGTTTTACGGAAAATGATTTTGGGCCGAGACCCAATCGATTTTGAAATGGTTTTATAACTCGGGACTTGAAGTCCGAAAAGGGGTTTTCTACTTTTTAAACTTTTTGTAATGCAGAACGAGTTACTGCTAAGACCCTAATGTTTCAAACGGCTTTTCTGTTTTCTTAAAACTCCCGAGACTTGTAAAACACTTTACCAATCGCTTACCTATGTTATTTCCGCCTTTCGAGGCTTTGGTTTACTTGTTCAAATTGAACCTCTCTGAAGTCTTTCATTGTGTGGATTTGTTTCAATATTCTCATACCATATTTAAGGTGATCCAGATGGGTTAATGACCGACGTTGCAAGTCATGTGTGGAAAAGGAGTTTAGTCGAATTTATATATTGAGATTTTGGAACTCGATCGTGTGGTTTTCCGATGGAATATCGGTGGATATTGGTGACGAGCCGGATTGGTATATAGGAGTACGGATGTGGTCAATCATTTGCATAGTTTTTATTTTAAAACTTCAAATCGTGTGGATTCAAGGAAATTATCAAATACTTGGCACCGTGAGCCGCTTTATTTTTCGAGAATTGATTTGGTGGTCTTACCAAAATTTATGTTTCGAGTTTTGAAATTTTTGAAAGAATTTTCAAAATTTGTCTTTTGACAAGAATATATGATTTCATCTTGGTTTTGAAAACGTGATTGATGTACATACGCATTTAATGCATAATGCATATCGGGGTGAAATTCTGAATGAGATTCACGAACTGTATAATAAATCAGGATGGTACTAGGAAAAGAGATGCGTAGGTTAGTTTGGTAGTTTGGTTATCAACGGTTGATAGGTTGATTTATCGGATCGTAGAGATATGCCGTGTGTTGTAGATTCATGCACGGGATGTAATTTTGGAACTGTGGATTTTGTGAAACCGGGACATAGGTGCTACGTGATTCCATTGGTGCGGTAGTAGCGTAATCTTACCATAGTGATCTTTGAATGATTTCTTTGTAAGTGTAAATATGGGGATGGTGACCCCATGCTGGTTGTTTTGGATATTGAGTGGTCGTTCCCGCTCCTTGTATGAATTGGTATGTTCGTCGATTTGCGACTCGTTGTTCGTATGCCGAGGGAAATGTTCGCCAGTTGGGTATGTTTATTGAGATCCACTGTATGTGATCGGTGTGTCGTTTTGAGAATTTTGCTTTTTCGTATATCTGTTTCTGTGGTTCTGTGTTGATAGTGTTGGAGTTTACCGTGTGAAGGTATTCTCGATTTCCGTTGATAGTTATTTGGTTGTATTGGAGTTTATCACGTTGATGATATTCTCGATTGTGTTTTGACCTCTAGTTGGTCAGATTGGAATTTATCATGTCGATGATAAATTCGGTTGATTGTTGATCATTGTTGGTGATCATCTGAGCGTTCAGAATGTCTATCGATGTTTCGGGATTCGTTGCCATTGTATTGAGCAGTTGTTTCACAGATACATCGGATATTATTCGCTTTATCGAATTGAGACTTGATTATGTAATCAAAGCAGGATTTGATTCGGGCATTGTTTGATCCGAAGATGATATATTTTGTTGAGAATCGTGGAATTGTGATCGTAAGTGTATTGAGATCGCATCGTGAGAACGCGGCTAGTATCTCCTGAGATCGTCGACTGCGTATTTGGAAGTATGCTCTTTTGGATATTTGTAATGATGATGATAAATCGTTGTCGTGATGGTTTTGGGATATTTTGGGTTGAATAAGATGGTTGTTCGCTTTATGATGGATTGCAAGTTTCGAGACGAAACTTATTTTAAGTGGTGTAGTATGTAATATCCAAAATTCTACTATCAAGTTATTTAACATTATTTTATCCGAGTTATGTTGTACAAAGGTGGTATCCGCATGATGGATAAAATAAATGAAGGACTGAGACATCTGTATTGGTACAATTATCGTACTTGGTTGACAATTACATTTAAGAAGTATATGTATTCGTATGCCGTATGTTCGTATTCGTATGTTGAGACGTTGGACAAGAATAGCTGAAAATGGCTAAGTATAGCCTTATTAGCGCACGCCGATATTCATGCATAACGCACGCTATCGCGGTGATTAGCGACGCTACGTTTATAGGTTAGCGACGCTAGTGCATGTGACGGAAGGAATCTGCGTGTGGACCCGGCTGCTTTCGGCGCACGTTCTGATAAGTCAACGGATGTTGTAATGTAGTGTTAGCGCACGCTAATGCATGTTGATTAGCGCACGCTAACTGTATATTGGACAAAAAGGAATCTTATCCTAGTCAGAGCTATCGGTGTGTGGACCCGTGTTCGGAGCATACAGACAAACGAGTCAACTGATGTTAGCGCACGCTAAACGCAAGGACTTGCGTACGCTAGAGAGTGTAAATTACGTACGCTAATGCATGGGCATTACGTACGTAAGCTCATGTACGAAGCGAGACAGTAGTCTCTGGACTACGATAGCGCACGCTAACAAAGGTCAGTTAGCGCACGCTAAAGCCTTAGCGCACGCTAAACATGAGATGTTAGCGCACGCTAGTAATGCAGTCTATATAAGGGACAGACGGGTATTATGAAGCATTTCGTCCATTCTTTCACTTTCAATCGATAGAGAGAGCTTTGGGAGGTTCTTGAGGTTCCCAAGCACGATGAGGTGGTGATCTTTAACAAGATTAAAGATGGAAATCATGGATTAAAGCTTTGTTCTTGAAATCATTGGTGATTCTTGGAAATGGATTCAACCTTGGAAATCAATCCATTCCTTCATAAAGGTAATCACTCTTCATCTTTGGGATTTCGTTTTGGATTGAATGTTGATGATTATTACATAAACAAGTTTGACAAGCATGATTATGAGATGGATTACCGGAGTATGATGATATTAATATGATTCTTGTGATTTAGATTGTGTCGTTCGTTTTCTTGAGATAAATGGATTAATCCTTCTCCTCGCTTCGGATGTTGATGTTATTGTAGATGATTACTCTTTGTAATGGAAGATTAAGGATGTGTGGTTACGTTCTTGACGTTTCGTGCATTAATATTAAGGAAGATGATATATGGATATAGAACTTGGATTATAAGTTGGATGATTGTTTATATGTTAAAGGATATCGGATTTCGTTGTTTTGATAGCTTTGAACATGATTCAGAATCACTTCGTGTTCTTGAAATCACCATAAGTTGATCGGTATCTCAAAAACATGCATCCGTCCGGCATTAGCGCACGCTACGTTTACCGCCTAACGCGCTAATGGGAGCAACTTAGCGCACGCCACGTTAGGTGATTAACGCGTGCGCTAAGAAGCCGTAAAGTGATTTTCGTGTTGTGGTTGTAAATTCGTCTTGGTTTGAGTAGGATTGATTCGACTAGTGTTTAATCGAGATATTGTCGAGCCGTTGGGTTTGTGAATTGGTTATATCTATTGATGATTGTTATCAAACTTGTTGTATATCGATAACTGTAATAGGAATAGAATATTGATCGTTGGTTACACCCGTCTGTAGCGGTCGAGCACGAGAATGTTCGTGAATTGCTTTGGTCGGGACCGATGGACTTGTAGATGACGGCAATGGAATTGGTAATGACTTCATCGGTATCGAGGCAAGTTATTACTTGCTCAGTTTGTAATATTTAATAAATGGTTTCAGTTTCATTCGTTTATAATTCGTATAGCAATGTTTATAATCGTAATCACAAGGGATTTGGGATTATAGGTTGTATTCGAGTTTTGGGAATTTAATCATAAGGTATAGGATTCACATTTATTGTTGGTATACTTGGTATCGAAGATATGTTGTTGTATAGACGAAGACGTGAATTATCTACCATTCGTGACATTTTGGATCATCGAATATTCAGAATAATGGTTCGTGATGGTTTGGACATCGAGATTGCTCTCGAAGGACTCGGAGCAAGTACTCTAATCATTTTTGTCATTTGTGTCGATCATGTCGTGATACATTCGTGTATCGTTGTTGTCATGCATTTGTGCATTGTTGTTGTCGTACATTGTGTACTGTTGTTTTGTGCAGTTGTGCATTGTTGTCATATGTCCACCATGCTTTGATCCGACGGGAATCATCATGGGAATCTATAGTCAGTGTGCGCTGGATCGTTGGACAGGTAATGCCACCATGCTTTGGTCCGACGGGATCATCATGGGAATCTATAGCTGTGTGCGCTGGATCGATGGATTACCATATGTATTTTTGTTGTGCATATGTATATTATGGGTTTGCCATAAGTATACATTGTTGTTATTGTTGTGAGCATTTTGACGTTGTCATATGAGTATGCATTTGTAGGTCTTGTGTTAGGACCATGTTCGTATGTTGTGTTGATCTGATCTCGGATTAGACTGACGCGATGGTAATGGTATTTCGTATCTTAAGGTATGTTCCGTATATCCTTGGTACTTGTCTTTGATGGACAATCGATTATCGTATTGGAATTGTCGACGTTATCCGATGGATTAAATTGTCCAGAGTTGGTATAATTTCCGTATCCCGAGTTATGATAATGTTTTGAGAACCTTGAGTATTGTTGAGATACCGCATGCATAATTCGGTATTATCTTAATGTGTTGTTAAGGATATGAATCGTGGATTTTCGTAAAGTTACGACGGTAAGATTTCATTGGTCGTATTCTTACTTAGTATTTCCATTGATATGTAATTATTGACGAGATGTGATGGTTATCATTGTTGGATATTATGGCTGACCCCGTCGTGGGCTTTCTTTTTAGGTTCTTGGATTATCAAGCTTGTAGCGGTCGTGGAGAGATGAACTTCCCGGAGGATACTGGCAAGGGCATGTATTTGTGTTTTGAGTTTCTGATCAGTTGTTGTATTCCGCTGCTAGAGTATTTTAATTGTTTGTCTTTATCCGCTGCGTGAGTATTTTTTTTATGACCTTTTTGGTATCTGGTAACTTAGGTTACTTCATTTTCTAAATCTATTCTGTCAGTACGTGTAAGCGATAGCTTAAGGTATGTTCTTAAACTGTTGAGTCTTGGCAATTCGGGCCTTGTGGTTTCAAATGAGTTTTTACGACGGTTTGATAAACGAGTTTTATAAATCTTCGAATGGTTTTAATAGATAATACCGTCGTTAGCCTCTTGGGCGTTTTGTAAATGTTTGCGAAAATTTCCTTCAGCCTTGTGGGTTCCATCTCGGCCCACGGCGCCGTAATATTCCCGTTGGATCTGGGTGTTACATACCCAAGAGCTACCGGATCGAAAGGGAATACCTAGCGACGCTAGGTGTGACCGTAGCGTACGCTAGATTTTGGTGTAGCGTACGCCACGTTACTAGAGTAACGTACGCTAGAGAGAGCAGAGTCGGGGATGAGGTTCGGATCGACACCGACTACCGTGTAGCGCACGCTATTAGAAATAATTAGCGCACGCTAATCGAAGTCACTAGCGCACGCTATGAGCGGTGTTAGCGTACGCTAACGGAGCCGCAGAGGCTACCGGATTGCCTGGTGAGTCCGATAGCGCGCTATTTTTCATGGCTAGCGCACGCTAGTCCCTATTTAGTATAAATAGGACATTTCCGTTCCCAAATCGTCATTTCTACCTACCTTCACCTCCTTGGGCGATTCTAGGCGATTCGGCGATTTGTGGGGAGTTCTTCGAGCCGCAATTATCTATCAACATCTTTGAGTTTCTAGTTCGGATTTATCAACGTTTAATCCTCTCCGCCGCTCCAAATCAAGGTAAAATTCTCACAACCCTAGATTTTCGGATTTGGGGATTTTCCATCCGATTTCTTCGATCCAGCTTGTAGTGATGTTAGAATATATCGATTACGAGTTATCTACCTTGGATACATGTTTTCCTATGGATTTAATGGTGTATTTCTGGAGTTCTTGAGTGTTTGGGATATTTGACTTGCGATTCACTATCCAAGAGAATTATTCCCGGAACACATGTATCGGGGTAGTATATTCGGGTGATTCCAACTTATTTTCATACCAATGGGGTTTTGATAATTGAATTACGAACTTGTTTAGGTTCGGAGTTGTTGAATCCTTCGATCTTGGTACCTTGTCGTTTGTACCCTCTCCTCTCGTTTCCAGGCAAGTGATTCTTGTGAAAGTTATGTTCTTAAATGTGAAAAGTAATGCATGTGATTGTGAGAGTTGCTTTCGTTCACTTCGAGAGGACCCGACGGGGTCGAGGAGGGTTCCGCTTATGTCGGTTCCGTGAACATTGGGTTAGCCACTCCGAGATGATCCGACGGGGTCGAGGAGGGATTCGCGCATTGTCGAGTCCACGGTTAATCAAGAGATATCATCATTTCCAAATATGTTTGGATAATTGTATTTTCCGGAAAATCATTATCATGGCTTTGAATTGGTGCATATGCTTTTATGTATAAGACTTGACATTTCACTTGTAATACTTGCCCTAACCCCTCTCGTTTGGGGAAAATTACTTTTGTGTTTTTCAGGTCCTAAGGAACTTTACGAGCGAGTGCCGGGACGGTACGATGAGGATGGCGAGGCGTGATACTGTGGCTAGTTGTGTTCTACTTTGTTTGGTCGTTGTTCTCTTCGGTCCATTTTATCCTTGTAATAATAAGTGGTACTCGAGTACTTTAGGAAAGTCCTTTTCCATTGTCGTACAACTTCTTGTATTTCTTCATGGTATTGTTTGTCCGTGGTTGAACTTCCTTGGTTGTATCGAGTTTATTGTTTCCCAAGTGGATTTCATTAAATTCAATACGTTGTGAGTGAGATAAGCCTAGTAAATCCCAGGTCGGGATTTACGGCGCTGTGATATTCTCCGAATATCTCGGGGTGTTACGAATTTGGTATCGAGCTTAGGTTTATGGATACCTAGTCAGCCGGATTGCCGGGTCTAAATGTACTATTCCAAGGACACAAGATCATCAGCTGGCCATCTCGCATTTGACCGTACTCGTAAGTTCCCTAACTTATTTACCCTCTTCATTCACTCACTATCATTCGATTATGGGACATGAGAAGTCCATATTCTAGATGTCATTGCTTTGAGCTATTCTTATGATTTTACTTACATTTTTCTTTAGAATGTCAACTGGTAGAGGACGTGGACGCGGCCGTGGTCGTGGTCGTGGCCGAGGGCGTGGCACACCGGTGGAGCGGCCATGTCCTCGGCTCGGTAGAAGGCTCGGCTACGCCTGGCTTGTCTGACTCTATTCAACCTAGCACCGGTAGTCATCGGGAGCCGTCAACGAGTCCAGGAACTTCTACAGGAGCCAACTGGATGTGGGTGTTGCCACCATATCGCAACAAGTGGCGAACCAAATGGCTCTTTAACCCAAAGCAGATGCAACCAACCACCTCCTCACATCGACACTGGGCCGAGAAGTGGTTACAAGATGTTATTCGTATGCGCCTCCCCAATTTATTGGTGCAAATGATCCGATCGGGAAGATTGGATTAATGAGATGAATAAAGTTTTCATGGCCTTGAATTGTCCAGAGGCACGTAAGGTGCCAGTTGCCCAGTACTTCCTATCAAGGGATGCGGCTAGCTGGTGGCAAGCTGTTGCACCTCAGGATCGTGAGGTTTCATGCGATGAGTTTAAGGAATTGATGGAGGCCGAGTTCTGCCCGTGGCCTGTTCAGGAGGCCAGGATTCGAGCCTTTATGAAGCTAAACCCGGGATGTCCCCGTATCTCGTGCAATCATTGAATACAACCGTCAACTCAACCATGTGAAAAATCAAGTGAGGGAAGAGAGAGATAGAATTCGTCACTTTGACATGCGAATGAAGCCAAAAGTTCGGCACTATATGTCGGGCTTCGCTTGCGCCACATTGAAGGAGTATCAAGATAGGGCACTAGCCTATGATATGTCCTTCACACCTACCGAAACGACAAGTGAGAGTAAGAAGCGAAGACCACCGGAAAGTTTTCTAGCGGTAGAGGTGGCAACCCGCGGGATCGCAATCGGCAAGCTATACAACCAAAGGGTCTTCCGTGCATCGGAGGTAAACGGAATTTCAGAGCTGGTGCTAATGCGTCCAACCGGGTTGTGACATGTTTTAATTGTGGACGGCAGGCCATATTAATCGTGATTGTGGTCTACCCCATTGAGGTGTTTTAATTGCGGCCGGGAAGGCCACAGAGCCATGTCTTGACGGAAGAAGAAACCCCACTTGGAACTCGTGCAATAGCCCCTACGCCTGGAGAACCGAGTGTTAATCGAAGTCATCCACGGGTCAACCATCCCGAGTTACGGGCCGAGGCGGAGGCCGTGGTCATCTGTTAGAGGGGAGCTCCCGGCCGGTTCGGTGCAACCTCGTGTCTATGAGATGAGGAAAGCCGGAGATCCCGAGGCTACCGTGGCAACAGTATCATTTCTCTGTTGTCTCATCCAGCTTAGAGTGCTTTTTGATTCGGTGCTTCTCATTCGCTCATCTCTTTGGATTATGTGCGTCGATTGAATATTGAGGGCTTGTCTCCTTGTGAGTCCTTTGTGGTTAAGTTGCCCGGTGGTGATAGAATCGTGGGAGACAAGGAAGTTAGAGATTGTCCTGTTAATCGCCGAGAGAGTGTGGTTTTCGAATTTGATAGTCGTAGACATTGTTGATGAAGATCTAATCCTCGGTGACGATTGGCTCGATAGACACGGTGCGGTAATGAATTATCGCACGAAGATCATATCAATGTTAGCCAAAGACTAGATCAACACCATTTTGCGGGGTACAAGAGGGGATGTCAGAAATTTTTGATTAGTGCCTTGAAGGTGACAAAACTTATTAGAAAGGGTTGTGTTGGATATTGGTGTTATGCCATGAAAGTCGAAGATGGGAAAGTTGAACTTCCCTCGATTCCTATTGTAAGTGATTTTCCGGATGTTTTTCCGCATTTAATTACTGTGACTACCACCGGACGGAAGTTGAATTTACAATTGATTTGGAGTCAGGAGCAACCCCGATTTCCAAGGCACCGTACCGTATGGCACCTTCAGAAATGCATGAGTTGAAGAAACAACTAGGAGAATTGTTGGATAAAGAGTATATTAGACCCAGTGCCTCGCCATGGGGTGCACCGGTCTTGTTCGTAAGGAAGAAAGATGGTTCACTACGTTTGTGTATTGATTATCGGGAACTGAACAAAGTGACCATTAAGAATAAATACCCTTTGCCGCGTATCGATGATTTGTTTGATCAATTGCAGGGAGCCGCGGTGTTCTCGAAAATTGATTTGAGGTCCGGTTACTATCAACTTCGCATTAAGGAATCCGACGTTCCTAAAACTGCTTTCCGTACGAGGTATGGACACTATGAGTTTGTGGTTATGCCTTTTGGGTTAACCAACGCACCGGCGATATTTATGCAATTGATGAATAAGATATTTATTGAGCATCTTGATAATTGTGTAGTCGTTTTTATCGACGATATTTTAGTTTACTCTCGAGATGAAGAGGAACACGCTCGGCATTTGCGATTGGTGTTGGAGGTTTTGAGGACTCAGCACCTCTATGCAAAGTTTTCTAAGTGTGAATTCTGGCTGAAGGAAGTCATGTTTCTCGGACATGTGATTTCAGCGGAAGGGGTTCGGGTAGATCCCGTAAAATTGAGGCGTGTTAGATTGGGCTCCACCCAGAACGTGAAGGAGATTCGTAGCTTTTTGGTCCGGGCCGATACTACCGGAGGTTCGCCGAGGGGTTCTCCAAACTTGCTCGACCACTTACTCAATTACTCCGTAAGTCCGAAAGGTTCGAATGGAATGAAGAGAGACAACGGAGTTTCAAGAGCTGAAAAGGCGCCCGACTACCGCGCGGTTTTAGCCCTACCTCGGGGAGTCGGTGGGTATTCGGTTTATTGTGACGCATCGGGACAAGGACTTGGGTGTGTACTCTTGCGGCATGATAAGACAATTGCCTATGCTTCACGGCAACTTAAACCGTATGAGCCGAATTATCCTACCCATGATTTGGAATTAGCCGTGTAGTGTTTGCTTGAAGATCTCAAGGCGTCACTATTTGTACGGTTCTTCATGTCGAATTTATACCGACCACAAGAGCCTAAAGTATATTTTTAGCCGAAAGAGCTGAATATGAGACAACGACGTTGGTTAGAGCCGATAAAGGATTATGATCGAAATCCTTTACCATCCAGAAAGGCTAACGCGTTGCGGTGATGCGTTGAGCCTAAGTCGATATCTCTTCATATGCTTGAGGCCCTTACGCCTCAAGTTAAGATCAGACGGGAGTTAATTGAGCAGGAGTCGAAGTACGGATCCAACGGATTCAGGTCGATGTGTACTCCGGAGGCTATTCCGCCCTTGATCGACGACGTCGGAAAAACAGGAGAATGACCCAATGCTTGTTCAATCAAGGCGGACGTGGAAAAGGGAAAGCCCTGGTTTTATGATCCACGAGGATGGCATTTTGAAATTTCAAGGTAGGATTTGTGTTCAATGACTCGAGCCGAGACAGAGAATACTCCGAGAAGCCCATGCTACACCTTACTCGATCCATCCTGGGACGAGTAAAATGTACAAGGATCTTAAAAGGAGTTTTTGGTGGAATAATATGAAGAGAGATGTCACCGAGTTTGTGTCAAGGTGTTTGACATGTCAACAAGTCAAAATTGAGCATCAACGGCCGGGCTGTTGAAACCTCTCCCTATTCCCGAATGGAAATGGGAGGATATTACCATGGATTTCATCACCGGGATGCCGAGGACTAAGTCGGGGATGAATATGATTTGGGTGGTTGTTGACCGATTGACTAAGTCGGCACATTTTCTTGGTATTAAGGACACGTGGGGACCGGAGCGATTGTCCCGGATTTTTATATCGGAGATTGTGAGATTACACGGTACGCCAAAGTCTATTGTTTCCGATCGTGATGGCCGTTTCGTGTCGCATTTTTGGAAGGCGGTCCATCAAGCCTTGGGCACCGAATTGAGGTTGAGTACTTCCTTCCACCCTCAGTCTGACGGTCAGACTGAGCGGACGATCCAGACATTGGAAGATATGCTGAGGGCGTGTGCCCTGGATTGGAGTAGCGATTGGGAAATACACCTACCGTTGATCGAGTTCACTTACAATAATAGCTGGCATGCATCGATCAAGATGGCACCTTTTGAGGCATTGTATGGTAGGCGGTGTAGATCTCCACTTTGTTGGGATGAAGCTTCAGGTTTAGTCGGGACGGAACCCGATATGTTGATGGAAACTAAAGAGAAGATTTCCATCATCCGAGACCGATCATAACCGCTCGTAGTCGACAAAATCCTACGCTGACAATCGTCGTCGGCCCTTGGAATTTGATGTGGGTGATCATGTCCTACTCAAAGTATCACCGATTAGAGGAGTCTTCAGGTTCGGAAAAAGGGGCAAACTTAGTCCGAGATATATTGGACCTTTTGAGATTCTCGACAGAATTGGGGAACTGGCCTATCGATTGGCTTTACCTCCAGCCCTTAGCCATGTTCACAGTGTGTTCCATGTTTCCCAACTGAGGAGATACGTCCCTGACCCGAGTCATATCATTGATTACGGGGACATCGAGATCGCAGAGGATGTCACATTTGAAGAGAAGCCGGTGAAAGTACTAGAGCATCGAGTAAAACAACTCCGGCACAAAACCATACCGTTGGTTAAAGTTCAGTGGTCACGACACGGAGTTGAGGAAGCGACGTGGGAAACCGAAGAGAGCATGCGCACTAGATACCCCGAGTTATTCATTTCTTAAGTTTCGGGACGAAACTTCATTTTAGAGGGGGAGGATGTAATACCCGTACTTTTTGTAAATCTTCTACTCTTGTACTTTGTAATTTTTACGCTCGTATAAGTGTTTGGTAAGCTTATATGGATCTTGGAACTCTTGTCAATCGATTTACCCCTTTTCTTGTTCGGATCGTCATTGTTTCGAATCCTTGATGCGATCCTACTACCTTCGTGTAATGGGTAGCGCACGCTACGCACACAGCAGCGCACGCTAATTTAGTGAGGGTAGCGCCGCTATCCATTATCATTAGCGCACGCTACTAATGTATTGAGGCGGACAGTCCAAAGAGCTACCGGATCGGAAAAGGGAATTCTAGCGTACGCTAGGTGTGACCGGTAGCGTACGCTAGATTTTGGTGGTAGCGTGCGCTACGTTACTGAGTAACGTACGCTAGAGAGAGCAGAGCCGGGGATGAGGGTTACGGACCGACACCGACTACCGTGTAGCGCACGCTATTAGAAATAATTAGCGCACGCTAATCGGGTCACTAGCGCACGCTATGAGCAGGTGTTAGCGTACGCTAACGGAGCTGGCAGAGGCTACTGGATTGCCTGGTGAGTCCGATAGCGCGCGCTATTTTTCATGGCTAGCGCACGCTAGTCCCTATTTAGTATAAATAGGACATTTCCGTTCCCAAATCGTCATTTCTACCTACCTTCACCTCCTTGGGCGATTCTAGGCGATTCCGGCGATTTGTGGGGAGTTCTTCGAGCTGCAATTATCTATCAACATCTTTGAGTTTCTAGTTCGGATTTATCAACGTTTAATCCTCTCCGCCGCTCCAAATCAAGGTAAAATTCTCACAACCCTAGATTTTCGGGATTTGGGGATTTTCCATCCGATTTCTTCGATCCAGCTTGTTGTGATGTTAGAATATATCGATTACGAGTTATCTACCTTGGATACATGTTTTCCTATGGATTTAATGGTGTATTTCTGGAGTTCTTGAGTGTTTGGGATATTTGACTTGCGATTCACTATCCAAGAGAATTATTCCCGGAACACATGTATCGGGGTAGTATATTCGGGTGATTCCAACTTATTTTCATACCAATGGGGTTTTGATAATTGAATTACGAACTTGTTTAGGTTCGGAGTTGTTGAATCCTTCGATCTTGGTACCTTGTCGTTTGTACCCTCTCCTCTCGCTTCCGTGCAAGTGATTCTTGTGAAAGTTATGTTCTTAAATGTGAAAAGTAATGCATGTGATTGTGAGAGTTGCTTTCGTTGCTCACTCCGAGAGGACCCGACGGTCGAGGAGGGTTCCGCTTATGTCGGTTCCGTGAACATTTGGGTTAGCCACTCCGAGATGATCCGACGGGGTCGAGGAGGGATTCGCGCATTGTCGAGTCCACGGTTAATCAAGAGATATCATCATTTCCAAATATGTTTGGATAATTGTATTTTCCGGAAAATCATTATCATGGCTTTGAATTGGTGCATATGCTTTTATGTATAAGACTTGACATTTCACTTGTAATACTTGCCCTAACCCCTCTCGTTTGGGGAAAATTACTTTTGTGTTTTTCAGGTCCTAAGGAACTTTACGAGCGAGTGCCGGGACGATACGATGAGGATGGCGAGGCGTGATACTGTGGCTAGTTGTGTTCTACTTTGTTTGGTCGTTGTTCTCTTCGGTCCATTTTATCCTTGTAATAATAAGTGGTACTCGAGTACTTTAGGAAAGTCCTTTTCCATTGTCGTACAACTTCTTGTATTTGTTCATGGTATTGTTTGTCCGTGGTTGAACTTCCTTGGTTGTATCGAGTTTATTGTTTCCCAAGTGGATTTCATTAAATTCAATACGTTGTGAGTGAGATAAGCCTAGTAAATCCCAGGTCGGGATTTACGGCGCTGTGATATTCTCCGAATATCTCGGGGGGTGTTACAGAAAACACATAGTAAATTTACTTTTAAGTCAGATGCCGGATGAGTACGGTCATGTGCTAAAATTATTTTTTTAATTGGGTTTGAGATGGATACATGTATATAATATCTAAATGGGTTTCAAATGACTGAACCCTAGCTTTATTGTTTCGGGTATCACTATATGAGTTTGGGATGAAAATGCATAGTAAATTCACTTTTAAGTCAGATGTCGGATGAGTACGGTTATATAAATTATAAATGGGTTCGAGTGGTTGAATCATTCCCTCATCCTTTTGTTTTTTATTGTTTTCTGTCGCGGTAAGGAACTCCGAATGACTGAGGCTAACTAATAAATATAATTGACAAGTTTTTTGCATTAATAAATTTGATTAAAAAATATGATTTTATTATATATATATATATATAATAATAATAATACCATTACGCATTCGGAACACCATGTTAACTCTCTCACATGTGGTATTTTTCATATTCTAGATTTTTATTTATTTAAAACTTTTATCACATCTTGATTTTAAACTCCGCTCAATGAATAACTAAATAAATATTTAACATAAATATGTATTTTAGCCATAATTATTTTACACAACCACGTTAATTTGGTCATATCTTGAGTTGGCCAATTTAATTATTTTATTCTTATTATAAAATTAAATTTGGCAAATTATCAATTAAACCTCATTGGTCCAAATATGTACATATTTATTTTTAATATCTAATTTATATACGCATAAATATTATTTTTATATTTTTAATAAACTCAATTCTCTTCACTTACAAATAAATTTATAAAGTATCTAATAACAATATGGATTCGAAGTACCACGTTAACCTTCTCTCCTACATGAAGTTTTTTTATTTATAAATCTTGAATCCCACATCAAAGTATAAGTATGAAATTATAAATAATTTTGATTGTATAATTCCAAAATTTTACTAGAAATTTAACGTTTAATCTTTTGTCATTTATAATATTTATTCTTAACCTTTACTTTATAATGTTTGAGTTTTCTTTGAGATGGATTAACCAATTACTATAGCAACTTATGTTTACTTATTTAAATTATATAAATTTAAATATGTTGAGTAATTAGCGGGTATTATATAGAGTCTCTGATATAAATGGGTAATAAAGTCATATTTTAATCGAGTTTGATGAATATGAGTATAAAGATTTTAAACAAATTTGAATATTTGTACCATACTTCCATTGTTTCATGTGTTACTATATGAGTTTTGAACTCGAATAAGTAGTAAAATTAACTTTCAATTGGGTTTATGATGAGTACAAGTACATAAATTCTAAAGAAGTTCGGGTGGCTGAATCTCATACTCATTATTTCTGTCGGTTGGAGTGTTCCGCTGCGGTACAATTGCAAGCGGCTAAACCCTAACAAAGGTTGAATTATTTTTTTGATTTTTACTTATAAATTACAATGTAAAATGATTATCCGTCGAGTTTCGACGGGCTATACACTAGTACTATTACTTAATCTCCAATATTACTGGAAACTTGCTAAAATTGAATCGATAAATTCCTTTAAATGAATATTACATTACAGTAGAAACTCTATAATATAATACACTTGGGACCACCAAAATTTATTAATTAAAAGAGTTATTAATTAATCGATATATTAGTTTATATATTAATTAATATTTTATTAATTTATAGTAGAATACTTAGTTTACAAACACCTTTCAAGCTTCCACTTAATTATTGTATACAATGCATGTATATCAAATGAACGGCCCAATTTGAAAGAAACCTTCAATCTTCCACCTTATTATGCTTCTTGTGTTCAATGTATCACTTTATGGACATTAAAAATATTTTCTATATAAATACAAGATCAAAATAGGTTAACACAAACAAATCATACACACAACATGGCTTCCCATCTTAAAGGTGTGAAAAAAACAACAATGACAGATTTAGATTCGAAGAGCATTATGCAAGCACAACAAGGATAATCCAAGTCTCACTTAAAAGCAATTGCAAGAATGGGTTCATAGTAACTATGGTTTGCAGGTGAGTCAAGCGACAATATCGAATACAGTTAAGCGTTCTTTAGAGTATCTCTCACTTGCTCCCGAAAGAGGCGATGTTAAGCGACACAAACCGGCAAAATTTGCTGACCTAGAAAAATCTATCTATTAATGCATTCTTCAATATCAAGAACATGTGAATATGACAGGTGAACTAATCATCGGGAAGGCGAAAAAGTTCATGAAAGATATGTATCCAGTGGATACTCCAGACTTTACTTTTTCTATTGGTTGGCTTGGAAAGTTCAAAGCAAGATATGGAATTAAAAATTTCCGGCGTTTCGGAGAGAGTGGATCTGTTGAAATGGAGGGCATGGAGGACAAATTAAAATCCATAAGAGACAAAGTTGATCAGTTTGAAATGAAAGACATCTTTAATATGGATGAAACAGGTTTGTTTTTTTATTATTTTATTTTATATTTTGTACTTTAGTGATGTAATTATTTACATGTTTTGATCTTAAACAGGTTTGTTTTTTAGACTTCAACCGGATCATTCCCTTGCAACAATGCAGTTTGAAGGGAAAAAACAAGACAAGGAAAGACTAACTGTTGCTATTTGCTGTAATGAGGACGGTTCGGAAAAACTTTCTTTATGGATTATTGGGAAATATGCTAAACCAATGTGCTTCAAGAATGTAAACTTGAAGAGTCTGAACTGTGAGTACCATGCTAACAAACGAGCTTGGATGACTGGTGTGTTATTTGAAGAATATGTTCGCCAACTTGATAAAAAAATGGTTGGAAGAAAAATTCTCTTGATTGTGGATAATTGCCCTGCTCATCCAAAAATTATTGAAGAATTATGAAATGTTGAATTATTTTTTTTGCCACCAAACACAACTTCAAAAATTCAACCTTGTGACGCGGGGATCATACGAGCTTTTAAGATGTATTATCGTCGTCGATTTTATAGAAGTCTTTTGGAGGGTTATGAATTAGGGGTTCCAAATCCAGCAAAAATAAATGTATTATATGCAATGAATCTTGCAATTTCAGCATGGACTATGGATGTTCGTGCAAATACAATTGCGAACTGCTTTCGTCATTGTAAACTTCGATCAACAGATAACATGACTTTTGAGAACTCAGATGAAGGTGGTGAAAGCACTCAAGAACTCCAGAATTTGATCAAAGAGTAGGGTTATCGCAATGCAATGGATGTCGAAGATGTTCTGACTCACGTAGAAGAAAATATAGTTGCACAGTTGTTGACTGATGAAGAAATTATTGAAAGCGTTATTGGAATTAATAAAGATGATATGATGAAGAAGATGATAAAAGTTCTACAATTGAGCCCCCTTCGCGAAACGAAGCTATTAAAGCGGCAATCACATTGAACAATTTCTTGTTGAGCTATGAGAAAACAACACCAGAAGTTCTTACCATGCTAAGGAAAATTAGAGACGAGATTCAAGGGGAAATTGATTTCAACAAAAAAACAAAAGACAATTGAGTCATTTTTCAAGAAACCTTCATAAATCATTCATGTAATATGCTATATATAAGAAATTATTAATTTATATTTTATATGGGGTCTAAAGAAATTATCAAAAATGTATTATCTTATAATTTTAGCGAATTATTAATTTAAGACTTATCTCGTCGGGACTAAGCAAAAATATTATCTTAGAGAGTTTATTAAATAATCGAGTATTAATTTATCGAGTTTCTACTGTACTATGGAAAAATAATATATATAACCAGGCCTGAAAATATCACAAACTAAAAACACCATTATAAATGTTGAGCAAACTTAAAACAATATTTTCAAAACAAAATTAATTTTGATATTTTTAATTTCTTATTATAGGTTAGACAATTTACAAGTGGGTCACATATCAAAAACAAAAAATAAACCAAACTAATACATAGGAATTACAGAAATATTAAATATATATTAATTCTTAAAACATAAAAGTACAACATATATGTGAATAACTCATTATTTTCGTACCTAGCTATATCATTATAATTTGCAAATAAGTATATTCCAATCCTTATATATAATAAAAATATTTAGTAGTCTAAAGATGATCGGCCATTAAGATAAGTCACGCAAAAATAAATACATAAAAATTCAAAAAATGACATTATATAAGAAATAAGTCGTGCATGCTTGTCGAACAAAAAATGTCATTGAGTAGCAGTTTTGAATGCGGCTGTGTCTAGAAAAAATTATCAGATGTGTATGAGGTGGCGACGTCTGTCGGTGGTCACTAGTCAATAGTCATACCCATAAACTAAAAAAGAAAAAAAAAATACCGATGGTAAAGACACCAATGCTTTCATTTACAATATCAGATCATTTAAAATATAATTGATATATATGTAGATTTCTTAAGTTTTTTAATTAATTTATTTAGTCAATCCTATCAGAAGACTTATTTGGATTGTTCATTAAATAATTTAGATTTTATTTTTTAAAATACTTATATTTAAAAAGTTTCCATTATGTATGTACAATTATAGAATCTCTCTCTCTCTTTTATATATATATATATATATATATAAATATATATATATATATATATATATATATATATGGCGCGTTACATGAAGACTAATATTAGATGCGATCTTTCTGATCTTAATTTATGCATGAGTTTTGTACTAATTATGCATGAAATATATGAATTTCGTGCATCAAAATTTCAATGCATTAAATATGCAATATGTATCAAAATATCAATGCATTAAAATATTAAATTATATGCATTAAATTTTTGTGAGATTTAATGCATTAAAATTTTAATGCACGAAATGCATATATTTCATTCATAATTAGTACAAAACTCATGCATAAATTAATACTGTAAATTACTGCATCTAATATTGGTACTGCATAGAACGCGCCATATATATATATATATATATATATATATTGTAAGAATCAATTTTTAAAATGAAAATGTAAGGCGAAATCACAATTCAGCTCGACTCTATTCCAGAAAAACAAGATAACCAATAAAATTACATTCTCCTACTCATTTGTCTTTTTATTTTCAAGCGTTATTTATTACGTGGCTTCGATTCACCTAATCCAAATCAACACCCATTTTGTCGAGCAAATCAGATATCAACATATAAAATGAACAAAAATACGGAAATATAATTCTCTCGAAACACATATGTCGTTGAAGTAGTTGAGAACCAAATTTAAGATGGTACTGTTTGTAAAAAGAAATTTAGAAGTTAAGAAAGTCGTATTATTTAAATTTCTAGAAGGATTACGTATGCGCCCACGACTGGTGCGTTTCTAGAAGGGAACAAATTACTAGTAGTGGAAAAAAGGGTACCGAGACTTGAAATTTTATTCACAAGGGGGCCCACCATTACGAGACTTCCTCATGGATTATTTAGTAATTTGTCTTTGGAGACAAAACGAGGTGCATAAAGTCGCCATCTTAGCCACTGTAGCACACCTTCCCCGCCCACTTAATATTTTATCAATTTATTATATAGAGTGGAATCTCTATAAATTAATTAATTATCGAAAAATATATTAATTTCAGAGATGTATTAATTAATTAATAAATTAATAATTTATTAATTTAAAGAGATTTTTATATTCAATCAATTTAAAATTAATTATATCAAAATTCTATGAATTTATAATTAATTACATAGAGATATTAATGGGTATTCAATGTTAGGAACTTGAATCTAATTAGTATTCAATGTTAAGATGAAGTCATCACTTCAACGTTGACTTCATTTTCCGGTCTGATCCAACGTCCGATCATAAATCCGATTATAGTTCCGGAATCCTTGTTCCGAGGCGCTCCTTGACCAATCATCCGATTCCAGTTCCATCATCTTCGATTTGTGACGTCATTCCGACCACTCGGTGACATCATCGTCGGCACTTTTACTTCATTTTCCGGCCTTCTCCCATATCCGATTTCAAATCCGATTATAGTTTCGGAATCCTCGCTCTGAGGCGCTCCTTTCCAGTCAACCATGACAGAAGTCCGTCGGGGGTGGCCTCCGGCCGCCATCTCCAAAGTATATTTAATCTGAAATGTATTTTAAAAGAAATATTTTATTCAAGTAAATAGATGTGCATTTTCGTCCTTTTAATGGAAGTCAACACCAAGCCAGATTTTTGTCTTTCGTTGTAATTTATGAAACAATATGGAGCTAAACTATAAACAGCCCATCCAATAAGGTAGTTGGATGTAATATCCATATATATATATATATATATATATGTATGTATGAGTTAAAATAAAAAGTTTTTTATAATAAAAAATGTAGGAAGAATGTGTCATCCTCATTCCACATCATATGACATGTGTCACCCCCCACCCCCCACCCCCATGTAGGATGGGGGTGGGGGGTGCCACATGTCATATGATGTGGCATGATGATGTGGCAAGGTGACACATGCCACTCCCACAATTCTTCCTACACTTTTTATTATAAGAGACTTTTTAGAATAACCCCACCATATATATATATATATATATATATATATATATATAGAGAGAGAGAGAGAGTTCGGGATATAGGGTGACACCTTCTTTTTTTTGTGAGGTGCCCGCCACGTGTCATGTTCTGATTGGAGGTGAGTGTTTTAATTATAACACTCACCCGGCTGGCCCACAACACTTGGTGGGTGAGTGTTATAATTAAAACATCACCTCCAATCAGAACATGACACGTGGCGGGCACCTCACAAAAAAAAGAAGGTGTCACCTTCCTTCCCGAATTCTCTCTCTCTCTCTCTCTATATATATATATATATATATATATATAGAGAGAGAGAGAGAGAGGGGTGGGGGTGGGGGGTGCCACGTGTCATATGATGTGGCATGATGATGTGGCAAGGTGACACATGCCACTCCCACAATTCTTTCTACACTTTAGAGAGAGAGAGAGAGAGAGAGAGAGATATTAAATGGGAATGATTTTTTTATGTAAATCTTTGTATAATCTATGATCCACATTAGCATATACATAAAATATATGCATTTCATGCACCAAAATATAATGCATTAAAATTATGCCTTATTACGCATAAGAATGGTGACGCATTAAAACAATTCATTCCATGCATAATTTTTGTTGATAATAAATCTTGGTCATCCATTTAATGAAGATCTATATGAACCAAATTCATTCATATTTCTTAAATTAAACCTCATTTTCACGGGAATCACCCATTATATCGAGAATATAAATATTTTTGGAGCAAGATTGGTCGATATCACCATTTGGAGATAGAGTTGTGAAACTCTTTCGCATTGCAGAAGCGATTTAAGTAAAGTGCAGAAAATAAATCGACACAGGATTTATAGAGGTTCGACCAAACGTGCCTACGTCCTCTCTCGGTATCTTTTTCAATAGGATGAAGATCAACCTCTGCACCTCTCTTCTATCGGTCGAGGGATAACCGTTACAAACTTGTCTCATATCGTTCCAAGTTAAACCGTACAATCTCTCTTCTATCGGTCGAGACATTACCGCTTGTACGTGTCTTTGTGTCGGTCCAAGTTAAACCGTTTTCCTTTTCTATTGGACAAGGAATCAACCACTCTAGCTTTCTATGGGTACTAGATAAACCTTACTTAGATATCGATTGTGATTCTAACAATGTCGGATCCTTGATCATAATAACAGCGAATCCAATCGTGTCTTTTCTTTTACCTCTCGTGTATGTGTTGAATGTATAAATATTCAAACTATCAATATAAGCACAATTACAACAACTACAATGTGTATAACAATATATGATCACTGGATCATTTGCTTTGCGTTGTTGTAGGATGAATATCATTAGAAGTGGTATTTATAGGAATTTTTCTTCCAACTAGCCGTTAGCTTTCTGTGCCTCTCTTACGTACGTTATATCCCAAATATTACGTACGTTTGGCTCTTTACGTACGTTAGCTCACTTTCGTTGCGTACGTTAATGTCTTCCAGTTTCAGTCCAGTAGCTTTCATTTCTTCTTTTACGTACGTTGTTGCTTCATGTTACGTACGTTATTCTCTTGCTGTAGCGTACGTTATTCATACAGTGTGGCGTGCGCTAATTCATATATAGTCGTTGCCTGCATTTGTCAAAGTGTCCGTTGCTCTTGACTTTGACCCTGACTTTTCCCAACGTTCATCTGATTTGAAATGATATTACGTACGTTGCCAAGTCCGTGTTACGTACGTTACATTGCCTCGATAACGTGCGCTATACTTTGCGTATAGCGTGCGTTAAGCGTGTTATCTACAGTCAACTTTCCTATTCGTCTGATCAGGTAGCGTACGTTATGCATGTCTCATAGCGTACATTATGCTTGCAAATTCCACCTATTTGAGTCTTCGATTCCTTTGATGATTTGCTTCGCCTTTTTGTTGTTTTGTTTTATTTATCGACTTAATCATCAAAACTCTATTAATAAATGTATGGAATAAAATATTCCAACAACCTCACCATTTTTGATGATTACAAAACAACACCCATGAATAGATAAATATCTGCAAAAATAAAATATATGTATATTTCTACAAATCAAAGTTTTCTGCTTTGATCGTTTCGTTAGTTCTCTCAACTTTTCTTTTTCTGTCCTTTTCGACTTTTTCGTTGTCATTTTTTATTTTTCGATTTTTTTCTCCCTTTTTGTTTTTCACGGGTTTTATATTTTTCGACTTCTTCGTCTTTTTCATTTCTCCCCATTTTTTGTATTTTATTTTTCTCGTCATTCTTCCATGACGCTTTTTATCTCATTCATCGCTTTTCTCTTCCCCTTTTTGTTATCAGCAAAAAGTGTAAATAATATAAATGAATAAAAAAATACCAGTTGATGTATATAATAAATATGCATGATAGGGTATAACTTCCCCTCACAAAAATATCCGTTTAAAAATATACTCCCTCTGAGTAAAATACAATTTGATAAAAATTAATTTGGGGATCCAACCTATAATTGGATTTTCTTTAGAGACATAGACGATATTCGGCATAAAACTTCATTTGGGAATCCAAATTTTCTTAGTTTTTATCGTCCGTCGTGGGCTTTTGCAGTTCGTAAAATGATGCCTAATTTTCAAATATTTTTCACAATGGGGTATTTTGAAATTTATGGATTCGTTTTTAGAATGTGGTTTGAATCCTAACCCCTGTTTGTTCAACGTAAACTTTTGCACCGAGAGCATTTGTTCAAATTTTTCGTTTCCACACGAAAATTTCTTTGTTAAATTTTTCAGCTCGGTTTGAACTTTCAAAAGATCATCTTTTAAAATATTTTCATTTTCAATGCATTTTGAATGATCGGTCTCGATAAATTTTCCCTTTTCAAGTTCCCTGAGGAGCACGACACAAAGCCTTTCCTTGAACCTGGCCCTAAAAAGTAATAGAGAGCATTCCCAGACCGGTTAGTTAATAGTGAGGTCTTGAAGAGCCTCATTGCGAATAGCAAAGCCTTATCTTATTATTTCCAATGGCTGGAATGATTGCTAGTCATCCTCTTGCGGCGAGGTAATCTCTTTAGAGTTAGAGATTGATGTCTGATTAAACGCTCTGGTTAGCCAGACCAGCTGGAAGCATTCGCTCTCCCTCTCTACCTCCGCCATCCCGGGTAGTGCGTCGAAAGTCGCTCTTGGAGCTACATAATTTATCTCGATTTGATGGTATTTTCATTCTTAGGTATTATGCGGACCTCTCTCAATTCTTGACAGAGGGAAAAGCACTCAATGTTTCTTCCTGGTTGGTGTACTAGGGCGAGGAAAATACACATATATATGCTGACACCCTTATAGAGAACAAAATCTATATTGGCGGCCCAAAAACTCAAATCTAGCTTGGGGGCCCCAAAATCAAGAAAACCAAAAATTATAAGAACTCCTGACTAAGTTAAAAAAACCAAATTGTATATATCTTAAAATTTATAACCAATATATAGATCTTGAAACTTTTTCGACCTTCCAGGCTCATGGAATACTTGCTTGATAATATGCCAGATCCCTGAATGAATATTCATATTGCCACACATTTTCTATCCAGCAGGAAGATCAAAAAAGTTTACGTAAGCTTGATGACACCTACGACTCGAAAGAGGGGAAAATGGAATAGGGAAGTGGTTCACTTGATTTCTATCCAATGTTAGATGCAGAGGCGAATAATAGATCGATATGAACATTATGAGCTGTCCCATAAGAAAACCTGTTGTTGCTGCTAATTGCTTATTTCTTTCTTCTTCCATAATCCGAGCTTGGAGATGATTCTCTTATCTTTGATCGTGGGCTTGGAATTTTCAATTTCCAATGATTTATATTTAGATTTAAGGGATTTAATCTCGAATAAAGCATTTTGAAAATCGGTATGCAATAATTCAAATGCTTCAAATAATTCATCGTAAGAATTACTTACTTGACTTTCGACGTCGCTATCGTCGAATGAACTTCGGGCCATAAGAGCGAGATTATTTTGATTGATAAAATCATCATCTTCGTCTTCATCGCTCCATGTTGCTATTAAAACCTCCTTCTTGGGGTTTGCTCGGTAATTTTTCGTAAAGTGGCCTGGTTTACCACAGACTCGACAGTTGTTGTCGAATTTCTTAGATTCGCCCTTTTAGATGTCTTGTTTTCTCCGGTTTAATAAGTGTTGGAACTTATTAATATTCTTGGCATAATATGCCGATTCTTCGTTGCTTTCATCAACCGAAATTTCTTCTCTTTTTGACATCTTAGCCTTCAAGGCTATTAATCTTTCCTTCGGCTTTGGTTTAGCGTTCCGAGATTTTAGAACAATCTCGTAGTTTATAAGTGAACCAACGAGAGCACTAAAATCAAGATTGTTTAAATCTTTTGATTCCATTATAGCCGTCACCGTACCGTCCCATTCAACAGGTAGTGATATTAAGATTTTCTTGACTTCCTCACTACTTGATAATGGTTTACCGAACGAAGCTAGTCCATTGGTGATGACCGCAAATCGATCGAGCATGTTGGTGATGGACTCGTCACCCTTCATTATGAATAACTCGTAGTCATGGAGAAGCATATTGATCTTCGTTTTCTTGACTTGAGTTGTCCCTTCGTCTGTGATTTCAATAATTTTCTATATTTCTTTAGCACTTTCACACGACGAGATATGATTGACCTCTTCTGGATTTAAGGCACAATATAGAAGTTGAGTAGCCTTACAATTTAGATGGTCGTTCTTCCAATCCTCGTCATTATATTCTTCGAAACTCTTAAGAGATCCGTCGGATTTGATGGGAACTTTCGGGCCAAGACAAATGATCTTCCAAATCTTTATGTCATAGGCACGAATAAAGATCGACATCTTTTTCTTCCATGTCACATAATTTGATCCATCAAATAATGGAGGTCGATTCAAAGCAAGACCTTCAACCCGAGCAAATTGGAATGCCATTTGGATCTTCTCCTCGGATGTTAAGCCGCTTATTGGAGGTACAGCTCCGATACCAATTGTTGGAGCAAGATTGTTCAATATCACCGTTTGGAGATAGAGTTGTGAAACTCTTTCGCGTTGCGGAAGCAATTTAAGTAAAGTGCAGAAAATAAATCGACACAGGATTTATAGAGGTTCGGCCAAACGTGCCTACGCCCTCTCTCGGTATCTTTTTCAATAAGATGAAGATCAATCTCTTCACCTCTCTTCTATCGGTAGAGGGATAACCGTTACAAACCTGTCTTCTATCGGTCCAAGTTAAACCATACAATCTCTCTTCTATCGGTCGAGATATTACCGCTTGTACTTGTCTTTGTGTCGGTCCAAGTTGAACCGTTTTCCTTTTCTATTGGACAAGGAGTTAACCACTCTAGTTTTCTACGTGTACTAGATAAACCTCACTTAGATATCGATTGCGATTCTAACAATGCCGGATCCTTGATCCTAATAACACCAAATCCAATCGAATCTTTTCTTTTACCTCTCGTGTATATATTGAATGTATAAATACTCAAACTATCAATATAAGCACAATTACAACAACTACAATGTGTAAACAATATATGATCACTGAATCGTTTGCTTTGCGTTGTTGTATGATGAACACCATTAGAAGTGGTATTTATAGGTATTTTTCTTCCAACTAGCCATTAGCTTTCTGTGCCTCTCTTACGTACGTTATATCCCAAATATTACGTACGTTTGGCTCTTTACGTACGTTAGCTCACTTTCATTGCGGACGTTAATGTCTTCCATTTTCAGTCAAGTAGCTTTTATTTCTTCTTTTACGTACGTTGTTACTTCATGTTACGTACGTTATTCTCTTGCTGTAGGGTACGTTATTCATACAGTGTAGCGTGCGCTAATTCATATATAGCCATTGCCTACATTTGTCAAAGTGTCCGTTTCTCTTGACTTTGACCCTGACTTTTCCCAACGTTCATCTGATTTGAAATGATATTACGTACGCTGCCAAGTCCGTGTTACGTACGTTACATTGCCTCAATAGCGTGCGCTATACTTTGCATATAGCGTGCGTTAAGCGTGTTATCTGCAGTCAACTTTCCTACTCGTCTGATCAGGTAGCGTACGTTATGCATGTATCATAGCGTACGTTATGCTTGCAAATTCCAGCTATTTGAGTCTTCGATTCCTTCGATGATTTGCTTCGCCTTTTTGTTGTTTTGTTTTGTTTATCGACTTAATCATCAAAACTCTATTAATGAATGTATAGAATAAAATATTCCAACAAATATTCCCATATATATATATATATATATATATAAGAATAGCGCAATACAAATAAAGTTATTTTTAATAAATATATTTATGGTGAATGATCATTTTTGAAATGTTGTTAATAAAAATTAATAATATTATTTATTAAGCAACAATATAGTATTTTTTTCTTTATATTTCATAACTATTTTTTTACTAAATAGCTTCAAATTCTAATCTTTGAGTGTAACTAAAAAATTAATATTGATATCTTCTATATAGACATCATCCTATATTGTAAAATTGAAATTCATCCTAACTAAGTCATCATATATTACAACTTAAAGTCTATTATAGAAATATTTAACAATAATTAAAACTCAATATGGGACTAACAAGTTAATAAATTATTTTAACTAAATACTGTTGAAGTGAAAATAACTGAGACAATAAAGTAGGACAAAAATTGTGTATTATTCCATTGATGAGATCCCTTTAAATAGGGAGAAATACATACAAACAGGCCTTAGCCTAACCCTAACTAGGAAAGCCCATAAACTAACAGACTTAGGCACACAATGAGTATTATTCCTTTAACACTCCTCCTTGTGCCTAGTCTATAAGTGCATGTCATGTTGCATTGTTAAAACCTTGTCAAGAAAAAACCCAGTGGGAAAAATACCTTGATCATTGGAAAAAGAGTACAACATCTAGACACATCAAGTTTAGACTTCGTCCTTTGCCTCTCATATGATCGTTACATTTGATCATAGCGCTACTAAGGTGAACATTCTATCGATCCCTAAGATCGTACATCTTGTTACCTCGTTAAAAATCTTTCCAAGTGATAAAAACCCTGTGGGAAAATGATCCTTGGAAGGAAAACAGTATAACGTACGGTGTGGATGTAAGACTCCCCCTCAAGTCTACATCTCCCCCTGATTTGTACATCAATCAAGTAGTTGTTGTCTCATTAAAAACTTCGCTAAGTAACAAAACCCAATGGGAGAAAATGAACCTTGGTCAAAGAAAAGAGTACAACACATGTGATTAAGTTTCTTTATAAATTACCATTTCCTTGTGATCTTTACATCGATCTCGAGAGTTGAAAAACTCTATATCTCCCCCTAATGTTTACATTCATATATCGTTGCCTAGTTAAAAACCTTGCCAAGTAACAAAATCCAATGGGAAAAATAAACCTTGGTCTAAGGAAAAGAGTGCAACATATGTAAGTATGTTCCATTATATCTCAAATATTTCCCATTATGATCATTCAATCAATCAAGAGGATTTACAAGTTACATTATATTCATAAATGTAAGTATGCTCATCAATGGCAGTACTTAACCGCTAGTTCCTCATAAGTGTAGAATGATAGTTCTTAATCATGTACACTCACGCACTGGTTCATGCAAAGCAATAACCATGTCGTGAAGGAGGTAGCTAAAAGGGGCTTGCTTAGTCGATTTCCAAAACATAAGCAATTCATACCAACACATACTTTGTTGTAGTTGCTTCGACACCAGCATTTACTTTAGCATTGCCTTTTCGTAAGCAGCTTCATTTGCCTGCTCGTAGGGAAAGAATAGTCCTAAGTAAATGGTTTCTTTTAAGTATCGGAATATATTCTTGATACCATTCCATTGATATTGCGTCGATGCTGAACTAAATCTATTCAGCGAATTAACTGAGGAGTGATATCAGGTCGTGTACATTGAGCCAAGTACAATAATGCGATATTGCACTCAAGTAGGGAATTTCAGCTCCCAAAGCTCTTCGTCACTTTCCTTTAGACGAAATGGATATTTCCTTTGCATCTAAATGTTCGACTTATAATGGGGTGCTAGTAGGGTTTACCTTGTCCATGTTAAAGTGTATGAGAATCTTCTGGACATAGGTAGACCAGTGGAATGAATTCCACAAACTTATGTCTATGTCAATGCCTCGACAGAACCGAGTTTTCCCAAGATTTTTCATCTCAAACTCAATTTTCAAGTATCCGGTGGTTTCTCTTATTTCATCAAGACCGATTATGTTCACGTCATCGATGTACATTGCGATGATCGTGAATCCGGAACTTATTTGTGAAGACGCAGAGACACAGTTCATCGTTCTTTTATCCCTTCCCAATCAAGTAGTCACTTAGACGGTTATACTACATCCTTAAGGATTGCTTCAAAACCGTAAAGTTGAGAGTTTCAATCAAATTGCATACGCACTCTGTGGTCTAGAGTCACTTGATTTGGGTAATGAAATTCCATCGGGCACTTCCATATATATCTCCGTATCTATATCCCCATAGAGATACGTAATAACCATATCTATTGGCTACATTTCCAGTCCCTCGGAAATTACTACGCTAATCAAATAGCGGAACGTATACGTGGGAGTACATTTCCTCGTAATCAATTCTAGGGCATTGTGAAAAGCATTACTTCGTGAACCTTGTACATTAGGACTCTACTATTATGATTTACGACAAAGGTTCGATTTTGTCCTTCAGGCTTTACACTTGGTTAGGTTAGCACTACCTACACCAAATACCCGTCTCTTTGTCGGAGAATCTAGTTCTACCTGGAATATTTTTCTTATAGGCCAATCAGCTCTATGTTGATTTTATCCAACTGAGCGAGGTTCGACATCATCGTACTTTATGATTCATGATATGTCATCAAATTGGGTGGTTGATCAGGCCACACCCTCATAATTTTATCGAGATTCTTGATTTTCTGAATCATATCTTCGAGGCGTCCCCCTCGTCATGATTCATGGACATATTAAAATCAAGCATGATCTCATGAAACGAGTTCATTGATGGTTAACATGTGAATTTGTGCCATACTCTACCTCTTACTTAGGTGAGTATTTAGTCGAACCATGTGGCTTCCACCCCTTCCTTCGCAGGGAGCCGCGACCTCAACTACACCTCCACCAAGTGCGGTTGCATAACCCGATTCATTGGTGATGTGCCCCTTACCAGGGACTTCTAACCTTACAGGCACATTTGCAGCTGTAATGTGAGATCTTGTCACTTGAACGATATCAGTAAATGCATCAGGCATCGAATCTGCTACATCCTGAAGATCGAGTGTTCTTTATGCTTCACTGTAACATTGTGAAGTTCAGGGATCATAATGAGACAAGGTGGGGACACACCACGACAATTCCTGTCGTTCCCCGAGAAATTATGTTTTCTCTTCCCCCCTAACGACGGGAAGGTTGTCTCATAAAAGTGACAATCCGCAAATCGTGTGGTAAAAAAGATCACTGTGAAGGTTCTAAATAGCGGATAAACGTCTGAAGATTCTTATCCAACGTGAATACTTAATCGTTTCTAAAGACCAATGCATTGTGGGGCACAGAAGGCACATATAATCCATAGCCAATTATGCCCAATTGACACTCAAGTCCGTCTGGGTCCAAAATATAAAAATCAGGCTATCCAGTTACCAACTGATATGCATAAACTAAATGGTTAGCATAGAGTTTAAGGATGAACGATTTAAGTAAAGTTGCGTGCAATATTGCATAATTCCAGGCAAAAATATGCTAATTGGTGCACATAACCAATGACATAACCACCATACATATTCTTTCGACGGTGGTTTGTAACACCCCCGATATATTCAGGAATATTACAGCGCCGTAAATCCTTTACATAAGGATTTACAAGGCTGAAGAATTGAACAGACATTAAAAGGTACTAACGAATGGAAATAACGGAATTAAGATACAACAGTCCTGACCAAATACTGAAAGTACAATTGTTCAACAGAAACTCAATAATACATCACCAAATTCAAATCCATCATAAACGACTTCGTACTCGAGTACTTATTGAAATAACCAATAAACAACAGATAAATGAACCCGGCCGAAACATCACTCTGCACCCTCGTCGTCATGCAGCTCCAGTGGTTGTTTTCCCGCTCTCCTGGATCCTGAACATAAACAAAATATTCACCCCCGAAGGGGTTAGCACAACGATGCTAGTACAAGTACCACAACATATTATTTCAACGTCACACGCAGAATAATAATAATAACGTAAATGATAAAATGTCCAACGAGTCTTCTCCTACGAGAAACTCAAACATAACATACACAACTGATAATCACAACATGATATCATAACATACACATAGTAATTCCGTCGATCCAGCTTCATCGCCTAGAACCCACGATGATCCCGTCGGACCAACCCGTGGTGGAAAACCCGTCCGATGATCCGGTATGCGCTAGCATAGATCCCCCGATGATCCCGTCGGACCAACACGAGGTGGACATACAACAATGACATACATGCACGACAATATGTATAACATCAATACATAAAACAATTAAAGTACTTGCCTCGATTTGAAGACAAGAACAATACTTCCACGAAAACGAACACTCGAAGGTCGTCCTCCTCAATTAATCACGTAACAGGACCAAACCTTAACAAAAGAAATGATATAGGAATTATCTCACGTCGTACGAATGTTTAACAATTCGATTTACGACCAAAAGTTCATAAAATGTAATCTGCCTGAACTGCTTAGCACACGCTAAGTACTCTGTGTAGCGTGCGTTAAGTCTGCTCGATAGCGCACGCTGTTGTTACCCAAAATATTATCCGGAGATAGTATTGCTGGAATGATCGAGTAACAAACAAATGCGAGAACACTTCCGTGAGAAAATAGATAACACAAGATTTGCCGGGGTTGTTAATCCCGGGCTTGAATGCTCTCGCGAGATGTTATTAATAAATATATTGTCGAGTACAAATATTAATGTTAGAATCTAATACAAGGAGTGTAATGACTTCTAGTTATCTAGGCTTTAGAGCGCGTAGATTGCCGGAAGAACCAGATAGATAAATCTGTGAGTTCTTGCTTGGGATATATGATGAATGTGTATGAAAATCACTATGAATGTGTTAGTGGTTGCCAAAAGAGCCTTTGATTCTCTCTTTGGTGTGTATTTTGCACTTAATTCGTAGTAGAATTCGCCTTCCTCTGGCCGCAGCAGTGAGTCCTCTATTTATAGGGGACAAGGTAGTTGGGATCCCTCAGGCGATCGCGGGCGATCGCAGTTTTCTATATTAAAATAAAACGGCCGATCGTCCCGTCACGTGGGCCTGTTCCCTTGAGGTCCGAGGTTGCAGTTGGAGGCCAGCTGGGTGAACCAATGGGAAGCCAGCACGCGTTGCGAGTCGCTGTCCGAGGAGGGCCCACTTCGTACCTTTCGGCGGCCTTGTCGGTAGGTGTGGTAGGTGACAGGCTGGGGTCAATGATCCTATCTTTTGGTGTCCTTTGAAGATCCGCGGGTGGGCCATCGTCCAAGATTCGGTCTTCGACGACTTTGACGGATGCTGGATCCCCACGTGGCATGAGATGATCGCCTCTGGTCCGCTCATTAAAGACGATCGCCAGATATCAAAAGACGATCGCTGGTTACCAAAAGACGATCGCCGCATTATGCCGAACTCTAGGCGTTTGTCCGGAGTATGTCTTTCATGGTTGGCTTTTCTGATCGTGATGCCGATCGCCTATCGAGGCGTATTAACCGCCGCACAACACACGCAAACAACAAAGCCTAGCGTACGCTAACTATGCATGGTCAGTACTTCACTGATCAGTCGACTGACTCGTCGATGGCCTAGCGTGCGTTACGTACCAAACGTAGCGTCGCTAACTCGTGCTCGATAGTGCACGTTAATCTTTATAGCTTAGCGTGCGCTATCTGTGCATGGCGCTTTCTTGGGCGAAACTGTTCTCATCATGATCAAAACAATGAAATCTTCCGTGATAATCCATATTACCTCCATGAATATCATGTACATACGTTTATGAATGATCTTACGGATAGCAACAACTTTGGATTCAAGGATATGCATACCATTATAAAACCATATTCCATTTCGACTACAATTCTTCATATGACGATTCGAAAGGCTTAACAGTTGATATCAACACCTTATATCCATCGAAATTATCATGCTGTAGTTGTTTAACATTCCATCTATACTAGATAAATCCTTCCATGATCAATCCCTTAGATTCATCTAACAATAATGATGTTAAAGTCAACTCCATGATTGTTATGAAGTCATCTACTAGATTCGGATTACCAATGATGGAAGCTTCCTTTACTTGTTCAATGTAATAAGATTTGAATCCTGATGATCATAATCAAGGTACTTAAGGCTTATTCATCTCAATATTCCAAACATGATGTGCTTTGGATAATTCACTTATGAAAATCAATATCTCGTTAATATGATCATCCAATTCTTTAGAATCCAACTCTAAGTCTGGAGATAGGTTGAACATGCCTTAATATAATGAAAATCACTGAACCGTAAGGTAGAATCCGACTCCGGTTGGTTGTATGCCACTCCAAGGTGCTATTCCACTTCAATGATTACTCCCAAGTGATAACCAATATACAAAGACCAACAAGATGTGTTCTAAGTGGGTAAAAGGATTATTACAGCTCTCTGGCCTCTCAAGAATGAAGAATAGACGAATGAAATGTAAGTCAAAACGAATGGTTGTTGTCCCATTTATAATATTCTGCATTTTAACAAGTTAGCGCACGCTACTAAGCTTTCCTTAGCGCGCAATAATAAGAGTTGACTTCAGAACTGTCCAGGTTCATCCGCGGGAATCTTATCCGGACCCATGTCCCGGCTGGCGCATGTGCTAGCCATCCCGCTCAATAATTGAGTTCTTAGCGCACGCAACTCCTACATGTATAGCGTGCGATAGTAGTAGCCGATAGCGCGCGTTAAGCTACATTCTTAGTGTGCGCTATCACGAGTTTGCATGAGAAATTTTGCATGTTTCTATACTTATGTACAGTGATATCAATGCAAGAAATATCATACTCCAATAATCAAAACCACAAATCCGAATAATACAGAGTTTGAATACAGATGAAATACACCGTAATAAATCTGGATATTACATACTCTCCTACTAAAAAGGAGTTTCGTCCCGAAACTCAAGACGAAAATAACTCGGGATATCTAAACTTCATATCAGCTTCCGTTTCCCAGATGGCTTCTTCCATTCCGTGATGTGACCATTGAACTTTGACCAAAACGATTAGTTTGTTCCTCAACTGCTTAACTCGACTCTCGAGTATCTTGATCGGTCTTTCTTCAAACATCCCATCCTGCACGACTTCGATCTCGCCGAAATCAATGATATGACTGGGATCTGGTATATACCTCCGTAACTGGGATACGTGGAACACGTTATGAACATGGCACAATGACGGCGGTAATGCCAATCTGTATGCCAACTCCCCAACTCTCTCGAGGATCTCAAATGGTCCGATATATCTCGGACTCAGCTTTCCTCTCCTTCCGAAATGAAAGATTCCCCGAGTAGGAGAAACCATCAAAAGTACATGGTCTCCAGTATTGAACTCCAATGGGCGACGGCGTACGTCCGCGTAAGATTTCTGGCGACTCTGGGCGGTCAACAGCCTTTCACGAATCAAGGCTATTTTTTCTCGAGTCTGCACGATCAACTCTGGTTCTGTTCCGATCAAGTCTGACGAATCATTCCAACATAGGGGCGATCTACATCTCCTCCCGTATAATGCCTCAAACGGTGCCATCTTAATGGAGCATGCCAACTATTGTTGTAGGTAAATTCAATCAATGGTAGATGAACTTCCCAATCGTTTGACCAATCTAAGGTACAGGCCCTTAGCATGTCTTCCACCGTTTGTATAGTCCTCTCGGATTGTCCGTCAGTCTGCGGGTGATAAGCTGTGCTGAAGTTCAATTCGGCCCTCAAGGCCTTATGAACTGCTTTCCAGAAGTGAGACACAAAATGACCGTCTCGATCAGAAACAATGGTCTTCGGCGTACCATGCAATCGAACTATTTCCGAAATAAATACTTGTGCCAACCTCTCTGGTCCCCACGTATCCTTAATGCCTAGGAAATGAGCTGATTTGGTTAAACGATCAACTATCACCCAAATCATGTTCATTCCTGTCCTGGTTCTCGGCATATTAGTGATAAAGTCCATCGATATGTCCTCCCACTTCCATTCAGGAATTGGGAGCGGCTTCAACATTCCGACAGGCCGTTGATGCTCGATCTTAACCTGCTGACAAGTCAAGCATTTCGAAACATAGTCCGCTACATCTTTCTTCATGTTGCCCCACCAGAAATTCTGCTTCAAGTCCTTATACATTTCTTGGTGCCGGGTGGATAGAATAGGGCGAACTGTGAGCTTCCTTCATAATCGTCTGTTTCAGAACATCATCATCGGGAACGCATAGTCGGTTCTGAAATCTCAAAACTCCATCATCATGAATTATGAATCCGGGGGCCTTTCCTTTGATCACTTCATCACGTAACCGAATCATCTGCCTGTCTAGATTTGATTCCTTCGGTTAATGATGAAGTTATCTCCATCACGCACAGTTATCCTTGGACTCTTTGTAACCACACTTCAATTCCTTCACGAATCATCTCTCGTTGAAGGCTAAGTTGGGAGGTCAGCGTCTCCAGCATCTAAATAGAAACAGGCTTGCGTCTAAGTGCATCGGCTACTACATTTGCTTTGCCTGGATGATACAAAATCTCCAAGTCATAGTCCTTGATCAGCTCTAACCATCTTCTTTGCCGCATGTTCAACTCTTTCTGACTGAATATGTACTTGAGACTCTTATGATCCGTAAAGATCTGACAGTGAGTCCCGTACAGATAATGCCTCCAGATGTTCAAAGCAAAAACTACTGCTGCTAGCTCCAAATCATGTGTTGGGTAATTCACTTCATAAGGTTTCAGCTGTCGCGACGCATAAGCGATCACCTTATCATTCTGCATCAATACGCACCCAAGTCCTTGGTTCGAAGCATCACTGTAAACTATAAATCCTCCAGTTCCCTGTGGAAGTGATAGAATCGGTGCCGTCGTCAATCTCTTCTTCAATTCATCAAAGCTAATCTGACACAATTCATTCCACTCAAACTTTTGAGTTTTCTGCAGGAGTCGAGTAAGTGGGCGGGAGATTTTAGAAAACCCTTCCACGAATCGACGATAATATCCAGCAAGTCCTAAGAAGCTTCGGACTTCTTTCACGTTCTTTGGAGGCTTCCAATCCATAATTGCTTCGATCTTCTGAGGATCTACTCGGACTCCTTCAGCTGACACCACATGGCCGAGGAACATTACTTCTTTTAGCCAGAATTCACACTTAGAAAGTTTGGCGTACAATTGCTCGCTTCTCAAAAGTTCCAATACAATCCGCAAATGTTGCGCATGTTCTTCCGGGCTCTTAGAATACACTAGAATGTCATCAATGAACACGACCACAAATTTATCCAAAAATTCAATGAACACTCTGTTCATCAATTGCATAAATACAGCAGGTGCGTTAGTGAGACCAAACGGCATCACTACAAACTCATATGTCCCTAGCGAGTTCTGAACGCTGATTTCAGAACATCAGATTCCTTAATCCTCAGCTGATGATACCCTGATCTCAGATCGATTTTAGAAAATACTTTTGCCCCTTGCAACTGGTCAAACAGATCATCAATCCGTGGCAATGGATACTTGTTCTTAATCGTCATCTTGTTCAGCTCTCGATAGTCAATACACAGCCGAAGCGATCCATCCTTCTTTCGGACAAAAAGAACTGGCGCTCCCCAGGGTGAAACGCTTGGCTGAATATAGCCTTTGTCCAGTAACTCCTCCAGCTGCTTCTTCAGTTCGTACATCTCAGTAGGTGCCATACGATACGGCGCCTTAGAAATTGGTGTAGCTCCGGGTTCCATCTCAATGGTAAATTCTACATCCCTTCGTGGAGGTAGTCCAGGTAACTCGTCAGGAAATACATCTGGAAATTCGTTTACAACAGGAATGGTGAAAGTTTCACAATTTCATCTTCTTTCTTCATTGCATAGCACCAATATCCGGTACAGCCCTGTTTCAACAATTTGACAGCTTTCATCGCCTTGATTAATTTTCCTGAGCTTCCCGGTTTCCATCCCTCGAACAATATTTCGGAACCATCGTCAGCGATCAGCGAGATATTCCTTCTTCGGTAGTTTACAATTGCTCCATATCGATTAAGCCAATCGTCTCCGAGTATCAGGTCGTCTCCTTGCATTTCTATCACGATCAGATTTGAGAGCCACTCTCTGCCTCCAAATGATACAGGGAAATTTCTAGTTTCTAAGTTTCCGACAATCCTCTCTCCACTCGGTAAACCAACAACATAAGGTTCACAAGTATGAAAACTGGAAATATTCATACGATTTACACAAGACAAAGATATAAAAGAATGCGTAGCTCCTGTATCGAATAAAACGCTAACTGGCTGGGAAAGGATGCGGGCCGATTGCGATCACAAAGACATCACGATCGTCTGTCCTCCTCATCTCGCATGCACGTGGGGAGCAGATCCGCACTCGATGTCCCTTTCGGTCCCATTGTCCTCTCGCCTCGTCCGCGGCCAAAATTCCGAGGCATCTGAACACTTTGCTGCGTCTGTTGATATCGGCTTCCTTCGATCGGGCCGTGGTGTACGGGCTCTAAAAGACTTTGCGCCTCTTCACAAAACACCGCCCGATGTCCTCTCGTCCACAATCAAAACAAGTCATGGCGGGAAGGGGGCAATTCCACGATAGTGCCCGTCTGGGCGCAGCTTAAAGCATTTCCTGGTAACATCGTAATAGTTGATGTCGCTCAAGTTCTTTCCGCTCCTAATCTGGTGCGGAGGTTTCTTGAAAGAGTGAAAGGATGACTGGGTCTTACGGGCCCATTGTTCTTGTGCTCTGTAAAAGTACCAGAGACTTTCTGTTTCTTGGATTAGAAAATTTCTCCATAGCTGCTTCCTTGATCTCATACGCCAACGCCTTATCCTGGTATTGACGGAGTGTGGTACATTCAAATCCGGACATGTACCTCTGGATTTCTGGTTTCATCCTCATATCGAAATGGATCATCATTTATGCATCTGTTCTGACCAGATGTCGAACAAACGCCAGCTGCTGGTTAAACATCTTAATTGCCTGGGATACTGGCACATCAGAAGGCTGAGCGGAGAAAAACTCCCGAATTTTGGCTTCCCTCACAGGACGAGGGCAATACTGAGCTTCCATCATCAATCTAAACTCTGTCCAATCGGCATCATGGTCTACAGGCCGGATGGCTTCCCACCATTCGGACGCTTCCTCTATCAGAAAATATTGAGCGATAGAGGCTCTCCGGTCGTATGGGCAGTTAATTCCGGCAAAGATTTTCTCCAGTTCCTTCAACCAATGGTCCCAGGTGGGAGTCTCTTTGCATCTTCGCCACCTCTTGCAGCCACCGGTCACCTTGATTTCCCATGTCTGGGATCCCTAGCTGTCTCTCTCCCTGCTGTAGTCCCACCGCCACTTGCATTCGGTCCACGACTTGGGCGAACTGAGTCATCTGGTTCACCACTTGACGAAGGATCTCTGGTACAGCAGGATCTGGTTCGTTATTAATAGATTGTTGCGGCTCGCCTGAGCTATGACTGGCCTGGTTAGAAGGCGACGCTTCCCTTTCAGCATTTCTTCATCCACGACCGCGACCACGTCCACGTCCGCCTCTCAACGAACTGTAAGCATAAATACTCAATATACAGGAAACAACATCGTTCTAATATTCGAGTATAAAGAGACACAACATGTAAAGAACGAGATAGAGTTTAGGAACTTACAACCACCGTTCGCATGAAGACGTAGGCAGTGCAGTGATGTCATTCACGGCCGGTTACCTCAAAAGACATAAATGACCCCTATTTTAACCCAACGGCCAAGATATCCATAATCTTAGCTCTGATACCATATTCTGTAACACCCCCGATATATTCAGGAATATTACAGCGCCGTAAATCCTTTACATAAGGATTTACAAGGCTGAAGAATTGAACAGACATTAAAAGGTACTAACGAATGGAAATAACGGAATTAAGATACAACAGTCCTGACCAAATACTGAAAGTACAATTGTTCAACAGAAACTCAATAATACATCACCAAATTCAAATCCATCATAAACGACTTCGTACTCGAGTACTTATTGAAATAACCAATAAACAACAGACAAATGAACCCGGCCGAAACATCACTCTGCACCCTCGTCGTCATGCAGCTCCAGTGGTTGTTTTCCCGCTCTCCTGGATCCTGAACATAAACAAAATGTTCACCCCCGAAGGGGTTAGCACAACGATGCTAGTACAAGTACCACAACATATTATTTCAACGTCACACGCAGAATAATAATAATAACGTAAATGATAAAATGTCCAACGAGTCTTCTCCTACGAGAAACTCAAACATAACATACACAACTGATAATCACAACATGATATCATAACATACACATGGTAATTCCGTCGATCCAGCGTTCACTGCCTAGAACCCACGATGATCCCGTCAGACCAACCCGTGGTGGAAAAACCCGTCCGATGATCCAGCGCACGCTAGCATAGATCCCCCGATGATCCCGTCGGACCAACACGAGGTGGACATACAACAATGACATACATGCACGACAATATGTATAACATCAATACATAAAACAATTAAAGTACTTGCCTCGATTTGAAGACAAGAACAATACTTCCACGAAAACGAACACTCGAAGGTCGTCCTCCTCAATTAATCACGTAACAGGACCAAACCTTAACAAAAGAAATGATATAGGAATTATCTCACGTCGTACGAATGTTTAACAATTCGATTTACGACCAAAAGTTCATAAAATGTAATCTGCCTGAACTGCTTAGCACACGCTAAGTACTCTGTGTAGCGTGCGTTAAGTCTGCTCGATAGCGCACGCTGTTGTTACCCAAAATATTATCCGGAGATAGTATTGCTGGAATGATCGAGTAACAAACAAATGCGAGAACACTTCCGTGAGAAAATAGATAACACAAGATTTGCCGGGGTTGTTAATCCCGGGCTTGAATGCTCTCGCGAGATGTTATTAATAAATATATTGTCGAGTACAAATATTAATGTTATAATCTAATACAAGGAGTGTAATGACTTCTAGTTATCTAGGCTTTAGAGCGCGTAGATTGCCGGAAGAACCAGATAGATAAATCTGTGAGTTCTTGCTTGGGATATATGATGAATGTGTATGAAAATCACTATGAATGTGTTAGTGGTTGCCAAAAGAGCCTTTGATTCTCTCTTTGGTGTGTATTTTGCACTTAATTCATAGTAGAATTCGCCTTCCTCTGGCCGCAGCAGTGAGTCCTCTATTTATAGGGGACAAGGTAGTTGGGATCCCTCAGGCGATCGCGGGCGATCGCAGTTTTCTATATTAAAATAAAACGGCCGATCGTCCCGTCACGTGGGCCTGTTCCCTTGAGGTCCGAGGTTGCAGTTGGAGGCCAGCTGGGTGAACCAATGGGAAGCCAGCACGCGTTGCGAGTCGCTGTCCGAGGAGGGCCCACTTCGTACCTTTCGGCGGCCTTGTCGGTAGGTGTGGTAGGTGACAGGCTGGGGTCAATGATCCTATCTTTTGGTGTCCTTTGAAGATCCGCGGGTGGGCCATCGTCCAAGATTCGGTCTTCGACGACTTTGACGGATGCTGGATCCCCACGTGGCATGAGATGATCGCCTCTGGTCCGCTCATTAAAGACGATCGCCAGATATCAAAAGACGATCGCTGGTTACCAAAAGACGATCGCCGCATTATGCCGAACTCTAGGCGTTTGTCCGGAGTATGTCTTTCATGGTTGGCTTTTCTGATCGTGATGCCGATCGCCTATCGAGGCGTATTAACCGCCGCACAACACACGCAAACAACAAAGCCTAGCGTACGCTAACTATGCATGGTCAGTACTTCACTGATCAGTCGACTGACTCGTCTGATGGCCTAGCGTACGTTACGTACCAAACGTAGCGTACGCTAACTCGTGCTCGATAGTGCACGTTAATCTTTATAGCTTAGCGTGCGCTATCTGTGCATGGCAGTTTACTGCTGGGCAGTAAACTGTTCTCATCATGATCAAAACAATGAAATCTTCCGTGATAATCCATATTACCTCCATGAATATCATGTACATACGTTTATGAATGATCTTACGGATAGCAACAACTTTGGATTCAAGGATATGCATACCATTATAAAACCATATTCCATTTCGACTACAATTCTTCATATGACGATTCGAAAGGCTTAACAGTTGATATCAACACCTTATATCCATCGAAATTATCATGCTGTAGTTGTTTAACATTCCATCTATACTAGATAAATCCTTCCATGATCAATCCCTTAGATTCATCTAACAATAATGATGTTAAAGTCAACTCCATGATTGTTATGAAGTCATCTACTAGATTCGGATTACCAATGATGGAAGCTTCCTTTACTTGTTCAATGTAATAAGATTTGAATCCTGATGATCATAATCAAGGTACTTAAGGCTTATTCATCTCAATATTCCAAACATGATGTGCTTTGGATAATTCACTTATGAAAATCAATATCTCGTTAATATGATCATCCAATTCTTTAGAATCCAACTCTAAGTCTGGAGATAGGTTGAACATGCCTTAATATAATGAAAATCACTGAACCGTAAGGTAGAATCCGACTCCGGTTGGTTGTATGCCACTCCAAGGTGCTATTCCACTTCAATGATTACTCCCAAGTGATAACCAATATACAAAGACCAACAAGATGTGTTCTAAGTGGGTAAAAGGATTATTACAGCTCTCTGGCCTCTCAAGAATGAAGAATAGACGAATGAAATGTAAGTCAAAACGAATGGTTGTTGTCCCATTTATAATATTCTGCATTTTAACAAGTTAGCGCACGCTACTAAGCTTTCCTTAGCGCGCAATAATAAGAGTTGACTTCAGAACTGTCCAGGTTCATCCGCGGGAATCTTATCCGGACCCATGTCCCGGCTGGCGCATGTGCTAGCCATCCCGCTCAATAATTGAGTTCTTAGCGCACGCAACTCCTACATGTATAGCGTGCGATAGTAGTAGCCGATAGCGCGCGTTAAGCTACATTCTTAGTGTGCGCTATCACGAGTTTGCATGAGAAATTTTGCATGTTTCTATACTTATGTACAATGATATCAATGCAAGAAATATCATACTCCAATAATCAAAACCACAAATCCGAATAATACAGAGTTTGAATACAGATGAAATACACCGTAATAAATCTGGATATTACATGGTTTATGTGAGACCATTTGCATATGCACATGGGACGAGATACTATTCATTAATCTCTATCATGCAATAAACATCAAGTACTTGCCTCGATTTGAAGACAAGAACAATACTTCCACAAAACCAAACACTCGAAGGTCGTCCTCCTCAGTTAATCACGTAACAGGACCAAACCTTAACAAAAGAAATGATATAGGATTTATCTCACGTCGTACGAATGTTTAACAATTCGATTTACGGCCAAAAGTTCATAAAATGTAATCTGCCTGAACTGCTTAGCGCACGCTAAGTACTCTGTGTAGCGTGCGTTAAGTCTGCTCGATTGCGCACGCAAACAACAAAGCCTAGCGTACGCTAACTATGCATGGTCAGTACTTCACTGATCAGTCGACTGACTCGTCTGATGGCCTAGCGTAGGTTACGTACCAAACGTAGCGTACGCTAACTCGTGCTCGATACCGCACGTTAATCTTTATAGCTTAGCATGCGCTATCTGTGCATGGCAGTTTACTGCTGGGCAGTAAACTGTTCTCATCATGATCAGAACAATGAAATCTTCTGTGATAATCCATGTTACCTCCATGAATATCATGTACATACGTTTATGAATGATCTTACGGATAGCAACAACTTCGGATTCAAGGATATGCATACCATTATAAAACCATATTCCATTTCGACTACAATTCTTCATATGACGATTCGAAAGGCTTAACGGTTGATATCAACACCTTATATCCATCGAAATTATCATGCTGTAGTTGTTTAACATTCCATCTATACTAGATAAATCCTTCCATGATCAATCCCTTAGATTCATCTAACAATAATGATGTTAAAGTCAAGTCCATAATTGTTATGAAGTCATCTACTAGATTCGGATTACCAATGATAGAAGCTTCCTTTACATGTAATAAGATTCGAATCCTGATGATCATAATCAAGGTACTTAAGGCTTATTCATCTCAATATTCCAAACATGATGTGCTTTGGATAATTCACTTATGAAAATCAATATCACGTTAATATGATCATCCAATTCTTTAGAATCCAACTCTAAGTCTGGAGATAGGTTGAACATACCTTAATATGATGAAAATCACTGAATCGTAAGGTAGAATCCGACTCCGGTTGGTTGTATGCCACTCCAAGGTGCTATTCCACTTCAATGATTACTCCCAAGTGATAACCAATATACAAAGACCAACAAGATGTGTTCTAAGTGGGTAGAAGGATTATTACACCTCTCTGGCCTCTCAAGAATGAAGAATAGACGAATGAAATGTAAGCCAAAATGGGTTGTTGTCCCATTTATAATATTCTGCATTTTAACAAGTTAGCGCACGCTACTAAGCTTTCCTTAGCGCGCGCTAATAAGAGTTGACTTCAGAACTGTCCAGGTTCATCCGCAGGAATCTTATCCGGACCCATGTCCCGGCTGGCGCATGTGCTAGCCGTCCCGCTCAATAATTGAGTTCTTAGCGCACGCAACTCTTACATGTATAGCGTGCGCTAGTAGTAGCCCAATAGCGCGCGTTAAGCTACATTCTTAGCGTGCGCTATCACGAGTTTGCATGAGAAATTTTACATGTTTCTATACTTATGTACAATGATATCAATGCAAGAAATATCATACTCCAATAATCAAAACCACAAATCCGAATAATACAGGGTTTGAATACATATGAAGTACACCGTAATAAATCTGGATATTACATGGTTTATGTGAGACCATTTGCATATGCACATGGGACGAGATACTATTCATTAATCTCTATCATGCAATAAACATCAAGTACTTTTTGATGGAAACTCTCCAACATCATCGAGTCCTTTAGATGTGATAAGGGAGGTGAGTCCTTATAAATTATTTTGGAAGTTCTGCAGCAGTTTAAGTGGATAGGAGAGCGACACCTGACCAACATGTCGAAGAATCCATCAAAATCATAAATACATAAATGGTCCGCATATTAGGTGGATGGATCCACAAATATCTTCTTATATTCAGCGTAAGAATGGAATGTTTGCTTTTGTTTCTTTAGCGTAGGAAGGTCTCGCTCTTACTTTGGCTAAAGAGCAGGCTTTGCAACACCAAGTGGTGGGCATTTGATATGCATCCGATTCTTTGGATGATATAATACGATTAACATCAATATTGTTCTTTATGTCGAGTTGTTGCCACTTTTTCGCTCGAAAAGAAATGATGTTCATACAAGTTCTTTAGTATACGGATCATTATACTTCGACCAGGATGACCTACTCTATCGTGCCAAAGCCTATATGAGTCTATGTCTCAAAGTACATTGTTAGTGACAACATAGGATTTAAAAAAAAAACTAATAGTAGTGAGGTACAGTCCACTAGATTAACTCGTGAGTTATTCTAAAATGCGTTTACCTCCACATTCATTAGAATTAATAAAAGAAACTCTATTCCATTCTCACAGTGGGTTTCAATCTGGAAACCATTGATATGTATATTGTTGAAGCTAAGTAAGGTTTGAAGGGCTCTATATGCATACAGAGCATCGGTAACTTAGAAGACTGCCGTTTAGGCATCAAGAATTAGGCATTACCTCGCCCTTTTATGAGTTGGAAGGACCCAATCATCGTAGTTACCTAGGTTTGGTAGGCGACTAATTCGATGAATAGAAGCCTAATTCTAAGAACATTCAAGTTCTACTCGATTCATTCCTTAGAATAGAGTAAAACTTCGAACCACAAGCATTCAAGCAATATTCAGTACTTCAGAATAAAGCTAATAATCCAACGTAAGCAATATTAATATCTTGTTCGTGAAATAACATTGCATCACGCCATTATTGAAAAGAAAATACCAACACAGTCGTCTTGAGGCTACTATACCAAATGTAAACGAGAAAGTAAACATAATACTAAGATTCAGTCTATAGATTGTGGCTCGTATGACTCAATTTGACGATTGGTGACCATGAAATTGACATAGAGGGACTTGTCTTAATCATTTTCCTCCATATAGTGAGTTTTCCTTTCTTTGGACTCTCTATATTTCTTGTAGTGAGATGCGACTTGCTTGTTTGCATGGCAGTTCTTGTACCATGTGCAGCATCTCCACAATGGTAGCACGATTCATTGCCAACTCAAGCCTTAGAGGCGATATGATGGGTAGGTGCTATTTGGTTCCCTTGGCTAGTAGAGCCGGGAGCACCAAGTCCCCGTATTACATTGGAAGAACCCCTACGTCCTTGACCACGAAGCCTATCATGTACTGTCCCCTATTCATTGGGGTAGTTTCCATCCTTCACTTTGCCATAATTGGCCTCGGGAATTTTCGTTGAACGGACCTGACATTACTGCTCACTAACACTTCGTTATGTCTCTCAGCGACTTGCAGTAGGTTGATTAGCTTATTGAAGGTAGTGATGCTTTTATTATCATACTCCAACCTATACTGGTTCGTTAGTATAAGAGCGGGAGTAGGGAAGGTGAAAAAAGCTTTATGGATCATGTCATCTTCTGTGATGTCCTTTCCACAGAAATTCAGGCGTTGCCTTGAGATAGATGTTGCGATATTTCTTAAACGCAAGTGCACGTTATCGTATACAAGTAATAAAGTGATGAGTGAGTATCGTTCCCACGAGGACTGAATCACTAACTACCGATTTTTATGTATTCTAGTTTTATTCGAACAATCGAACTTTGGGTTTGCAATTAATTACTAAAAGAATTAATAAAAGACTAAATAGTAAAAACGATCGCCTGAAGAAAAAGAATCAAATGATGAATAAGTCTAGGATTCTAAATCCACCTCAGTTTATCCGAATTTACTCTCGATTATCTGAAGTTAATGATTTTCCCAATTTATTGAAGGCGAAGATTGCTAATATACTCTACCGCCTCTCCCGAGGTCAATAGATTTTTCTAAAGGCGAATAACGCACTCTATCCCTAGGTGAATTAATTCGTCAATAGGCAAAAAGCATAAAATCTCCAAAAGGCCACGTAGTTCCTATGAGTATATTCCTATCTCACAAGATAAAATGGTCCTCACCAATAGTTCCTCACCAACTCTCCTCTCCCGATTCGAATTGAGTGATTAAAACAATACAACTATTGGCCAGATAATTGAAAGCATTAAACACGATTAGGAAAACTCAACAAAAAGGGAATTAAATAGATAATCTCAAGCAAATCCGTCAAAACGTAGGTTTCATCAAAATCCTAGATTAAGGGTTTTAGCCTGACATGCTAAATAATGAAAATACAAAATTAATAAATAAAAGCATAAAAATCAAACGCAGATGAAGAGCTCGGAGTCCTCCGTTCTTCTGGCTTCCGCCCTCTGCCCTTGATCTCTTCTGCTTCTCTCGTCTGCGATAATCTTCTGTGATCCTTCTTTTCCCAAGCCTCCCAGATTCCAGGATTCCCATATTCCAAGATTCCAAGATGATTAATTAGGGTCTTAAACCCTTATTTATAGCTCCCAACAGTCTCCAAATCGCGTCCGTGTGAGTAGGTCGAGAACTGGCTTCAAAACGGCCCAAATCCGCGCGGAGCACACCAAAACCGCCTTGTGTGCCGCGGCTCACTTAATCTGTGCCGCGGCACATGGCGTGTAATTTAAAACCTGGGCGCTGGGTGTTACGTCTGGGCCGCGGCTCACCTGGACTGTGCCGCGGCACAGAGTACAGTCTACTCTGGTGCCCGCTGGTTGCCTTCCTGTGCCGCGGCCCACTTGCCTTGTGCCGCGGCCCACGGCCAAAATTCGCCGTTTTCGCCCGTTTCGCCTCGTTTTAGCTTCCAGACTCCAATCTTCTGTCAAACATGCGAGAATAAGACATTAAAAGCTCATTTATGCAATTTTACTCGCCAAAATAATACTAAATAATGCTAAATAAGCGTATAAAAATATGCCTAACAAATACCCCCAAACTTAAGCCTTTACTTGTCCTCAAGCAAAAAGAATTAATTTCAACAAAAGAATATCGTGAATAATCGTGCAACTCATAGTGCTCAACCTAATCAATACTATCCTGAAATTCTCTTTGAATAATACGAGTATCGTAATAGCGAGCTACACTCAGAACACTGATTCCACAAAGTAACCAAGTTCAGTCCTAATCACTCGTTCATGAAGAAAATCCAGCTCAAAGATTAACAAACGTGAATCTAATCGACCGTCAATATGAAAGGTTAAAATAAACGAGCTAATTCGCCTGCTCCACGCCTAATGGCAAAATTTTCACGAGTTTCATAAAAAATAACCCTCGGACAGTATTCCCTTATATATATGCTCAAGAAATTGATTCGAGTTGACCACTAGGTTCGGATCTCGGGATGTTTCATCGGGATAATCCTAGGGTGGAACTTCCATTCTCATGTATTGGAAACCGTTTGACGTAAAAGACACTCATGGGGCACATGGATGCTTCTAGTTACTAAGTTCCCCTCCACAGCGGAGAAACAACTCGAATAGCTAATTCCAGCATGTCCGAATCAAGGTCGCTGTTTTACGCGAGAGTAAACAACGGGTCACGCGAGTACCCCCGGTTACTAGGCTCCCTATCATCGGCACATGTGAAATTTCTAAATCACTGTCGTCGTTTTACGCGAGAGTAAACAACGGGTCACGTGAATACCCCCGGTTACTAGACTTCCCATCATAGAACAAAAATAGCTCGACTTTTGGGAAAAACTGACCGACTCTAAACTCAATCCAAGTGCCAGCACGACTTATGTAACTGGACGACTAGCTAACCGAAAAATATAACCAAACGTATCGACGGTGATTTTAAAACACGTATGTATCCTCTCTTATCCGCTAAGACTTCTACAATTACAAAAAAATTTCGGACCTAAATGAGAACTTAGCAGAAACAGAAATCACTGACTACAACCCGACTAAAACTCGACCGTTTATTCAGAGAGAAAAACAGTGTCGTAACATCAGTATTACACAAATAGAAGCATGAAAAATTCACGAATAAGAGTAAAATCATGACAAGCAAGGCTATCGACAAAAAGATAACTAGAAATAACAAAAAGTGCAACGAAATAAGTACAGCAATAAATGTAGCGACAGAAAGTAAACCCCCCCAACTTAGGACGTACATTGACCTCAATGGACAAAATATAATATGCAATAGAATAAGAAGGTCAAGTACTCCCCTCCAGTCCTCTCACGAGCTGGTGCCGGCATCATCCGGTGAGGAGGGTGGTGTGGCTGGCTGACCAGGTGCAATAAATGGCCCATCTGGGTGCATGATATGGGCCGTCCATGCAGCTAGGTGCTCCTGGTGGTAGGCATCCCTCGCTGCTAGACGCCTCGCCTCTCGTCGATTGGCCCGGCGGGCCTGCTCTCGCATCTCACCCCTGACGGCAGCAATAATGCTCTCTCTCTCCGTCCGCTGCTCCTCTCGCATGGCAGCCAGCATACTCTCCCTCTCTCTCCTCATCTCCTCTCTCTCTCTCCTCGTCTCCTCTCTCTCTCCTCATATCCTCCCTCAGCCAGTCGAACATCGCCTGCAATCTCTCTCTGTCGGGCGGCGGGCCGGCATCTGCCTGCCCCTGTGTCAGCAAAAGAGGCTCGGGGGACCCCTCTTGGGCCTCATCCAGTAGAAATCCTCTCCCCCGAGCGTGCGCCGGCGCTCCTCCCCACTGGTCAAAATGTGAGATGATGCGGTGGTCGATCGGGCCTGGGGAGCCAGCATCGGCTCGTCGTCCGACCACGTCAGCCCCGACTGCCGGCACAGAGCGCAGATAAGAGAGGGGTGCTTCAACCCCGTCTTGGCCCCTCCCTGAATGCACTGGAATATAGATCGGACCAAGAGAGGGGCCACATCGAAACGCAGCCCGGATGTGATAGCATATAGTGTCCGGGCGCGGGAGAGAAAAACAGTGCGGATCTAAGATGTGAGGTCCATACGAGCGCAGATAAAATATAGCCAGGCACGCCCGAGCCGACTGAGGCGCGAGCTCTTAAAATGGAAAGTGGAAGAACCCGGTGCGCACCGCTCCCAGTCGGAGTCGGGCTGCGTAATAGTCTCGAGCAGAGCCTCCTTCGTGAGGCTAGCTATAACTCGGTCATAAGCCGTCTCATCTACCACCGGCAGCCCAAACAACCTCCGAATAGCAGCTGTGGAATAATCAATCGTAATACCTCGGACATCGACCTGAGTCCGAGTGTCTGACTGCTGCAACATCTGGCCTGCTCGAATGTGCTTCAATAACGCGCTGGCATAGAACTCCTGCACTATCGATATCACCGCTGGCTCGGGGGGTGCAGCAAATCGAGCCCAGCCCATCTCGTCTATCATAGCAAGCAGTTCCCCATCTTGGGGGGCTGGAGTGAATCCCCTCTCCGGGATAATAGGTCGCGGCCGAATCTTCTCATTGAAGATTTTGTGGATCTCCGGATCAGAAAACTGGTGCGTCTCCGACTCGGTGCGACTACGAGAAGTTTCCCCTCGAGTGGGGGATGACTGAGTCCTGGCCCTCTTGCTCAGCTTCTTAGTCTTAGCCATAGCGAGTCCTGAAAAAAAATTAAACACCGGAGTTTACTTACTCAAACAATAACGAGAATAATCATCACTCGGCTAAGGATATCCGGCCGTAAATCAATAATTTAACGAGATCGCACAGCCGTGAGAGAAAAATGAAATTGAACCATAACGTTTAAACTAGACGTACGGGTTGGGGTTGCTGTAATTCCAGAACGAATACGTTGCACACAGATAAAAAAAATATTGCCTTAACAAAGAAAATTTTTCATTTAGACATTTCATCAAACACTTAAAGGGCATGAGTTCAATTGAAGAGCAAATATGACAATAGCTCGATTAAATCCCCAAGAACAACAACACGACTCATTCACAATCAAAAACGACATATTCAACTCATTCATAATCGAAAATAATCATGATAAATCAACCCAAAAACCATCATATCCTCTACTTAACCATCATAGAACTTTTGAAAGAAAAATAAGCATATTCAACCATCAAATGCATAACACAACTTCACATTTAAATTCATAGAACAATTTGAGATTAGAAATTTGGACATACCTTGCTTGGATTGTGAAAAATGCAAGAAAATTGCAAGAAGAAGAAGGGAGGAGGATGTCGGCCGATCGCGCGCAAGGGAAGGGAAGGGAAGAAAAGGGAAGTGTACCTGGGGTGGCCGGCCGAATGCGGGTTATAAGTTACCTGGGCTGTTCAAATTTCGCATGGTGTGCCGCGGCACAGCATAAGTGAGCCGCGGCACCGAGTACAGTCCCTTTTTACCTGTTCGCATGTTTTGTTGTGGGTCACGGCTCAGCTTCCGTGTGCCGCGGCTCAGTGCTCAAGTGTGCCGCGGCTCAGTAATGTTGTGCCGCGGCACAGAGTACAAAAAGTTTAGCTCTACCTTTTGATTTGTGTGTGCCGCGGCTCACAAGTCTTGTGCCGCGGCTCAGGCATAATTTTCTCCCCTGGGACTTTTCCTGCACAGAATTTTAAGAGGAACACGTCAAAAGCGAGAGGTAAAACCAAATCAAAGCACAAAATGATGAAAAATAAAAATTCAAGAATGCAAGAAAAATACAGAAACGCAAAAATCTACAACTACGAACTCGGGTTGCCTCCCGAGAAGCGCTAAGTTTATAGTCTTCATCCGGACCTATTTAAAAATCAGTTCGCTTTTCGCAAACTCCATTTGGTCTCAGCCCCGTTCATCGAACCGTTAATATGGTTTTTAAAATTTTGACCATCGGTCATTAACGATTTGATTTTCGGTTCGGACACCCAATGCTGGTTGCGGAAAGGTTTTGACGAGAACAACTTTCTGAAACACCCGTTTTTCACATGACTAGATGTCCATTTGATTTCCGGCTTATTTCCCTCTTTCAAAAATGACTTTATGACAGCAGCAGACTTGTCCGAGTGTGGCTGGTCGGATGGCGATGATGGCATGTCCACATGCTTGAGATATGCGACTCTTTCTACATCTTTCTCAAAAGGCGGACCATCTGAAAATGAGTCTTTCGACCGACGATTCTTCCGGTGTCTTTCTTTAGCAACGGCATCTACACTTTCAATTTGTGAGCTTTTATCAACACCTCCCGGACATGGAAAAGATTTGAACACTTGGAACGTGACATGCTCATCTTGAATTCTCAGAGTCAACTCCCCTTTTTCCACGTCTATAATGGTTCGTCCGGTCGCTAAAAATGGTCGTCCCAAGATAATCGGGATATCTTGATCTTCCTCCATGTCGAGAACAATAAAATCCGCTGGAAAGATAAATTTATCCACTTTTACTAACACGTCCTCAATCACTCCCCTCGGATACTTAATAGATCGATCCGCTAATTGCAAGGAGACCGTCGTCAGCTTTGCTTCTCCAACTCCCAGCTTTTTGAAAATAGACAGAGGCATGAGGTTAACACTAGCACCGAGATCACACAATGCCTTATTAAATGAGAGATTCCCCATGGTGCACGGTATGTTGAAACTTCCCGGATCTTTCAATTTTGGTGGAAGCTTCTTCTGAAGAATCGCGCTGCACTCCTCCGTTAAGGCGACTGTCTCAAACTCCTCGAGTTTTCTTTTCTTTGACAAGATCTCTTTCATGAATTTAACATAGCTTGGCATTTGTTCCAACGCGTCGGCAAATGGAATGTTAATATGAAGCTTTTTGAACACGTCGAGGAACTTAGAGAATTGCTTGTCCGCCTTTTTCTGCTGTAATCTCTGCGGAAACGGGACGGGTGGCACATATGCCTTCGGGTTATCCGGAAACGTTATCGAGGGTCTCCAATCTTGTGATTCCTCCATCGCTAAATTTTTCTTCTCCTCAATTTCACTTCTCTTTTCACTCCTCTCGGGTTGGTCACACACCTCCTTCCCGTTTTTCAAATTGATCGCATTTAGACTTTCTGAAGGATTTGTTTCGGTCGTACTTGGCAATGCTCCCTCCGGGCGGGCTGTCAACACATTAGCAATCTGGCCCAGCTGGACTTCCAAGTTGCGAATGGAAGCGGAGTGATTTTGCAATGTCGCTTCTATACGGGTCATGAATTGACTCGTATTCGCTGCCAATTTTGCAATTGCTTCCTCGAGAGAAACTTTTGGAGCGGGAGGAGGCTGCTGTTGTTGGTTTTGAGCGAACGGGGGCTGGTTCGAGTTTTGTCCGTTTCTCCATGAGAAGTTGGGATGATTACGCCATCCCGGATTATATGTGTTGGAGTACGGATTATTTTGCCGGTTTCCGTTCCCTACGAACTGAGCTTGTTCAATTTGGGGCTGCTCGAACGGGTTTCCGACTTGGCACTCTGCGCTAGGGTGAGATCCGTTACACCAATTGCAGGACTCAATGGTAACGGGGGAAGGAGCATGCGAAAATGCTTGAAGCTGCTGCGTTAATGCCGCTACTTGGGCTGACAATGTTGAGATTGGATCATTATTTGAAATTTCCATGACTCGCTTTGGAGTTACTCTTTCAGATGGCCATTGATATGCATTTGCGGCCATAGCTTCCAACAACGAGTGTGCCTCGGCCATTGTCTTTCCCATCAAAGCTCCACCGGCGGCTGCATCCACGAGAGTGTGTGTAGAGGCACTCAATCCATTGTAGAACGTCTGAATTTGAAGCCAGTCTGGAAGGCCGTGATGTGGGCATCTCCGTAAAAAATCTTTGTATCGCTCCCACGCCTCGTGAAGCGATTCCATGTCATACTGACCAAAAGTGGTGATCTCGTTTCTCAGTCTCGCCGTCTTAGAAGGTGGGAAGAATTTAGCAAGGAAGGCTTGCGCTAACTCTGCCCATGTCGTGATCGAGCCCGGTGGTAAGGAATTCAGCCAAAATTTCGCTTTATCCCTCAAAGAGAAAGGGAAAAGTCGTAATCGGATAGCATCGTCGGTGACACCATTGTTCTTGAACGTGTCAAAATCTCGAGAAAAGAAGCAATATGTGCGTTGGGGTCATCGTTAGGCAATCCACAAAACTGGCTAGCCTGCACCATCTGAATGATCGCAGGCTTGATTTCGAAGTTGTTCGCCTGAATGGTGGGACGCCGAATCCCCGAAAAGTTTGCGTTAATCTTCGGCATAGCGTAATCTCGAAGAGCCATTTCCGGTTGAGCTTGCTGCACAATATTATTTCCTCCGTGAATTTCGATATTTTCAGCCATGGTGACTGTTGTCGGTAGCTCTCGTTTCTCCTTCTTCTTTATCCTAGGAGTGCGCTCGAGTTCGGTATCCAAAGGTAGTAGGCCTTTGTTACCGAATCTTCTCATGCTCTACGCGAAAGATCCTGAAAGGACAAACAAATAAATAAATAAAATTAAATACACGAAAATAAGTAAATAAAAACGTTCAAACTAAGACTAGAAATACTGAAATCGATATTAGCAAAAATTTCAGTCCCCGGCAACGGCACCAAAAACTTGTTCCGATATTTCTTAAACGCAAGTGCAAGTTATCGTATACAAGTAATAAAGTGATGAGTGAGTATCGTTCCCACGAGGACTGAATCACTAACTACCGATTTTTATGTATTCTAGTTTTATTCGAACAATCGAACTTTGGGTTTGCAATTAATTACTAAAAGAATTAATAAAAGACTAAATAGTAAAAATGATCGCTTGAAGAAAAAGAATCAAATGATGAATAAGTCTAGGATTCTGAATCCACCTCGATTTATCCGAATTTACTCTCGATTATCTGAAGTTAATAATTTTTCCAATTTATTGAAGGCGAAGATTGCTAATATACTCTACCGCCTCTCCCGAGGTCAATAGATTTTTCTAAAGGCGAATAACGCACTCTATCCCTAGGTGAATTAATTCGTCAATAGGCAAAAAGCATAAAATCTCCAAAAGGCCACGTAGTTCTATGAGTATATTCCTATCTCACAAGATAAAACGGTCCTCACCAATAGTTACTCACCAACTCTCCTCTCCCGATTCGAATTGAGTGATTAAAACAATACAACTATTGGCCAGATAATTGAAAGCATTAAACACGATTGGGAAAACTCAACAAAAAGGGAATTAAATAGATAATCTCAAGCAAATCCGTCAAAACGTAGGTTTCATCAAAATCCTAGATTAAGGGTTTTAGCCTGACATGCTAAATAATGAAAATACAGAATTAATAAATAAAAGCATAAAAATCAAACGCAGATGAAGAGCTCGGATTCCTTCGTTCTTCTGGCTTCCGCCCTCTGCCCTTGATCTCTTCTGCTTCTCTCGTCTGCGATAATCTTCTGTGATCCTTCTTTTCCCAAGCCTCCCAGATTCCAGGATTCCCAGATTCCAAGATTCCAAGATGATTAATTAGGGTCTTAAACCCTTATTTATAGCTCCCAACAGTCTACAAATCGCGTCCGTATGAGTAGGTCGAGAACTGGCTTCAAAACGGCCCAAATCCGCGCGGAGCACACCAAAACCGCCTTGTGTGCCGCGGCTCACTTAATCTGTGCCGCGGCACATGGCGTGTACTTTAAACCTGGGCGCTGGGTGTTACGTCTGGGCCGCGGCTCACCTGGACTGTGCCGCGGCACAGAGTACAGTCTACTCTGGTGCCCGCTGGTTGCTTTCCTGTGCCGCGGACCACTTGCCTTGTGCCACGGCCCACAGCCATTCGCCGTTTTCGCCCGTTTCGCCTCGTTTTAGCTTCTAGACTCCAATATTCTGTCAAACATGCGAGAATAAGACATTAAAAGCTCATTTATGCAATTTTACTCGCCAAAATAATACTAAATAATGCTAAATAAGTGTATAAAAATACGCCTAACAAGAGAGCATATCTTTGTTGAAATGGTTGATCCGTTTATAGTCAAGCAAGCGGATTTTATTCCACTGCACGGTCAGTTCTGGGAGCAAAGTACATATGTTCCCAAATCGGCCCTTAAGGGCATCCCCCAGTTCTTTCGGGGATTTCAACTGCAGATATTCCCATCTTAGGCTGAGGTCGATATGTCGCCTAAGGAACATTAATGCACTAGCTTTGGTTTTGTCAGACGGTACTTCGCCTGCTATTTCAAAGATAGTATCACTATAGTCCTTAGCGACAAAAATGGTCTCTACGTCAGAAATCCATCTATGATACTCAAGTCCTTCTGAGCCCAAGATGTCAAATTCAGGACGAGTTGGATCAGCCATCTTGAGACAAGAAAAAGGGAAAATGAGTTTTCACAGTATATCATGAGTACTTTCCATGATAAAATTTTCAATAATGTGGAGGGTTATTATTTTTCAGAACCAAGATATGGTCAATAAATTACTTTCGATGCTATTGAAGGTGACCAATGAAATTACTTTATCATGGTTCGAGTTAAGTGTAGACAGTAGATATAAGTCCTCTAAATCTACCAATGATGAGGCCTAATTTGCAGGATATATATATATATATATATATATATATGCAAATATATGTATATTTATAGATATAGACACGTAATCCTAAGAATATATCTATACACGTATATATGCAGTCAAAGAGGTGTCTTATGCCGCAATAATTATTAATTCAATGTGAATTTAATTTAATTGAAGTTGCTATAAGCAATTCGCTTTAATTTAATTAAAATTATTAATGCATCATGCTTCTGATTTAATTAAGCATAAATAAATTACAGAGTATAAGTATGCAATCAAAGATATATAGAAAAAATCTAAAAATTGCACATTACAGATAGTAGGGTTCGTATTGTGTATTTTACTTCGTGAATAAGAGAAGAAAAACGGACTAGAGAAAAAAAAAACGGGACTACCGAGTGGGTCAGCAACCGGGTCAGGTCTGGATCAGCAACCGGGTCGGGTCTGGGTCAACAACTAGGTTGAGTCTGGGTCACGGGCCGAGTTCTGGACTGCAGCGGTGGGCTGGGCGAACGGGTCAGAATATTGCAGCGGACGGGTAAGGTAGCCGAACTGCTGGGTAGGGTTGGACGACGGGCCGAGATATAGTGGGCGATTGAAATCTGGCGAGAGAAGGTCGACTGAAATAGGAGGTCGACTGAAGCAGCGGGCGATTGCGGTCGGCGGCGGCTTCAGGGGGAGGGTTTGTGCGATGTCAGACGTCGAGGGGGGGAAGAGGGGGGGCGCGACGGTCGGTTGAGGAAGGTTACCGGTCGCGGTGGTTCTCGGTGCAGGGCTTAGGGGGCTGTTTACCAACTTTGTCATTAAGATCTGAATGGAATAAGTTATCTGTTTGGACTATGTTGTCTGTCTGGATAAAGATGAAATGTTGTTTACCTGCATTGCTGAATCAACTGTCTGAATGGCAGAAATGACCATTTTATTCCCTCGATATATATAAAAAATATTAAATATTTATATCCAAAATAGTTCAACACCATACAGTTATAAATTGCACAACATCATAATAATATAACATTATATCTAGTTATAATAGTTATTTGGTTCCATTAAGATGATAGCTTACCGTATAAGGAGCTGGGGGATCACTGTCCCATTAAGCTGCTATCTTATTGATTAAGCTCCTGGTAAACACATTATCAGCTGTCCGAAAAAGCTATAAGAAACCAATAAGATTCATTAAGCTGCTAGTAAACAGGCCCTCGGGGGGGGGGGGGGGGTCGGGCGGGGGGGGTGAAGGGAAACGATGACCGGTCGTCGGTCGGGGGTGTGTGGCGGTTGGGGTTTTCTTTGGTACCCGATTTTTCTTTTTTTTTTTTGGATTTTTGCAGAAAATCGGGAGAGATTTTTCTTTGCTCAGTTGGGAACTACGTGCTGATGACGTGTTGAAGGGAAAATAACTGAGACAATAAAGTAGGGCAAAAGTTGTGTATTATTCTATTGATGAGATCCCTTTAAATAGGGAAAAATACATAAGCATTAGCCAAACCTTAACTAGGAAAGAGACTTATTTACACAATGAGTATTATTTCTTTTAACAAATACTTAATTTTCAAATAATGGCGGAATTGACTTTTAGGTAAATTAAATTAATATTTTGATATGCAGTATAATTTATCTTATTCTGTGCTTTAACCTAGTAATTGTGGAAACTTTATATAAATATAAAAATAAGTTAATTATTCAATATTGTATAGTTATTAGTCACTTAAATACAACACGTAATTGATACTGCAAAGATTATAATTTATCATGCTGAAAATCACATTTACATTATATATGTTCTTAATCGATTGAGGGAATTAATTATATTAAAATTTAAATAATTTGATTGGCCAACAGATAAATGGACAGATTGAATTGCTTCAATTCAATTTGTATTAATTTTAATTTTACTTCAGAATTAGTATATGAAGAGATATAATACAAATATATAAATTAATATTCGATAAATTAATAACCTCTGTAAAATTAATAATTTTTAGGTCCCCAAGCGTATATTAATAATTTCGATAATTGATAAGATAATAATTTTTTTAGACCCCTTTATAAATCAAGGATCCATCAACATCATAAATGAATAATCTCAGAAAGTTACGAAGATAACAGAGGCAACTTAGTAAAATATGATTATAGTGTTGATTGTTTTGTAATGAAATTCAAATCAAAATGAATCTCATCTCTCACTTTTTTCACGGCACTTAAAAGTTCTGATATGGTATACTCTAACTGCATGAAAAAATTATGAAGGATTTTCGACCCAGCAGGTTATTGAGGATATAACATCTTCATTGTTTCTCTCGCCTTCTCCAAAATGAGCTCTCCCGATATATTCACACGATCTTGGTATTGCATGAACCACTCATAAACAACCTTTCCCATATCTGGAAACTTTGCTGGTTTATGCCTCTTCGTTCCTCCTCCTTTTTCTAAGTTAGCATCAATTTACTCAGATGGGCTCTTGAGAGTGTTTGAAATAGTACCTTGACTAACTTTCAAATGAAAATTCTGATCGAGCCACCGTTGCAAGTTTTTTTCGGTAAGAGTGGGATGATCTCTCTTGTACTCACATAGTGACTTCCGTATTTGATCGGTCATGATTTTTTTCATCACCTTTTAAGTGAGAAGTCATTGTATTTGTTGGTATGTTTTTACAAATCTTTTATTTTATATATAGTAAAGGGATATTACATCCAATTACCTTATTAGATGGTCTGTTTATAATTTAGCTCCATATTGTTTCATAAATTACAACGAAAGACAAAAATCTGGCTTGATGTTGACTTCCATTAAAAGGACGAAAATGCTCATCTATTTACTTGAATAAAATATTTCTTTTAAAATACATTTCAGATTAAATATACTTCGGAGACGGCGGCCGGAGGCCACCCCCGACGGACTTCTGCCATGGTTGACTGGAAAGAAGCGCCTCAGAGCGAGGATTACGAAACTATAATCGGATTTGAAATCGGATATGGGAGAAGGCCGGAAAATGAAGTCAAAGTGTAGGCGATGATGTCACCGAGTGGTCGGAATGACGTCACAAATCGAAGATGATGGAACCGGAATCGGATGATTGGTCAAGGAGCACCTCGGAACAAGGATTTCGGAACTATAATCGGATTTATGATCGGACGTTCGATCAAACCGGAAAATGAAGTCAACGTTGAAATGATGACGTCATCTTAACATTGAATACTAATTAGATTCAAGTTCCTAACATTGAATACCCATTAATATCTCTATGTAATTAATTATAAATTCATAGAATTTTGATATAATTAATTTTAAATTGATTGAATATAAAAATCTCTTTAAATTAATAAATTATTAATTTATTGTTTAATTAATACATCTCTGAAATTAATATATTTTTCGGTAATTAATTAATTTATAGAGATTCCACTCGATATAATAAATTGATAAAATATTAAGTGGGCGGGGAAGGTGTGCTACAGTGGCTAAGATGGCGACTTTATGCACCTCGTTTCGTCTCCAAAGACAAATTACTAAATAATGAGGAAGTCTCGTAATGGTGGGCCTCGTTTCGTTCTCCTACGTTTGAGTTTGGTTGCGAAAAAGGGATTCGTCAGGGAGATCCACTTTCTCCGTTTTTGTTCATTATTTTGATGGAAGCGTTCTCGGGTATGATGAATCAAGCTTGTGATATAGGCGCTTTTCATGGTGTCAAGCTTCCAAACGACGGCCCGGTTATGTCTCACTTGCTCTACACCGATGATGCTATGCTCATGGGGGACTGGTCGCCTTTTAATTTTATTAATATGAGGCGTATCTTGCGTATTTTCTATTTATGCTCCGGGTTAAAGATTAATCTCCACAAATCAGTGCTTTATGGCGTGGGTGTGGAAGATGAGGTTATAGCGAATGTGGTCGAGTCTATGGGGTGTAAAGCGGGTGCCTTACCATTTACGTATTTGGGCATCAAGGTTGGGGCAAACATGAATAGAGTTTCGAATTGGGAACCAGTGGTTACTACATTTAAACGGAGGCTATCCAAGTGGAAAGCTAATACTCTTTCGATTGCCGGGCGCCTTACGCTAATCAAGGCGGTTTTGGATAGTTTGCCTACGTATTATTTTTCTTTATTTAAGGCCCCTAAGAAGGTTGTAGACGTTTTAGAGGGATTGATACGAAGGTTTTTATGGGGTGGGTCGGAGGACGTGCGAAAAATGAGTTGGGTATCGTGGGAGGTTGTTACTAGAGGCACTAAAGATGGAGGGTTGGGGATAGCGTCTCTAGAGGTTAATAACAATGCTTTGCTAGTCAAATGGTTGTGGCGTTTTCTTAATGAACCAAACGCGTTGTGGAGGAGAGTTATTGCCTCCATTCATGGGTCTTCTAGGAGTTGGGGCATCGCACCTTTAAATAACACCATTACGGGTGTCTGGAAGAACTGTGTATCTTTTTGGAACAAACATAAGGTCGATGGGGTCGGTTTAAATGGTGTCATTCGGGGCAGCCTTGGAAATGGCGGTCAGATTCGTTTTTGGCTGGACACTTGGTTGGGTGTTCAACCTCTCAAAGAGTTGTTCCCTTCTCTATTTGCGCTAGAAAAGTCCAAGGGTGTGCTGATTGCAGGTAGGGTAAAAGTCATAGGGGACACTCGTGTGTTGAGTTGGGAGTGGACTCGTGCGCCTAACACTGCTGCCGAGTTATTGGACAAACAGAGGTTAGAGGATCAGTTGTCATCGGTCAACTTGGAAGACAGGGTCGATAGCTGGACGTGGTTCCATGGTTCGAGTTCGGATTTCCAAGTTGCTGCCGTTAAAAAGTGGTTACGTGGGCCGGTCAATGGTGATGCTACCTTTGGGTTCAAATGGAGTTCGTGGGTTCCAAACAAGTGTAACATTTTCATGTGGCGCGCTTTTTTGGATCGGCTTCCAACCAAGACATGTCTAGCTCGAAGGAACATTAATGTTGATAATTTGTTCTGCGTTTGGTGTGAGTCTTACGATGAAACCGTTGAACATGTTTTTACAGGTTGTGTTATTGCTTTGGGGGTTTGGAACTCGATTGCTGCTTGGTGCAAAATCCCTAGACCGTTTGCTTTCCACGTTAACGATTTGGTAGACCTGCATGAGCATAGCGGAGTGGTGGGCACCAAGAAAACGGTTCTACATGGGATTATTATTATCGCATGCTGGAGATTATGGAGAGCCAGGAATGACAAGGTGTTTCGTAGCAAGGCGCCCAATGTGACGGACTTGGTTGCGGATATCAAGACTGTGGGGTTTCTTTGGTATAAACATAGATTTAAAGAGGGGGGTAGTGGATTGGGATAGATGGTGTTCATTTGATGTAACGCGATTTCTTGGTTTGCTTGTCTTGGTTTTCGGCTTCTATCTCCGCCTTGGTGATAGTTGTCGGTTTAGGTTGGTTTTAATGAAAGTCTTTTTTCAAAAAAAAAAAAAAGAATAAAATTTCAAGTCTCGGTACCCTTTTTTCCACTACTAGTAATTTGTTCCCTTCTAGAAACGCACCAGTCGTGGGCGCATACGTAATCCTTCTAGAAATTTAAATAATACGACTTTCTTAACTTTTAAATTTCTTTTTACAAACAGTACCATCTTAAATTTGGTTCTCAACTACTTCAACGACATATGTGTTTCGGGAGAATTATATTTCTGTTATAATAAGCTTTGAAAGTGACATTTCAATTATCCTTTTGTTTTTATATAGTGTGAATGACTATTATACCCCTGATGTAATTATGTACTTACGATTGTGCCATCTGAAATTTTCCTATAAATAGGGCTTCAGTTATTAATGAAAAATATACCTGAGAATCATTCTCTCTATTCTCTCTCTAAATTTTCTCTCTCTATTATTTCGATTTTATAACACGTTATCAGCACGACTCTAACCAAATGAGTAATATGACGAGAGTATGCTCTACGGTTTCATCTTATAGATGATCCTCTGTATCAGAAATATAATTATTACAAATCTAATCATCTCCAAAACTTCATCCCTCTCTCTCCCTCACGCGCAGACACACACACACACAGAGACATTCAAGAACTTGAGCAAAAATATAATGAAAACAACCAAACCCAGGTATCTACTACTACTATTCCCCTTCTTTTCCCTCTTTCTATTCATCTATCATGTACAAGCCCAACCAAGCACCATAGGGTACAACTGCACAGCAGCACCCAACCAATCATCTCTCAGCTCCTGTGAAACCTACGTCTTCTACAGAGCCATGTCCCCTGATTTTCTCGACCTAGCCTCCGTCGGCGATCTTTTCTCCGTCAGCCGTCTCATGATATCCGGTCCCAGCAACATCTCGACCCCGAACACGACCTTAATCCCGAACCAACCCCTCCTTGTCCCCATAACATGCTTCTGCAACACGGTCAACACCAGCATCACCATCTCCTACGCAGCACTGAACTACACCATTTTTGTGGATCGGGTTAGCTTGCTTCAAGCAGAAGCCGCTGATTTACTGAGGGATGTTTCGTTAAATGACCGGGTCGATTTGCGGGTCATCGGTGATGTTGGAGCGAAGATCCGAATCTCAACGAGGAGAACAAGATGAGAAACTCCCATTGTAAGTATGTGAATTGTGTATGTATATCAGTATATGTGTACAAAATGGAAATAATACAAATCCACCTACTTGTTGAATGAGATAAGAAATAAAAAAAAAAAAAAAAAGGGAAGAGGACAGCCGAAGCAGGCTGTCCGGAAAAAAAATAATAACGAAAATTAAAAAAAAAAGGGATAGAAGAAGTCACGGGAGAAGAATAGTAAAAAAAAAAAAAAAAAAGAAATAGGTGAAATGGACCCGAAGCTACAACAGATGGCCCCGGCCAGCATAATAGAAAGTCTTCTACACAACATGTAAGGTTGAAGCATAATAATTAAAATAAAATAAAATATTATATTCTTTTAATTTATTGAATCATAAATTCGTTTTTCTTACATATAAGATACATATGTTATCAGAATTAATTTTTCTTGATATTATCGTGATCCATTTTACGAGAGCTTCAATTTGACACTAATATTGATATGAGTATTAACTCTTTTCATATATGTCATTATTAAATTTATTAAAATGTGCGAATTAATATCCAACTTCGAAAATCGCAAAAGTTATACATACCATTACACTTGCTATTAACTATGATCAATATTTCGACCTATACCTCGATTTACGATCATTTTCGGAATTGATTGGACGATCCCGCTTCCTGCAGTAGGTTAGCTAATTATTTTGCAGTTTAAATTATGTCTCTTACTTATTTCAAAGTGGTTGTTTAAAACCACATATTTATTGCGTTTATTTTATACAATTATAATACCTCCCATGTGATGAGTTCAATTATCACAAGACGGATGGTTTTACATGTACGCAATTTATATATTATATATCACCATCGTGGTTGGTTATACCACATGAATGGTTCATAAATCCTGCTCTCAAAGAAGAAGCAGTTGATAAAAATAAATCCTACTCTGGAGAAGTAGTTGATCGATTATCTAAATCCTGCTCTCGAAAAAGAAGCAGTTGATAAAAATAAATCCTACTCTGGAGAAGTAGTTGATCGATTATCTAAATCCTGCTCTCGAAGAAGAAGCAGTTGATAAAATAAATCCTACTCTGGGGAAGTAGTTGATCGATTATCTAAATCTTGCTCTCGAAGAAGAAGCAGTTGATGGATATAATATCCGATCTCCATGATTAAACACGAATGGAGAAAATTGAGCAAGTGATATCATAAGCTATCACCGATTAATTAAAAAAAAATCCATGCAAATTGCATGGTGGGATCATTTGACAAGTGATATGGAAAACTATCACTGGAAAATAATTGCTCAATAAATCTCATGTTGATTATATCACATGATTGGATCATTGAAATTATATTGATTGACAATATTCATGGGGAAACATATATCACATATTTGTGAAAATATTGTATTTGCATAAAAGCAAATGATGGTCTTATTATTGCTGAAGAAGCACACAATAAATAAGTGAAATATCGAAACTAGTCAAAGCGAAGAACACTCGACAATATGAAACGCGAAAAAAATACATATGAAACCCATAAAAGAAAAAGGGTGCGTCTCGAGAGTATAAAACTCCGTAACTCCGCCACCCCGGCATAAGGGTTTATAATGAAAGATCTAAATGATCTAAACTTCTTTTCGTTTGGCGCCAATACTTTGTGGTGATGAGCTTTGACTTCCAAATTCTTAATCAAATATATGCTCGAAACTTTATAAGTAGATCAAAGAAGATTAAGACATATTATTATATCTCGTGATGGCTGAGATATAAACTTGTGATCTACTCCTTGATCCAGAAAGGCAAGCAAATCGCTGAAGAAATTATTAATATTCAACAAACCTATAGGTTTGGTATGGAAGTCCCGCTCAGCCCATGACGTGATGTTGAATATCTCATTGAGTGTGCCGTAGCCACCTGGGAGAACAATAAAGGCATCACTATTATTCACCACATACATCAAACTATTATGAACAGACTGTGCTTGAAGCATCAACCCAGTTGAACCTCCTATACTACTGGTTATGACTGTGGGAAAGTGTAAGGCACTTGTTACACTTATTTTCTCATTTTGTGCAGCATCTAAAAGATAACCCAAAAAATCTATGATTACTCCCACCATACAATATATCGATTTTGTGTTTTCCTAATTCTTTTACGAATTGATACGCCATATCTACATGTTGGATATGACCTATCAGTTTGGATCCACCTAAAATACATATAGTTTTAAATGGATGAGATCTATATGAGGATCCTGAGAACTCCATCTTTATACACTAGACTTTCAAAATACTTTTATGAGAGATACATTTTCTGATTTGTGGATCCCAAATTTAAAGAACAAACTTCTTTATAAACGACAAATAACTTCACTGTTTTCATTAAAAAAGGAGCGGTATATAAGACATTACTTTTGACAAAATTGCAAAAGAAAACGAAAGATATGATATTATATTTTTCAATGAAAATGACGTTACCAATCGGCAGCTGAGAAATTTAAATATTAGAAAATAATATTCAACAACTTGCATTATTTTGCTATTTACCTTATACCAATTTTGACAGAACGGACTTACAAACTGGATCTTTTGAGATTAATTTTTCATGACTATAACGTTCTCGTTCATCCTTAAATTGTATCCACAAAGCCATTAGTTCACGATGAACGTATCCACTCGGATGTGCATCAAGAATCCATTAAATATCATGATCCATAGATTCCTTACTCAATCCATCCTTGATAAATGCTATTTTATCTTATCGATTTTTGGATACAAACCCCACAGATTTGCATCGTGTGTCACATGTCCATCGAGCACATTTATAGCACCCACCTAATCTTTTTGCTCTGCATTTCTTTGCAAAACTACTCTTACCTGTACCTGGCATGTACTTAAATGAATTTGAAAATTCGCCAGATAGTCGAACTTGTGCTTCGATCAACCATCGAATATCTTCTGGGATGCCATTTCTCATTAGCACCCTTAATTTTTCGAGTCGAGCTCGATAAATTCTTTTTATGATATTCACTGGAAGAGATGGATAATATTTACGAAGATTCAAAAGCATTGAATCCATTATGATATTCAAACCTCGATGGGTGATTGTGAATACAATGATAATCTATTTATAGATTGAAATTACGCGTATGAGATTTGACTCTGCGTTCGAATAGTTCATATCCGTGCTTATGAACTATAGTTCTATTTGAATAAATATGACATGGGAGCGATTTACTCCATGTTGATAATGATGTGCAATAATGGCACCGAAAGATGATGTGATATGTCGGTAAAATATCTATATGGTGATATGGACACATCATCTTCAAATATTTGTTCTCGATTAATATCAATACTAGCCAATATTGGGAATGAATCCCTAATAAATTTGGAATATATTAAGGGGGAGTATGGGACCACTTCCTCTACATGTGAACTACTAGATATTATGGATCCACTAGATAGTCACATGTTTATATGACTCGTAATCAGAAATTTACGAGATGATTTGCTCACGGTTTGAGCATATATTCCATATCAGATTGAGCTAGTAATATATCCCAAATAAATTTGAATAGATCCGAGAAAGGATCAAGATATGCGCATACAAGTGGGATATCAATTGGCATACTATTTGAAGTCCTCCAGCCAATATCGAGAACATAATATATAAACTCCCATGACTGAAGATGAATACTGAGATACTGGCATATGTGTTTGGTGCTCAAGAAATCTCTCAGCATGAGGGGGAGTATTGGTAGTTGGAAATATGCGAAATGCATCACATTATATGAACATGAAGTTCAAAGATGCATAATAGATTATTAATTTTTGATACCAACTACAACTGCTTTGATAAATACATAATAATTCCCCGAATATGAATCAAAGCAGATGATAAAAGGAGGCATATACTTTTGAGAAGTATATAGACATAATCCCAATGGGTGATTGATAATGAGATATCTCGGCAAGTTATGTTGCCATGGGGAAATAAATATTGAAAAGTGTCGACACAATATAGCACTATGAATAAAATGAGGATATCAATGATTGGAAAGAGGATATCAATAAATGATATGAGGATATCCATGACTGTAAAATATGGATATTGGAAATGAGGATATTAAAATCCATGATTTGTGAAAATGAGGATATCAATGATTGGAAAGAGGATATCGATAAATGATATGAGGATATCCATGACTGTGAAATATGGATATTGGAAATGAGGATATTAAAATCCATGATTTGTGAAAATGAGGATATTGAAATCCATCGAAATTGAAATATATGCCCTTATAATAAAATGAAATATATGGGCTTACTGAAAGTGACTCGTAAGGAGATTTTGAACATATTATCAGTACGTGCAGTCACTCAAAATGTTGTGAACGAAAATTATATGTTGTACTCTTTTCCTTGACTGATGTTTTATCCCACCGGGTTTTCCCAGCAAGGTTTTTAACGAGGCAGCCTAATCACAACAAATATGGAATCTCCAAAAGATATTTGGAATATATCGCAAAGAACATGAGTTCGATATTACAAATTGCACTGAAGATGATACTCATACTAATCCCTGGAGGATTATTGAAATGCATGGGGCATATTTATAAAATATGCGTTGCACTCTTTTTCCCTTGACTGAGGTTTTGTCCCAATGGGTTTTCCTAGCAAGGTTTTTAACGAGGCAACTGGAATGGCGTATTAGTATGAATAATGTACTCTTTTTCCTTCATTAGGATTTTTCCCACCGGGTTTTTCCTAATAAGGTTTTAATGAGGCATATTCATGACATAATGAGGAACACTACAAAGATCAAGATTATTCCTCAAAGTTTGAAAACGGAAGGGGTAGTTGTACTCTTTTTCCTTCGATCAAGTTTTTCCCACTGGGTTTTCTTGACAAGGTTTTAATGAGGCAACACATGGATACTCCAACGAATGATATACATGACAGATTCACTCAGTTTTTATCCCACGAGGTTTTACTGAGACGGCACAAGAATATTCATACAAGAACTATCGAGATAAGGGGGAGCAAATTTACGAGATCACCGATTGCTGAAGTTTTATCCAACGGAGATTTTCTACCAACATTATGATGCAACATGATATGATTGCCACAAGCTCCAATACAAACAGTTTGAAAGTTTTTCTCCCATTGGGTTTTTCTTCAAACTAGTTCAGCAGATATTTATGTAAATAGTCATTCAAGGGGGAGTGTTATAATAAGCCTTGAAAGTGACATTTCAATTACCCTTTTATTTTTATATAGTGTGAATGACTATTATACCCCTGATGTAATTATGTAATTACGATTGTGCCATCTGAAGTTTTCCTATAAATAGGGCTTCAGTTATTAATGAAAAATATACCTGAGAATCATTCTCTCTATTCTCTCTCTAAATTTTCTCTCTCTATTATTTCGATTTTATAACAATTTCCGTATTTTTGTTCATTTTATATGTTGATATTTGATTTGCTCAACAAAATGGGTGTTGATTTGGACTAGGTGAATCGAAGCCACGTAATAAATAACGCTTGGAAATAAAAAGGCAAATGAGTAGGAGAATGTAATTTTATTGGTTATCTTGTTTTTCTGGGATAGAGTCGAGCTGAATTTTCAAGCCGGTCTAGTTAGTTTTTTTCTATTACAGTCTAATTTTTTATGGAACTTTTTAAAAGTCATTGTCTATCGTGCATTTCCTCTATATATAGAGGGCCTTGGCAATCAGAAGACTGACAGTTGAGGAATATTGGAGATACATCCAAACACATGTCAGAAGGAGAGAATGTCTCGGACACGTGGCGGCATTTGAGGGTTGATTTGGGAAGAGAGAGGACAGATTGCATTAATTGTCCTGTGTGCCTGTTCCGCATGCATTTGGTGATAATTATCCGTTGCGTGGTCGGTTCTGGGGTCGGCCTCTTGCCTCCAACTGCTCTGCGATCATGCTATAATGGGGTTTTTTGAGCATAATTGGTATGAATCTGCTCGTCCCTATTTGTCGTCCCTGCTCGGTCGATCAAGCCAAAAATCGTTTTTTATCTTCCGATTCGGAGGGACCGGTATGGCTGAGCTAGCGGGGAATGGGTGAGTGGATGCTAGGGGTGTAAATGATGCGAGTCGAGTTCGAGTATCATTATACTCGATTCGAACTCGATAGCAATTTCTCAGGCTCGAACTCCGCTCAAAAACGCGCGAGTAGTTGAAGTCCAAACTCGACTCGAATTCGATAACAATTTTCTAAACTCGAATTCGAGCTCGAACTTGTTTGAAGCTCTAAAAAAGCTCGAACTCAAGCTTGAAAAAAGCTCAAACTCAAGCTCGAAAAAAGCTCGAACTCAAAACTCGAATCAAGCTCGATCAAGGTTCCAAGCACCACTTATATAGAGATTTATAAGGTTGGAGCTATTATTCCTAGCCGATATGGGAATAAGTGGAACTGCCCCTTTACATAAGAACTCATATGAAGTCCAAACTCGACTCGAACTCGATAATAATTTTCTAAACTCAAACTCGAGCTCAAACTCGTTTGAAGATCGAACTCAAGCTCGAAAAAAGCTCAAAAAAAGCTCAAAAAAAGCTCGAACTCAAAACTCGAATCAAGTTCGATCAAGGTTCTAAGCACCATTTATACAGAGACTGATAAGATTGGAACTATTATTCCTAGCCGATGTGGAAATAAGTGGAACTGCCCCTTTATATAAGAGCTCATATGAAGTCCAAACTCGACTCGAACTTGATAATAATTTTCTAAACTCGAACTCGAGCTCGAACTCAAGCTCGTTTGAAGCTCGAAAAAAGCTGGAACTCAAGCTCAAAAAAGCTCGACCTCAAGCTCGAACTCGAAACTCGAATCAAGCTCGATCAAAGTTCCAAGCACCATTTATAAAGAGATTTATAAGGTTGGAACTATTATTCTTGGCCGATGTGGGAATAAGTGGAACTGCCCTTTTATTATTTGTATTATATTAGTTACCAATTTAAACAATTGTCATTATTTGTATTTTAATTATATATGAATTTACAAACAAAAAATGAAATCAGAAAAGAGTTGAGTTTCAATTATTTTACAAATAGTTTGTTTGCAATTCAATTTCTTTTATTAGCAATTTTTTTACATTATATTTTACAAATTATATTATAAAACTAATTATATATAAAAAATCGAGTATATCATGAGCTTATCGATTCGAGTATTGGGTAGCTCAACTCGACTCGTTAGTATGTCGAGTCGAGCTCGAGTTCGAGTCGAGCCTACTCGAGTCGAGTGTTGACCGAATTTTGATCGAGTCAATTTTGAGTAGCTCGCGAGTTGTCCTGTCTCATTTAAACCCCTAGTGGATGCCAAAGCGGATCGGCTATCATCAAGGTCCCCCGAGTCCAGAGACGTGTCGGGGTGGCCGGGTCTGGGTCGATTTGTAGCTGGGCCGAGCCGGCTTTCAAGGGAGGCTTTGTGGAGTGGGAATCTCGAAGGAACGTCTCCTCAAAGGGTGTGTCAGTTCGATTTTCGTGTCGTATGTGCAATGATGAGAGACACGTGGCATGATTTGATTTGACGGCGCTGTCCATGCGCCCTTAAACTGCACAACGGTTCAGTATGACTCGACAGGGCCACACGCCAGGCAGTTAATGCCATCAGTTCCCTTATAAATAAGGGCGTCCCTTCACTTTTCTTCTTCTTCTTCATTTCGCCGTTCTTCCTGATTTTTGCAGAGAGAGAAAAATATTCCGATGAGTTTCTTTCTTCCATTTTTTCATTATCATTAGCTATGTCCGACTGGGGTAATGAGAGGACGGTAGAGTTTACAGTATCGCCGGATAGGACATGGGTCGTGGATATGACCCTTGGGGCCACACCGGTAAACTGAAGTGATGAAGACGGCGGTGGCGAGTCAGGAGAATCGTCGGGATCTCCGGAGGTGGAGGCGGTGGCGCATTCGGCGTAGGAGGAAGGTGAAGGGGGTGCCTCAGAGAAGATTTGGGCTCCGCCGTAGCCGCTCCCTTTTGTGGAGGCGGCTTCGGATTCGGTTACTACACCAGAATCACGATTTTGGATCACAAAATCACAAATGGCAAAAATAAATACAAATGATCACATAAAATCACCAATACAAGTTTTTTTGTGATCAGAAAATAGTCACAAAACAAAGGTCAAAACCTCATTTATATGACTTTACAATACCACTTTCCATGGCGATCACAAATATCATTTATGATCACATTAGCAAATACGAATTTCAATTTTGTGATCATTAGCAATCATTTAATTTAAACTTTCATGACTTCCATGGACAGTCACAATTATCATTTTTCTTGACTATCTTGTGACTGTTTTTAGAAGTCACAAATGTTGAAAAAAATACAAAAAAAAAAAAGTAAAACCTCATTTTTCTCTGAATGCAATCTAATGATTTTTCACAATGAATTCATAATACAATCCAAACATATTTTTCAAAGTATTCACACAACACTCCAATTAATTTTTACAAGACATAAAAATCACAATGTAATGCTGAAAATTAACACATATAAAAAAAACTCTGAACCAACCCATTGAAAATAAAATAAGTATGGGGTATTAGTTATATATTGAAAAATATCAACCACTAATAAGTTAAACTAATAGAATCATAAGCTTCATCCGTGGAACAAACAGGTGGAGCAACGCCTCCTAAGACAATGGTTTCAGGAGCACCTTCTGTCTGAACAACAAAATGAAATATAAAAATCAGTCATTAACCAAAATAAATAAAGATAAATGGACATGGACAGAAAGAAGGATGGGGGTTGGATGTTCCCTTACATGTTAGAAATTTCTCATTCGTCCAAGGTCATAACGCCATTTTGGAGTGGACTTCTTCTCATAAGCCTACATACAAATACAATAAAAACATCAGCTAAACATTTTCGAATAATCTGCAATTAGAATATGTATTAAGGAAAATAACAAAAACCTCTTTGTATATACAAGTTCAGTAAAGGCATTTTGACTTCCATTATCTCCATTCCAGCATAACATTACCAATTAACAAGAACTAAAAGCATGCTGTTGTGGGAGAAAATCAAGGGAAATCAAAAGTAGAATTATTATCAAGTAACTAACATCCATCTGAGAAATGCCTTTGAACTACAACCGAGGCATCAAACACAACTTTAAACTTACACAGAAAGTTGGACTACAAGGACTATCCCTTCACAATATTAAGTCCCTAATGATAAAATATCGATTCAACACTTTTACCAGGAAACAATGGCTTCCCTGACAAGACTTCCACAAATATGCATCCTACGCTCCAAATATCAATAACAGGTGTATACTGCAGAAATACACAACATACATGAGACATACGCTCCAAATATCAATAGCAGGGGTATACTGCAGAAATACACAACATACATGAGACAGATTTAAAAGAATAAATCAATAGAACCCTCTAGGAGATGATACAAACTGACACAAATTACCTCTGTAGATCAGAAATATCAACTTCCAGGAGAGTTCAATAGTCCTCCCTGAACCAGAATTGTTTTAATCTACAATTGCTACTAATATGATGACTCTAAATTTGTTCACATTGTATTAAAACAACAAAAGCCTTTGCAACATCACGGTGAAGTAATCCCCAAGCGTAGTAGAAGCATGAGGCTAAAAAAAGTATTATATATATGCATATACACACACACACCCACCCCAATTTCCTTATCATATTATCAGTTAACCTACTGACAAGGTGAAAAACTAAGAAGCAAAGAAAGACGATCAAGACCTTGAAAAAAGTCTAGTTTCTATGCTAATTCCAAAAGGTCCTTCAGGACTCAAAAATCTAAGGAGGTCAAGCAGTTTATGTAAGTGGAGGGTAATAAAGGAACGATCATGACCCTAGTGCCCTGCAGTCAAACCTAAATTGACAAATACAAAGGGGAAACTTGGAGAAAACTTAATTACCTTGGAAAAGAAAGATCCACACAACTCAATAGCCCTATACCGTCTGGTAGCCACATAATCCTGCAGGTAAGATAACTCACCCAAAAGGATTAGCTGTCGAATCACACCATTGTATCATCCACCAAGGGCATAGACTTGGGCTGCAACGAGCCATGCCGATTCCAGTTTTGGCCTTAACGAGCGAGGCTTGTCACTATTCACTCAGCTCGAGCAAGCCGCAAAATCCGAGCTCGAGCTCGACTCGAGCAGCATTCTCAAGCGCTCATGAATGGCTCGCAAGCATTTTTTATTTTTTATTTTCTTTTTTATCTTTGTAAAAAATAATAAATAACTACTATTAATAAATATAACTATTATTAACAACTAATTAAAATGTTAAGGAAATTTTTATATATTTTTTTAGAAATAAAATAACAATGTAAATGCTCATGAGATAAGTATTCAGGAGCTCGAGTGAGAGCTTTGACCGAGCCTGCTCGCAAGAACTCGTTTCAAGCCCTAGTGAGACAGAGGTAGTGAGAAATATAAGATATTACAGGGTAAAGAATGTACCGTTTATTGTTGTAGGGGTGTCATTGAATGCCACTCTTGCTAGTCCAAAATCACATATTTTAAGTTTGCAGTTGGCATTCGCTAATATATTCTTTGGTTTAAGATCCTTATGGTAGACATTAGCTAAAAACAACCAACAACAAATAAAACAAAGGACCAGGTTAAGGATCACATTCAAACATAAAATTTACAAGATCAATATAAAGCAGGCAATGGAAAAAAAAACTGCATGAACAGTGCAGATTATATAGCTTAACTACCAACATTTGTAGTGGTATAAATCCATTAATTCATTTTAAAGCCAATGATACTATCATCCATCTTAATTACCTGTATGCATATATTTCAGTGTTCGTAGCATTTGATACAGAAAGAACCGGTGATGCTCATGTGTCAAATCGTCATTAGCTTTTATGACTTGATGGAGGTCAGACTCCATAAGCTCGAAAACAACATAAATGTCTCTGTAGTCACGCCTAGAGGGTGGCATCATGATCCGCTTAATTTCAATTTCGGCATTTACAAGGAAAGTTTCTACCATGTTTTGTTTTACAATTTCCATTATTATTGTAGAAATAATCATGTGTAGCTAATCTTTTCATATGGGTTTTTAAATTGAAGCCACACACAGGTTATCGATTGTTAGTTCCTATTGATTTTCTGGGTAAAGTTTGGGATTGTTCCTCCTTGTTTGTTATTTGTATAAGAACTTTTGATTTAGATCATCAAACCTATTTCATAGTTGTTATTATCGTTAAAACGAGGGTTTTTGTCGGAGTTCGCCATCAAACGACCCGATAGAAGCGATTGTTAATGTTCTAAACCTTTTTTCGCGATCTTTTAGTGAATCACCCCATCAAAGGTATTAGCTAGTCGATTGTTAGTAGAGATTCATCCCCATCAAAGGAGTTTCCCTCATTTGCGAAAAGAACAATCATGATTTTTAGAATTACCGCCATCAAATGGATTTCTTTTAATCATGAGCAATCGATAATTCCAAACCTTATTTATTTGAGTATCAGAACTAATAATTGATTACGTGTGTGTCGATGATTCTAAATTCCCATATCATTCTCATTATTGTAATATCTCAATTATCCGACCATTAATTTGGTGTTGTTAACGTTTGATTTATTTTAATTTTATGCGTTAGTGATTGTAATCCTATCAAACCAATGATGTACTTTAATTTACTTTACTTTTGTTCATTCGACTATTTGCCGAACATTATCGAACTTTAAACCATTTCCAATTTCTCGAGAGATCGACCTCGGAGTTACTTGCCGCTTGCTACAAAAGCGATTTGTACACTTGCGAGTTTATTAATTTGTTCATCAAGTTTTTGGCGCCGTTGCCGGAGAATTGGCGTTTAATTTTTGATCTTATTTTAATAGTAGTTTAATTGTTATTCTTGATCATTTTTTCCGTCTTCATTATTTTCGATAAAATTTAAAAATTCGCTCTAACTTCTTTTGTTTATGCTTGGTAGGAGATCGTGGTAAACCCGATTCTTCCACCCATAGACGAAGTCCAAAGGATTAGACCACCAAAAACAATAGCCCCATCATCAATGGCAAACGACGAGGAGAATCCAAACCTTGAAGAGCGACTTTTGCTAAGGGAAGGAAGCCCTCGTCAACCGAGACATGAGAATGTTGCACAAGATTTAGATCAAGAAAACATTCGTCAACCGAGATTTCCGAAATATGAGAATGTTGGGCGCAATAAAGGGATGCCCGAAGCTCAACAAGGGAGAAACTTCTATCCAAGACAACCGCTCGTTGGAGTGCAATATGGAGCGAATTATTATCCCGGGCCTCAATATGGGATGGAACAAAACTACAATATGCCGCAACAACCTCCGGTCGAGCATCTAATGCGGGACTATGCAAAGCCCATTGTGAACACCGCCATCTCGTGCATCCAATTAGCACCGGCATCAAGGAACTACCACATAAGCGAATTTCACATCGAGCAATTGCCCTCATTTCACGTATTAGCACGTGAGGATCCGTTATCATTCATCCGAGACTTCTATGTGGAGATTGACAACTTTCCATTAAATGGGTTGAGCGAGGATCAACTAAGAATGAAGTGCTTCCCTTATACACTCAAGGATGGGGCGAAACAATGGTTGATGACTTTGGCGCCGGGATCACTAAGAACATGGGATGAAGTTTACGACAAATTCATTACCAAGTACTTCTCTCATTCAAAGACTACGCAATTGAGAACTCAAATCTCAACATTCTGACAACAAGACGGAGAGGCATTTCACGAATCATGGGACCGATTCAAAATGCTCCTCATTCAATGCCCACACCATCACTATCCGCTTCAACTACTTAATCAATTCTTTTATGATGGATTGACTCAATATTGCCAAGGAGTGGTAGATAATGCAGTCGGTGGTTCGTTTTGGGGTTTAACGGAGAGACAAGCGTATGATGTATATGAAACGTTGGGAGCCAATTCACAAAAAAAGTGTACGTGTTCGTAGGGGAGCCGTAAACCAAGTAAGCGAGAAGGACGAGATGCAATCTAAAATTGATGAGTTAACTAAGGAGCTAAGACAACTCAAGACTCAACACAAACCTTCGAGCTCACGAGTTTGCGAGATTTGCGGAGCACCCGGACATGATGCTAATTCTTGCCCACATACTTATCCAGAAGAACAAACCGAACAACTTAATTGGGCTATGGGACAAAGCACGTGAAGACCCGAATAGGCTAAGAAATGCACCTCTCCCGGACACTTATCATCCCGGACACGCGAGAAATGCACCTCTCTCGAACACTTATCATTCCGGGTTAAGAAATCATCCGAATTTCTCATGGAGAAACAACAACCCGATGCCGTACGACTGAAGCACCCAAGCTCAATACAACAGAGGAAACCGAGCCCAACAACCAATGCAAGGTGAACCACGCCCACAACAAAGGAACTCTCTTGAGGAGAGTATTGCGGCATTCATTAAGGAGAGCAAGGAAAACCGAGCGGAGAATAATAAAAGGTTCGAATCTTTAGAAGCTTCAGTAAAGAAAATGGAGATTCAAATTGGGCTACTTGCTACCGAGGCACGTAGACAAGAAAGAGTAAACTATCAAGTCAACCCGAGCAAGATCAAGCTATTACCACTCTCCGAAGTGGTAAAGTGATTAATAAAGAAGCTAATTCCAAAGCAAATGAAAGGGGCGGTGAGAAAGAGGACTAGTCGGGAAATCAAGAAGAGAAATAGACGAAGCAACTTCGACTTCCAAGCTTCACAAATCTGCTCAACCATATAAGCCACCGGTCCCTTTCCCGAGCCGACTTAGAAAATCAAAGCAAGATGAGCAATTTTCTGAAATCTACGACATGCTTTCGAAGGTTCATGTCAACTTACCTCTCTTGGATGTTGTGAAGAACATTCCCGCTTATACAAAATTTTTCAAAGAGTTGACCTCCAACAAAAGAAGATATAATGGGAACGAGAAAGTGGTGCTCTACGAGGTAGAAGCAAGGAGTCAAAAAGGGAGCGATCCCGGAAGTTTTATGATCGACATCACTATGAGAGATAAGAAGGTTGCTCGTGGCATGCTCGATTTGGGAGCAAGTGTGAATCTAATGCCATACTCGACTTATTTAAGGCTTGGACTCGGAGGAATCAAACCAACAAGAATGACTCTTCAAATGGCGGATAGGTCGGTGAAATACCCCAAGGGAATCATTGAAGACCTATTGGTGCAAGTAGACAAGTTGGTAATTCCGGCCAATTTTGTTATCTTGGAGATGAGCGATTTCACAACAAGCGAAAGTGAAGGAACAATACTTCTAGGATGGCCGTTCATGCGTACAACGAAAACAATCGTCGATTTGATGAAGGAAAGGTTACCATCACCGTCTTGGGCGAAACGGTGGAAATCGACGTGTTCGGTTCATCTCCTATCCCTTCTCATATTTATGCTGCTCATGATTGCAATTTTATTGATTGCATTGATTCTTTAGTTGATGATACATATTTGCATGACGATGTAGCGGACACGTTGCATGATGCTCTAACCGTTGAGCATAATATGGGGCTGAATAAGTTAGAAATTGAAGAATATATTGCATTGCTAGATAAATCCGAACCCATTAATGAAGTAGACGATCTTGAGATACCTTTGGAATTAAAATTTGAGGAGCCCATTGAAATCACCCCGCTCCAACTTGAATTGAAAGAACTTCCGGCACATTATAAATATGTTTTCTTAGGCAAAAGCAACACTTACCTTGTAATTGTCTCTTTCGAATTAACTCCTTTACAAGAAAACAAATTAGTAGAAGTTCTAACTAAATTGAAGGAAGCGATTGGGTGGAGTATTACTGATATCAAGGGGATAAGTCCTGTTAGGTGCATGCATAAAATAATTCTTGAGGATAATGTTAAACTTTATAGGCAAGCTCAAAGGCGTTTGAATCCGAACATGCAGGATGTAGTAAAAAAGGAAGTTTTGAAATTGCTAGATGTCGGAGTCATCTACCCGATATCCGACAGTAAGTGGGTGAGTCATGTGCATGTAGTGCCTAAGAAATCTGGAATAACGGTGGTTCGTAATGATAAAAATGAATATGTGCCCACTAGAACAGTGACCGATTGGATAATGTGCATTGATTATCGGAAATTAAATGCCATAACAAAAAAAGATCATTTTCCCCTTCATTTCATTGATCAAATGTTGGAACGTTTAACTGGGCATGATTATTACTGTTTTCTAGATGGTCTTTCAGGTTTCTATCAGATTCTCATTGCTCCGGAGGATGAAGAGAAGACCACTTTCACTTGCCCTTTTGGAACTTTTGCCTTTAAGAGGATGCCGTTTGGTCTTTGCAATGCCCCTGCTACTTTCCAAAGGTGCATGCTTTCCATATTCTCTGAATTGTTGGAAAAGTCCATTGAGGTATTCATGGATGATTTTTCTGTGTTTGGAACCACCTTTGATGATTGTTTACATAACTTGACTATTATGCTCGAACGATGTATTGAGTGTAATCTTACACTTAGTTGGGAAAAGAGTCATTTTATGGTGAAACAAGGTCTTGTTTTAGGACATGTGGTTTCCAATAAGGGAATGGAGGTTGATAAGGCTAAAGTTGATTTAATTGTTAAATTACCTCCGCCTTCGTGTGTATAAGAGGTTCGAAGCTTTTTAGGGCATGCCGGGTTTTATAGGCATTTCATTAAGGATTTTTCAAAAATTGCCCACCCGTTAAGTAATCTCTTGTGTAAAGATGCAAAATTTGATTTTACCGAGGAATGCTTCGTTGGTTTTAATGCTTTAAAAGAAAAGTTAACTTCCGCACCTATTGTTGTTGCCCCCGATTGGTCTTTACCATTCGAAATTATGTGCGACGCATCCGACTTTGCTATTGGTGCCGTTTTGGGGCAGAGAGTGAATAAATTTTTCCACGTAATTTATTATGCTAGCAAAACACTCGATGAAGCCCAGACCAATTATACAACCACCGGAAAAGAATTTTTAGCCGTTGTGTTTTCTTTAGACAAATTTCGATCCTATTTGGTTGGTTCGGAAGTGATTGTGCATACGGATCACGCCGCATTGAAATATTTGTTAAAAAAATCCGATGCAAAGCCAAGATTAATTCGGTGGGTTCTTTTGCTACAAGAATTTGATTTGGAGTTTAAGGATAAGAAGGGTTCGGAAAACGTAGTTGCCGACCATCTATCTAGATTAACCGAGGGAGACAATTTTAAGCTCTATAGCTCTTTGCCGATTGTTGAAACTTTCCCTGATGAGCAATTATTCGATGTGACTAGGACACCTTAGTATGCCGATATTCTTAATTACATTGTTAGTGGTGTTTTGCAGCCCGACTTGACCTTTCAGGGGAAGAAGAGATTTATTTCTATGTGCAGGCATTACTACTGGGACCGCTACTTATTCAAGTTGGGGCCCGATCAAGTATTCCGACGTTGTGTCCCGGAAGAAGAGTACGAGAGCATCTTGTCATTTTGTCATGACTTGCATTGTGGGGGACATTTTAGCGTGAAGAAAACGGCACACAAAGTTCTTCAATCTGGATTTTATTGTCCAACATTATTTAAAGATGCTTATTCCTATTGCAGAAGTTGTGATCGTTGTCAACGAACGGGGAACATAAGCAAAAGAAACGAAATGCCGTTGATAAACACTCTTGTGGTAGAACTTTTCGATGTTTGGGGAGTCGATTTTATGGGTCCCTTTCCACCTTCCCTTGGCTTTGAATATATTTTAGTTGTTGTGGATTACGTTTCTAAGTGAGTGGAAGCAATTCCAACCCGAACTAACGATGCTAACGTGGTTTTCAATTTTTTTGGGGATGTGATTTTCTGCAGAATTGGAACACCTAGAGGTGTGATTAGTGATAGAGGCACGCATTTTTGCAATAGACAACTTGCAGGGTTGCTCAAGAAATATAGCGTGACGCATAAAGTGGCGACGGCTTACCATCCACAAACCTCCGGGCAAGTTGAAGTGAGTAATCGACAGATAAAGGCAATACTTGAGAAGACAGTGAAGCCGACAAGAAAAGATTGGGCGTTGAAGTTGAACGACGCGTTATGGTCATATCGCACGGCTTATAAAACTCCAATTGGAATGAGCCCATATCGCCTCATTTTTGGGAAGGCATGCCACCTACCTGTTGAGTTAGAACATAAGGCGTATTGGGCCATCAAAGTGCTAAATTTAAATCAAGAAAAAGCTGGGGAGAACGACTTCTACATTTGAATGAGCTGGAAGAAATGCGATACGAGGCATACGAAAATGCTAAGCTCTACATAGAATGGACGAAATGGTATCATGACAAGCGTATATTATGCAAATCTCTCGAGCCTGGGATGGATGTTCTGTTGTGCGGCGATTTATACGCCTCGACGGCGATCGGTATAAGGGCCGAGCGACCGAGTACGCGACCAAATGAGCTACGGCAAACTTTCCAAATCGAAGGTAACAGTCCACCATCGAGTATCTAGCGATCGACTCCCAAGGTGATCGCTTTTGGTACCTAGCGATCGACTCTGGTGACCGACCAAAGACGACCGTCCTGTACCACGAACAAGGCCATCGTCCGTCAAAGTCTATGAAGACTGGATCACGAAGCAAGGACCCATATGCAGGTCCGCGAATGGCGCTGCAAAACATAGATCGTTGACTCCAGTCCATCAGCAGCTGTCAGTGAAAAGGACGGCGTCACCTACCGACAGACCCCCCGAAAGGTCCTAAGTAGGGCCTCTCAAGACAGCGACATAGACGCGTGTTGGCCTCTCATTGGTTCGCACTTCTGGCAGCCAGCAACTTCTTCGGACTTTAAAGAGACCAACCCATGTGCCAAAGACGATCGCCCGCTTATTTTAATACAGCAGAGGCGATCGCCCAGCGACTCCCAGTCCTATAAATAGAGAACCTACAGCAACTGGAGGAAGGTTCAGAAAAATTCAGAAAATCTCTCCTCTCGGGCTTTCTCTCTTGAATCTATTTTAGGATTTCTCTCTCAGTACCTCTTAACCAAAAGACGGTCGGTAGAGGCAAGAACTCCCTACAGTTCAGATTCGAAGAGATTCACAAGCTCAGAAGCTCAAATACTCTGCTAATTCACACAGTGAGAGACCGTCGATTTCTCAGTCAGTACAGCACTCCATCGTTGTTACAAGAACTCACAGAGCATCATCTCTGGTTCTTACGGGAATCTTCAACGCTCAAGATCTAATATAATTAGGGTCTTTACACTCATTGTAATTGTACTCTAACATTAATATTTGTACTCCCAAGTATTCGTATTAATAATATCTCGCGAGAGCATTCAAGCCCGGGACTAACAACCCCGGCAAATCTTGTATTATTTACCTTCCTCACGGACGTGCTCTCGCATTTGTTTGTTACTCGACCATTCTAGCAATATCATCTCCGGATAATATTTTGGGTAACAACAATTGGCGCTAAAGGAAGGGCGGCCTGCTCGTAACCTTCATTTTCATTCCTACCGTCTCGAAGAACACTCACTGTTCTCCGGGGCATATACTTGAAGAAACACTCACTGTTCTTCAAAGAAAAACCTTCAGAATAATGGTGTCTGCCACCACAGCGAAGAGAACCGCTCTCCGAACCGCCGGACATCATATTCCGGCTCAATCTGAGCCCCAGCCTACGGCAGAAGGTAGCCGCGGCGACGCGAGACTCTCGATCCCGCACCTGAGGGACGGCCCCAGCCTTTCGCTCGACCAGTTCCAAACCGCGGAATAGATCGAGGAGGCTATGATCATCCTAAGGGAGCGACGGAGAGCATGCGCAGCGCCCGCCATACCCCCCTCGGCCATCCGTCGTGCGGGCAAACGGGGGTTCAAGGGGTTACTGGCCGAGCGATCGTCAGAAAGCCCCGATTCGCGAGAAAAGGCTCTCACGAGGCGGGACGGTTCCGTCTTCAGCCGCTTAGGAAGCGATCCATCATGGCGACCGGGGCATTCTGGCCCCAACCACGAGACGACGGAATCCGAGTCCGTCACCAGGAGTTCGGCCTACCCAACCCCGAACCAAATACAGGTCAGCCGTCTGGCCCCCATCCGCTAAAGAGTCGAGCCACGTGGCAAGGACATCATCGACAGCGGAGCCAGGGGATCAGTTCTTGATCGCCTCGGTTCTCGCTCCGAGCGCCTAGCCGCGAGCAGCCAGACCGCGGCAATGGCCGCTATGCAACGTCAGCTCGATGAGATGAAAGCGCTCTTGTAAACTGGGGCAAGCGCCAGTAGAAAGATCATTGGACCGACTGAGCCACTCGCGGTCCACATCGAGCTTGCCTCCGTGCAACCAAGGATCGCTCCTCCCAAAACCCCTTTATATGAAGGGAGATCGGACCCCAAGACTCACCTAAGCAAGTTTCGGATTTACATGACCGGGTGTGGGGCTTCAGACGCGACCAAGTGCCGAATATTCCCATTAACATTAGGCGAGCTGGCCCATAGGTGGTACGTCTCACTACCACCGCGATCAATCATTTCCTTTGAGAAACTGGCGAGTGACTTCACGTCATACTTCGCCGCCAAGGTCGCCAGACCAGAAGGCCCCCACCGCATGATGAAAATCAGGCAGGGGGAAGACGAATCCGACGCAGATTACATCGACCGAGTGGATGAAATAGTCCTCACCGGCGAGCCCATCAGCGACGAGCTCGCTCTCTACTCGGTCATGGGGGATTCTATGGTCATTCGCCCATGTTTAGACATCTCACAAAGGACATCCCCCTGACCTACGCGATCTTCCGTGCTAAGGAAGCCGACTTTCTGGCCAGGCACATGATGCTCACCCTCTGCCTAGGCGAGGGGACGCCGCCTCCCATCTGAAGGACGGCGATCGTCAAAACCAACAAGGCGGTCGCCAAGCCACCCGGTGATCTCAAGGCCTTCGAGGATGTGGAAGCCCATCTCCTCCATAAGTTCAACCAAACTCGGGCCCACATTTTTTACGCCATCAAGGGGCGCGAACCGCTAAACAAGCCAAAGGCGATAAGGGACAACGGTCATCTGGACCACAATCAATACTGTGCTTACCAAAAGAGTCCCGGCCACAGCACCAACCAATGCCGCGACCACCTCAGACAACTCTGGAGATTGTTCGAGGAGGGCAAGTTGGACAGTATATTGGCTTAGACGGAGCCCCATCAATCTCCCGATGCGGTCGCTAGAGTCGAACGCGAACAGGCCGGAAATCTTATACGAGCCGACCCCTCGATCAACCTCAGTGACCGGATCTACATGCTTCAATCAAGAGGAGGAAACTTCGGAAGTCTCTCCCCGATTCCCACCTCATCAAACCAAAGGCTACTGCCTGAGCAAACGCTTCGAAAAAGAGGATGACTCGCTCGCCCTCTAAAGTTCGTCCTTTAACATGATGGACCTAGGCAGCGATCGCCTCCCCTAGCACAACGTATACCGTCGAGGATCGCCAACTAACATGACGGTCCGAGGTAGAAAAGTGCCGCCATGGTCACGAAGGTCGATGAAACCGACGATCCGTCCATGCAAGGTTCCTTTGAGAAACGATCACTCGCCCTCTAAAGTTCGTCATCAACATGAAGAACCCAGACAAGCGATCGCCTCCCCTTACACAATGTATACCGTCGAGGATCATCATCTGACATGATGGTCCGAGGTAGAAAAGGGTCGACATGGCTGTGGAGGACGATGGAACCGTTCTCTATGCCCGTGCAAGGTCCCTTTGGGCCACGATCGCTCGCCTTTCGTTTAAATACGAGGCGGGCGTAGCCAAAGGGCCCTCCAAAATAGATCTGTGGACATGTTCGCCCGCCCTCAAAGGTCCATCACCTAACATGGTAGATCCGGACAATGCGACGCGTCCCTCCCCCCGTCACAACATATACCGTCGAGGATTGCCATCTTACATGACGGTCCGAGGTAGAAAAGTGCTAACAAGCAGCGGTCGTGGAGTCGATTAATCCCACGACGCCCTGCGCAAGGACTCCTCCAGACCAAGACCGCACGCCCTTCGTTTAAATACGAGGCGAGCGCAGCCTACGGAGGACCCTCACAATTAAGTGAGTCGCGAGAACTTGTCCATCAGACGGAATGTCGCTCGCGCACAAGAGATGGTCGTGGAGGTCGGTTCCATCGAACTCCGCAATCGTGCAAGTTTCCTCTAGGCCGGGATGGTCGGCCTTCCTCGAGGAATCTGCAAAATTAAAGACCGTTCGCTCAACGATTTATTTTCGTCCCCTTACTTTCACTAAGTAAACAAAAACAAGGGGCAAGTGCGGAGCTATATATACCACGATCGTACCTATCCAATTACATACGGAGATCGGCATTTTTCAGATGTATGTGCAGTGATCGACATTGTTGTAAAAGTTATCAATATGAGTTTATCAATTCACTTTGAGCTGCACACACAACGATCATTTCTCTAACACTTGTATAAAGTCATACAAAGACTCAGAAAGGCAATCATTCAAGCAATACATCAGAGAAACAAATATTCATTTCATTACTTGGAATGCAAAAGTACAAACACGGTCGCCGAAGGCTAAAGTACAACAAAGCTACAAAAATTACAAGCCAAAAACAAAACAAAAAGAAGGACGTAGAACCTCAGACTGCCCCTGCCTGGCCTTCACCTTCGACCACTGGATCGGCCCGCGCTCCCCCGTCGGCTTCCGGAGCGGCCTCCCCATCCTCCAGGTCATTTGGATGAACAAGATTTTCGGGAGTCGGGTACCAGCTCAGGTCTACGCCGAGATCCGAGAGGTCCAAGATCGGCACGGAGAAGGCAGGATGCAGAGGGTGCTCCAGCGCATAAGCCTTGAAGTTTTCAGCCAAAGGGCCGACCTCCAGCCCTCCCTTCTTAGCGGCGCGGAGTGAGTCATCGAACGCCATGTAGTAGGCAAACTCGCTGACGAACTCCACGTTGAGAAAAGGATCGGCCTCAGTGGCCTCCATCTTTACTTTCAACTCCGCAACCGCTTGATGCGCACCCTGAAGCTCAGACTCCTTAGCAGCAGTTTCTCCCCTCGACGATGCCAGCTCGCTAGTCAGCCAGGCAATGATCACCTTCAGCTGATCGGCTTCCTTCTGAGCAGCTGCGTACGACCAACGGGCCTCTGTCATCTAATCCCGAAGCTGGTCGACCGTCACTCGGGCTCGCTCAGAATCCTGTCTCGCCAGCTCAAGATCCTGACCTCCCGTTTAGCCACGTCCAAGGAGTCCTTCTCCATAGCCACGATCCTGTCGGCAAACTCGGAGTTCTTTTTCCGAGCGGCCTCAAGGTCCGCCTGGAGGGATAGAGCGAAGGCAGCCTGTATCGTGTCCCCGGATCGCTGGCGGGCGATCGCGTCCAGATCGGTCGTCCAGGCCTTCGGCAAAGCAGAGACAGCCTGGGTGACGTATTGCGGGACGTCACAGGCCTCGCGAGGAGATCGGCTCGCGAGAAAATCCAATACCAGCGGAGAGTAAGCCGAGTTAGTGCAGCGGATCCTGCATCAAGAATAGAAGAGTTAGCACATCTCCTACGCAAGTGACAAAACTCGGCAAAACAAACAAATTTTACCTCCCGGCTTTCTCTGGGTCGCAGCCGAAGTACGGTTTCCCGCGAGGGGTCTCGGCCTCGACAATCGCCATGGCCTGCAGGAAAGCCGACGAAGGCATAGGCTCATCCACCAAGGGGACCGCGGTGAGCAGAGGCGCGGCGATCGGCGGCTCACCAGCAGGGGCAGAGACTGGGGTTCCCCTGACCTCTGTCGCTTGCGGTTCAGCCGGAGTCCCTCCTCCCAATCCTCCCCCTCCGCTGCGATCGGCTCTACATGAGGCCTCGCCTCCGGAATAAGAGGTAGCGCCACCGGAGGAACTCGACTAGACTTCTTCTAGCACAGGCGACTCAAAACTCCGGGGTTTGACATGGCAATCTCCGGCAGAGGCTCCAAGAAGCGAGGGAAGCGGACCTCTGCAAAAAGAAACGATCAAACAATGGTTAGACACATTCCTCAAAAAGGACGATCGCCAAGCAAAAGGAGATCGTGGAAATTCATATCTGGGACCGAAAGGTGTCGCGGAAAATGGAATAACCGAGCAGACAACCAATGGCTCTCTTTGTTAATCCGGTGAGCGTCTATATCGTCGTCCGGAAGACTGTGTATCCGCTCCCAGATGACCAGAAAGTCAAAAGGTAGCTCGTCAGCCGCCGGAACATGGAAACCTGCAAAAGGAAGACCAAATTAGATAAGTTCATAACATATCCGAACAAAGGGAGAGTCAGAACCCTTACTCAGATTCCTCTCCCGAAAGCCTATGGGAACGTCCAGCTCGCCCGTGGGATTGTCGCTCGCGGATGCCTTCCATGCACCGCCGACCCAGAACCATTTTGCCGGATCGCCCTGCACCTTCTTCGGGACCCCAAGGATCACCCGACCAGAACGACCTTGGATATGGTAACCTCTGATGGACCCCTTCTGAACCGTCAGCTTGAATAGGTGGTTCATCTCCAATGGCGAGGGAAGACGGTACAGTCGGTGACCGCCGAACAAGGTGAGGGCACAGACGATTTGGAGCCAGGCGTTTGGCGTTAGCTGAAGCGGCGCCACATTCCAAGCGACCAGCAGATTGGAGACGGCAAACGACAAAGAGAACCGCAGCCCGACCTCCATTATCGCCTCATTCACGGCGACCATACCCTCCGGAGGTTGGTCGGCTCGCTCGTTCTCGGCCGGCACGAAAAGATCCACATCTGAAGGGATATGGTACCTCGCCCTCCAGATGGCCCAGTCCTTCCTGGTCGCCGAGATCCTGATCTGGCCGAGGGACCACTGAGAGCGATGCGCGACCCGAAGCAGCGACCGCTTCGTGGATTGATAGGGATGGCGATCGAGTACTCCCGATAGTCGAACTTGGGACTCGGACCGGCCAACCTCTCCATGATTTCTGCAAAGGCCAAGTAGGCTTAGCCAAAGGCGCTATGTTGCTCCCAGTACGCCCTCACCGCCAAATCCTTCTCCATCAGCAAATAATTTTGCTCAGTCGCCGCCTCCCTGGCAGTGTCGGCCTCGTTGAATAGTGCCTCGACTTCCGTGGGATTAATACCGGCATGGATAGCCTCGGAAGACGTCTCCATATAGAATTCCGTGGAGGATCCTCCCCAGACAGTCGAAGTCCCGGCGGCGGAGGTGGTGCCCGTTTCAGACGATGAAGGTACTCCAGACATTCTCGAAAAGAAAAGAGGAGAAAGAAGATTGTTTCTTACCGAAGGATTGGGTCAATCGACGATCGTCAGACAAAGGCTTCAGAAAATTTTTCGGCTATCTTCCTCTCCGATGAAATCACATAAAGAGGTTTGCACTGCAACCCTTGCCCTTTTATAGGAGAAGGCGGGGGCTTCCGTGCAAATAAGGAGAATCTCGAGGGCTGAAGTGCAACCGTCGGTTAGAGTCGCAATCAATGCCTCCCTTGAAACCCGCGTACGCGTCGTTTCAAGGACACGATAGATGAGGAGTCTTAACTAACCGTCGGTCTCCCCCAACAGGAACCCGTCACGTGCCCCGGTGACTTTTCCACGACCGTTGTCATTTCCTGCTCATTTCAGCGACTGACCAGGTCATCCAAATTCAAAACCAATCCGCTCAAAGATGATCGCCTGTTCCGTAAAATGCTGAGTCACTCGTCAAAGTTAAGCGATCGCCAGTAGAACCACCTCACCCCACGTCTCCAACATCGGAGCGAGCTGGGGGGCAATTATTGTGCGGCGATTTATACGCCTCGACGGTGATCGGTATAAGGGCCGAGCGACCGAGTACGCGACCAAATGAGCTACGGCAAACTTGCCAAATCGAAGGTAACAGTCCACCGTCGAGTATCTAGCGATCGACTCCCAAGGTGATCGCCTTTTGGCACCAAGCGATCGACTCTGGTGCCCGACCAAGGTCGACCGTCCTGTGCCACGAACAAGGCCATCGTCCGTCAAAGTCTACGAAGACTGGATCACGAAGAAAGGACCCATGTGCAGGTCCGTGAATGGCGCCGCAGAACATGGATCGTTGTCTCCAGCCCATCAGCAGCTGTCAGTGACAAGGACGGACTCACCTACCGACAGACCCGCTGAAAGGTCCTAAGTAGGGCCTCCCAAAACAGCGACATAGACACGTGTTGGCCTCTCATTAGTTCGCACTTCTGGCAGCCAGCAACTTCTGCGGACTTTAAGGAGATCAACCCATGTGCTAAAGACGATCGCCCGTTTATTTTAATACAGCAGAGGCGATCGCCCAACGACTCCCAGTCATACAAATATAGAACCTCAGCAACTGGAGGAAGGTTCAGAAAAATTCAGAAAATCTCTCCTCTCGGGCTTTCTCTCTTGAATCTATTTTAGAATTTCTCTCTCACTAACTCTTAACCAAAAGACGGTCGGCAGAGGCAAGAACTCCCTAAAGTTCAGATTCGAAGAGATTCACAAGCTCAGAAGCTCAGATACTCTGCTAATTCACACAGTGAGAGACCGTCAATTTTTCAGTCAGTACAGCACTCCATCGTTGTTACAAGAACTCACAGAGCATCATGTCCCGGCAATCTTTAACGCTCAAGAGCTAAGATAACTATGGTCTTTATACTCATTGTAATTGTACTCTAACATTAATATTTGTACTCCCAAGTATTCGTATTAATAATATCTTGCGAGAGCATTCAAGCCTGGGACTAACAACCCCGACAAATCTTGTGTTATTTACTTTCCTCACGGACATGCTCTCGCATTTGTTTGTTGCTCGACCATTCCAGCAATATCATTTCCAGATAATATTTTGGGTAACAACACGTTCTATTACATAACTCTCGCCTTAAGCTCATGCCGGGAAAATTAGTGTCGCGATGGAGCGGACCTTTCAAAGTCGTTCAAACATGGCCAGACGGAGCGGTGGAACTCCTTGATCCACGGAAGAATGAGAATTTTAAAGTGAACGGACATAGAGTGAAGCCATACTTAGGGCGAAGTGAAGAAATCAACGTGTTTGAATGCATAGAGGTGCATGATGCCGAAAACTGAGAGAGACGGGAAGAAGTCGAGCCAATGACTATAAAAAAGCGCTATTTGGGAGGCAACCCAACGGTTTAGTTAGATTTTCATCTTTTTATTTTTCGAATTTATTTTCTTTATTCATTTTTGCTTGGTTCCAGACTGACTGGTTCGACTTTAGGTGTTAAAAATGCAGGGAAACAAGTGCCTTATCAAAATTTGCATTTCTGGGTAGGTTGGACACGGGCCGTGTCACAGGACACGACCGAGTTGCAATACAGTGACAAATTCAATTTCTGGCGGAGTACGACATGGCCGTGTCACAGGACACGGTCGGGTATCAATACAGTGAATTTTGCATTTCTGGAGCAGTTGGACACGGGCCGTGTCACAGGACACGACCGAGTTGGTAAGACATAAGGTTTTGCATTTCTAGAGGAGTCGAACACGGGCCGTGTCACAGGACACGACCGGGTTGGTAATACATAAGGCTTTTGTTATTTTTAGAACAGTACGACACTGCCGTGTCAAAGGACACGGGACGTGTCACTCGGGCATATATAAAGCACACCAGCCGATTTCTCTCACACTTCATCTTCCCCAAAATTTCTTTTCTCTCTCCCTGCTAACCCTAGCACCTATCACTGATTTTTTTTCTTCATTTTCAAAGGAATTTTGTGCAAAATCTAGGAGAGATACAAGAATCATTGACGAAATCATCATTATCCAACCGATTTCTTACTCTAAGTGGTCAAATCGGATGAATCGGGGGGCTCATTTTTAATTTTTTTCTCTTCAATTTCTACGAATCCAAGGTATGTTTTTCATGTATTTGATGATTCTTCTTGATTTTGAGCATGCTAAGATGTTAGAATCACAAGTCTTTGATTATCTAGGGTTCATGAATTGAATTGACGACGATAATTTGGGGATTTTTGATTGTCCTTGATATTTGAAGATTAAATTGCTTAATTCGAAATTCTTGTAGTTAAGGGGTGTTTTACATGATGTAAATGATAAATTCTATAGGATTCGAATGATGAAATTTTACTTGGGAAGTTGTTTTGAACGATAAATGATTATATTGGGGTCATTCCATTGTTTGTTATAAGTTTAGCGGAGGAATGCGTTATTAGTCCTTGAATAAATGATAAATTGAAAATTTTTGCAGAAAATGGCTCGAGGACGTGGACGAGGAAACTCTTAGCGGGGAAGGGGTAGGAATGCCGGAGAACAAGAGCAACCGGCACGAATGGCGATCCAAAGGGCTGTCGAAATTCCCGATTCTTACGGAATTGATCTCCCTGAAACACGAAATGCTAGGTGGGAGATGATGGGCCAGAAAAAGATGCTTCTTACGTGATGGCCCGATGATGAATGTATGACCGCGATGGGAATAAGAGATGACGTCATGAAATTCTTAGAAAGAGTGAATTGGGCCTGGATGATGACGCAACAATGGCCAACTTATAGGTGTCTCACGATGGAGTTTCTTAGCACTCTTACCGTCAGAAGAGATCCGGTGACTCGTGAACCAACCGAAATAATATTCCGGCTCAACAATAATGACGAGAGACTAACCATCGTCGAGCTGGAAGACATTTATCATGCGAGACACAACGGATATTACCAAATAAACCGGTTCGCATGTGAAACCTATTGGAGAGCTATGGTGGAATACCCAGGGAGCGAGGCACGGTATTACGTTGCAAAATCGGCTAAAGGGTCGAATCTTCGTAATCCAATACTCCGATACCTACACAAGGTGATTGCGAATACTATTTATGGACGAAAGGAGACCGGGCCTATTTCACTGCGAGAATTATACATCCTGACCCACATTCTCGATAACTCAATTCCATCCACCGGGGCAATGATAGCCGAACATTTTGAGGATGTTGCGACGAATCCGAAAGGGGAGATATGGATAGGGGGTTTGATTACCCCTATCGCACTTCACTATGAGACTTCCTTAGCTCAGAGGAATCCCCTACCAAGAAACAAGCTACTCTCTATCTATGTGATGAAAGTTATAAACATCCTGGATTACAAATCGCGAACAGTCTTCCTCCAGACCGACAATGACCATTTCCTTCTCCCGAATACACCTCTGATGACCATAAATAGTATTCGGGACATAGGAAATCTGCAGATGGCTACGGAAGCACACCGACGTGCGCGGATGGCAGCTGGATTGGCTCCCCCGGGTCACAACCCTCTTGACCGAAATGTTCGACCTCGGTGCATTATGGATGAAGACAGAGCCTAAAGTATGGAAGAGGAAGAGGCTTGTGAAAGTGTCCCGATTGAAGAGAAAGAAGAGGAGGACGAAGAAGAATAAAGCCCCAGAGATCGGCCCGAGACATCAAGGCAGGCCGAAACTAGACATGCCCCCTCGCGTCCAACACTAAGGGAGGAGTTCGTAGCCTTCCGAGAGGAGTTCGTCTCCTTCCGAGAGGAGACTAGACAGAGGCCAGAGGAGGCTAGACAGGAGCGGAATGAGAGTTTGTCTCTTTTAAGACAAATGCACGAGTGGCATGTCCAGCAAGGCCACTTCCCTCCGCTTCACCAGTAAAACCGATCGTAAGTATTTCTTGACCAATGAAATTCTTTAATTTAAATACTAACCCCCTTCGTGCGTATATTCTTTAATTCAAGTTTGGGGGGGTTTGGTCAAGAAATACTTCGTTACTTTTGTTTTATTTATTTTTGGATATTATTCTGCTTGTTTGTTTATTTTTTTGCTTGTTTTTGTCGGTAGACTTCTTTTTGGTGTGTTTTTATAAACATTTAGTGTGTTTTAAGCATCTTGCAATTTTGATAAAAACTTTGAAGTATGAACTCTTTTCTTGGATGCCTCGGGATTTATTTCGTTGTTTTGATATACAAATCGAGGATAATTTGAAGAGGAAAAATTGTTGATAATCGAAACGGGTGTGAAATTGAATAAGTAGTTTAATATCTTGGAGGTATGAACAAATCTACTTGTGAGCTTTTGAGCCTTCGTGCATTTTCAAATATGCAAGTTTCATTGTCGAGTGTTTCATTCGTGATTTAAGACTCTAGAACTTGCCTTGGTATCTTGTTCAAAACTACTAGTGTGTGTGTGCAATTGAGTGAAAATTATTTTTGGCCCCTTTGATCTTGACCCTTGGATTTTGGCCAACCTGACATTTGACTATTCCTTAAATAAACCCAATCGAGCTCATTGTCTATTTCATTGTCAAACCACATAACGAGCTTTCCATTGCTATAATCCTTTGACCCATACTTGAGCGATTAGAAATTATTTTTGACGAGGATACATAAATTGTGGTGACATTGGGTGATACACATATTGTTGGGAGTGTTGTGATGGAGAAAATAATTACTCTGCTATTTTTGGGAACTTAGTAACCGGGTGTATTCATGTGACACATGTTTACATTCGCGTAAAACAGTTACCTTAGATATGAGTATGCTTGGAAGCAGTTGTGTATGTCTTGATCCTAGTAACCGGGTGTATTCATGTGACCCATCGTTTACATTCGCGTAAAACAGATCCTAAAAACAACCCAAGCCAAAAAAAAATATCAGAGCAATAAGGAGGGCTTAAGGCTGCGTTTCTCACTTTCAAAAGTGTTTGTTGCAAGTGTTACATAGTTAAGGGGTTGAAAGAAGCAAACTTCAAAAATCTTGAGCTTCTAAGCGATTATGGTGATATAGTTCTAAATTGCTCAAGTCAAGGTACTTTAGCCATATTCATCCCGCCCCAACCCAAGCCTACATTACAGCCGAGTAAAGTTCTTTTTGATTCACAATTTTGCATACACAAAACAGTGGTAGAGATGTAGACGATTGGCAAGCCTATGAGGTTCCTTATTTCATTGAACAAGTTCCGAGCGTATACTTATCCCTATATCACTTTGAGAGTGAGTGAATACACTTGACCGGTGAGGTTTATATTCGCCAAGTATTGACTATGATGTTAAGAAGCACCCCGGAGATTTGAAAACTATGAAGAACTCAACTTATTTTACTTGAAGCGTATTGATGAAATTTTCGAAAAGGTCCTTTGAGGTATGTTGAGAGTGGAGTTCCCCTTGTGAGTGATTATTTTAAAAGTGCATTGCTCGGGACGATCAAATTTTAAGTTTGGGGGGATTTGATGAGTCGATTCTTGATTGACTCATTCTATTCTATTTAGTCATGTTTTTGTTTGCTTTTTAGTATTTTTGTTCTCTTTTATGCGTGGTATGTTGTGTTTTAATTTATAGGTAGCCAAGCGAAGATTGTGGTGAAATATGCACTTTCATAGCCAATATTGGAGTTTATGACGATCAAGAGCTAAAACGGGGCCTAAAACGATAAAAGATTGAAGCAATATTGGCCGTATCTTCAAAATTCCAGAATCATCTCTCCGAATTGAGATGTATTCTCCTTTGATGTAAATTCCTCGTGAAATTAGCTTCGAAACGGTATATCATATGCTAAATTCTGAAGTGTATTGATACAAGAACGAAAGATCAAGCCGAAGAAGACCAAAAAAAACGGAATCAAAACAAGAAGAAACGACCCGGGCCGCGTCAGGCAACTCGACCGTGTCATAGGACACGGCCGGGTCTCGTTCTAGTGAAAATTTCAGTTTCCTAAAGAGTACAACACGGCTGTGTAATAGGACACGACCGAGTCACGATCCAGTCTAATCTGCATTTCTAGTGCAGTATGACACGGCCGTGTCATATGACACGGCCGGGTCCGGTGGACAGTGCACTTTCCATTTTTCCAGGATAGTACGACACGGCCGTGTCCCAGGACACGGGCCGTGTCACTTTTCGGTGCAAGTCCATTTATTTTACATTTTACACGATTTGGATGGATTTTTTGGGCACTTTTGGCTTTGTAAAAAGGTGTTGGAGACCCTTAGATGAGATCTTTTGATCTTATATGAGATATTGTGGGGAAAAACATAAGATTTAGGGGGAAAACACCAAAAAAGGAGGAAAAAGAGAGATTATTTCATCATCTTCATTGTATGTTCTTGTGAGTGAAAAATATATTTGTGAGATATTATAATTCCTTGTATCAATTGTTTATGAGCTCTTGAAGGAAGAACATCAAATCTTCATCGGGAATTCAATTTCGGCACTTACAAGGAAAGTTTCTACCATGTTTTGTTTTACAATTTCCATTATTATTGTAGAAATAATCATGCGTAGCTAATCTTTTCATATGGGTTTTTAGATTGAAGCCACACACATGTTATCGATTGTTAGTTCCTATTGATTTTCCGGGTAAAATTTGGGATTGTTCCTCCTTGTTTGTTCTTCGTATAAGAACTTTTGATTTAGATCATCAAACCTATTTCATAGTTGTTATTATCTTTAAAACGAGGTTTTTTGTCGGAGTTCGCCACCAAACGACCCGATAGAAGCGATTGTTAATGTTCTAAACCTTTTTTCGCGATCTTTTAGCGAATCACCCCATCAAAGGTATTAGCTAGTCGATTGTTAGTAGAGATTCATCCCCAACAAAGGAGTTTCCCTCATTTGCGAAAAGAACAATCGTGATTTTTAGAATTACCGCCATAAGACAGATTTCTTTTAATCATGAGAAATCGATAATTCCAAACCTTATTTATTTGAGTATCGGAACTAATAATTGATTAAGTGTGTGTCGGTGATTCTAAATTCCCATATCATTCTCATCATTGTAATCTCTCAATTATCCGACCATTAATTTGGTGTTGTTAACGTTTAGTTTATTTTAATTTTATGCGTTAGTGATTGTAATCCTATCAAACCAATGATGTACTTTAAATTACTTTACTTTTGTTCATTCGACTATTTGCCATATATTATCGAACTTTAAACCGTTTCCAATTCCTCGAGAGATCGACCTCGGATTTACTTGCCGCTCCCTACAAAAGCGATTCGTACACTTGCGAGTTTATTAATTTGTTCATCACTACTCTTTCACTAGTGTGTGTGTCAATAGCAGCACAAACAACTCCATAGCTACCCTTACCGATAATTTCCAAAATTTTGTATCTATTAGCCTCTCCATACTCGGTAAAAAAATCTACCTCCTTTGGGACCTGCAATATTTATTATATCATTGTTTAATCATGGAGGAAGATGAGAGTACATGAACGAATGAAAAGCATAGTTTACACTAGAGCTGCAAATTCGGTCGAGTATACCCGGGTTCGACCCGGGTTCGACTCGAATTTTTGGTACTCGACTCGGCTCCGTGAGTCCGACCCGGTCGAGTTCGGCGCGTATCGCGAGCTCGTTTTTGTACTCGGGTCGAGTCGAGTATACCCGACTACCCGACAGAGTACTCGATTAGATGACCCGAATTCGACTCGACTCGTCAGGTACCCGACTCGGCTAGGTTAATTAAAAGGTGCAGGTGCAGTCCAGTGAGTCAGTGGCTCTTTATTCTCTCACCTAGAGCTGCAAATTCGGTCGAGTATACCCGAGTTCGACCCGACCCGCCCGACTCGGCGAGCTACTCGAGTGACCCGAGTGTACTCGACCGGGTCGAACTCGGCAGGCTTATATGCTACTCGACTCGACTCGGTATGACTCGACCCGAATTCCAAAACTGAAAAACTCGACTCGAGTTCGGGTGTACTCGACTCGAATCCGACCCGTTTGCAGCTCTAGTTTACACAAATGTTTGAGAATTTCAAGATACCAGAATCCATTGGACCTCATCTTTAAATCTCAAAACCATTCATATAAAGAAAAAGTAAGATCTTATATATAAAACACCACATAACACCGGATTTAGTCATAAAACTTAAAAGAAATTTTGAGGAAAATAAGCTTCGAAAATTCAAATTAAATCCTGTAAACCATGAGTACCACCAAGAAAAAGAATATAAAACTAGTAGGAAAGTTCCTATTTTCCAAGATACCGTCCAAAAGAAAAACAATACAACTTCACAAAGCTCTTGTTCTTGGAGAGGATACAAAAGAGTTTGAAAGGATAATAAACCGAACCAACTCAGACTAGTAAATCCTTGAGTTCACTGGTCTCAGTTCTACGACTCATGCGAAGTCAAAATTAATAACACTTAGTATATCGTCAGTCCAAATAATTACAAACATACAGAAAAGAAGATAAAAAGATTAGACGAACAGACTTAACTACAAATAAACTCTCTTTTTTAGGTTTCTGAAAGAAGATAAAAAGATTATACGAACAGACTTAACCACAGAAAGATTACAGTTTAACAACGACAGAGGCACAAACAAAAAACAAATCAACCTTCTTTCCCTTATCTTGCTGCTGCATCCTTCCTTTTCAAAATTCAAACTGTCAGTGGTCTTTGTTCCTCGATCCGATCAGATCACATCAACAATCTTTTTTTCTATGAAAATACAAATTAATAACCCCCCAAAAAAATCAAGTGATAAGCTTTTAACCGAAACAGATCTTTTTGCATCGACCAACGGCTACAACAGCACTATAATCTCCACCACCTTCGCTAAACCTTCAGCCTCTCCGCTAATGTGCGTAAAAAGATGCAGATAGAAATATACAAAAGGGAAGAGTGAGGGGTTTGGAGATCTGACGGTGAGGAGAAGAGGAGAAAGAGAAATGAACTTGGGTGAATTGGTGAATGTAGAATCGATTTTAGAAAGAGCCATTTTTATGTGGTCTACTTTGTTTCTCTCTTCTTTATTTTTTTTCGTTAATAATTCATTTTTTTCTTAATATTTGTTATGAAGTTGGGAGATCGGGGCCGAGGGTGAGATCGGGAGAGAAGACAGAGATGTAGAGGACCAGAGAGAGGAAGAGCCGAGGTTAAGAAAGAAGATGGAGATGGAGGGCATGAGCATCGGGTAGAGAGAAAGAGAAGACATGGAGGGGAATGGAAAAATATATTAGTTTTATTGCAATAAAAATAAAAAAGAAAAAAAGGTTTATGACTGCTCAAGACAGTCAGAACACTTGCGACAGTCATTAACAGTCACAAATATTTGGATTTATCACTGTTTGGTCTTTGTGACTATTATTGGCAGTCATAAAGTTGTGACTGTCATTGATAATCACAAATTCAGTGAGTTTCAATGTCATAAAATTCTGTTTTTGGTGTACTGGTGTCGATCCGCATCGTCGTAATAGAGGAGCAACTGGGGGTGTGGCGGAAGAGGTTTAAGATTCCGGCGACTATACGGATGTTCGTCCTGCATCCCGGAGAGAGGTCGCACCAGCCTCCGATTGGTTGCATGGCCGTGTACTATCGTTCACTGCTGGCGGGGTTAAGGTTTCCTCTTCCCTTGATCCTGTCCTAGTTTTTGAGGCGGCGGAGCCTTCTGATCACCCGGGTTCATCCCAAAGCTTGGGCTTGGCTTGTGTGATTTTTATTCTTTTTAATCGAAGGGGGTGGACCCTGCCATTTTATGAGGAATTCAATAGCCTCTTTATGGGGAGTTCGGTCAGTAGAACCGGCTCGGGTTGGTTCTATTTGACCGCCCGGCATGCGGTGCATAAGTGATGAGTCGATTCTTGATCGACTCATTCTATTCTATTTAGTCGTGTTTTTATTTGCTTTTTAGTATTTTTGTTCTCTTTTATGCGTGGTATGTTGTGTTTTTAATTTATAGGTAGCCTAGCGAAGATTGTGATGAAATATGCGCTTTCATAGTCAATATTGGAGTATATGACGATCAAGAGCTAAACTGGGGCCTAAAACGATAAAAGATTGAAGCAATATCGGTCATATCTTCTAAATTCCAGAATCATCACTCCGAATTGAGATGTGTTCTCCTTTGATATAAATTCCTCGTGAAATTAGCTTCAAAACGATATATCATATGCTAAATTCCGAAGTGTATTGATACAAGAACGAAGGATCAAGCCGAAGAAGACCAAAAAAACCGGAATCAAAAGAAGAAGAAACGACCTGGGCCGCGTCAGGCAACTCGACCGTGTCATAAGACACGACCGGGTCTCGTTCCAGTGAAAATCTCAGTTTCCGGAAGAGTACAACACGGCCGTGTCATAGACACGGCCGAGTCACGATCCAGTCTAATCTGCATTTCTAGCGCAGTATGAATTTTTCCAGGATAGTACGACACAGCCGTGTCCCAGGACACGGGCCGTGTCACTTTTCGGTGCAAGTCCATTTCTTTGACATTTTACACGATTTGGATGGATTTTTTTGGCACTTTTAGCTTTATAAAAAGGTGTTGGAGACCCTTAGATGAGATATTCTGATCTTATATGAGATATTGTGGGGAAAAACATAAGATTTAGGGAGAAAACACCAAAAAGTGAGGAAAAAGAGAGATTTCATCATCTTCATTGTATGTTCTTGTGAGTGAAAAATATATTTGTGAGATATTATAATTCCTTGTATCAATTGTTATGAGTTCTTGAAGGAAGATCATCAAGCCTTCATCGGGAGTTCGATTTCGGCTTTTATATGGGAAGTTTCTACCATGTTTTATTTTACAATTTCCATTATTATTGTTGAAATAATCATGTGTAGCTAATCTTTTCATATGGGTATTTAGATTGAGCCACACACATGTTATCGATTGTTTGTTTCTATTGATTTTCCGGGTAAAGTTTGGGATTGTTCCTCTTTGTTTGTTCTTCGCATAAGAACTTTTGATTTAGATCATCAAACCTATTTCATAGTTGTTATTATTATCCAAAACGAGGGTTTTTATCGGTCTTCGCCATAAAACGGTCCGGTAGAAGTGATTGTAAATGTTCTGGAGCTTTTTTGCGCGATCTTTTACGATTTACCTCATCAAAAGTAGTCGGTTAATTGATTGTTAGTTAGGGATTCATCCCCATCAAAGGAGTATCTCTTATTTTCGAAAAGGACAATCGTGATTTTTAGAATTACCGCCATCAAACGGATTTCTTTTAATCGTGAGCAATCGATAATTCCAAACCTTATTTATTTGAGTATCGGAACTAATAATTGATTACGTGTGTGTCGGTGATTCTAAACTCCCATATCATTCTCATAATTGTAATCTCTCTACTATCCAACCTTTAAATTCGGTGTTTTTAACGATTAGTTTATTTTAATTTTTTGCGTTAGTGATTATAATCTTATCAAACCAATGATGTACTTTAATTTACTTTGCTTTTGTTAATTCGACTATTTGCCGAACATTATCGAACTTTAAACTGTTTCCATTTCCTCGAGAGATCGACCTCGGAGTTACTTGCCGCTTCCTACAAAAGCGATTCGTACACTTGCGAGTTTATAATTTGTTCATCAAGTTTTTGGCGCCGTTGCCTCAATATGGGATGGAAGCAAACTACAACATGCCGCAACAACCTCCGGTCGAACATCTAATGCGGGACTATGCAAAGCCCGTGGTGAACACCGCCATTTCATACATCTAATTAGCACCGACAGCAAGAAACTACCACATAAGTGGATTTCACATCGAGCAATTGCCCTTATTTCACGGATTAGCACGTGAGGATCCGTTATCATTCATCCAAGACTTCTATGTGGTGATTGACAACTTTCCACTAAATGGGTTGAGCGAGGATCAACTAAGAATGAAGTGCTTCCCTTATACACTCAAGGATGGGGCGAAACAATGGTTGATGACTTTGGCGCCGGGCTCACTAAGAACATGGGATGAAGTCTACGACAAATTCATTACCAAGTACTTCTCTCATTCAAAGACTACGCAACTGAGGACTCAAATCTCAACATTCGGACAACAAGACGGAGAGGCATTTCACGAAGCATGAGACCGATTCAAAATCTTCCTCATTCAATGCCCACACCATCACTATCCGCTTCAACTACTTAATCAATTATTTTATGATAGATTGACTCAATATTGCCAAGGAGCGGTAGATAATGCAGCTGGTAGTTCGTTTTGGGGTTTAACGAAGAGACAAGCGTATGATGTATATGAAACGTTGGGAGCCAATTCACAACAAAAAAGTGTACGTGTTCGTAGGGGAGCCGTAAACCAAGTAAGCGAGAAGGACGAGATGCAATCTAAACTCGATGAGTTAACTAAGGAGCTAAGACAACTCAAGACTCAACACAAACCTTCGAGCTCACGAGTTTGCGAGATTTGCGTAGCACCCGGACATGATGCTAATTCTTGCCCACATACTTATCCATAAGAACAAACCGAACAACTTAATTGGGCTATGGGACAAAGCACGGGAAGGCCCGAATGGGAGGAGAGGAGAAATAATTATGGTGGAAACGCGAGAAATGCACCTCTCCCGAACACTTATCATCCCGTGCTAAGAAACCATCCAAATTTCTCATGGAGAAACAACAACCCGATGCCGTACGACTCAAGCGCCCAAGCTCAATACAATGGAGGAAACCGATCCCAACAACCAATTCAAGGTGAACCACGCCCGAAATCTACGACATGCTTTCGAATGTTCATGTCAACTTACCTCTCTTGGATGTTGTGAAGAACATTCCCGCTTATACAAAATTTTTCAAAGAGTTGACCTCCAACAAAAGAAGATATAATGGGAACGAGAAAGTGGTGCTCTACGAGGTAGAAGCAAGGAGTCAAAAAAGGGGCGATCCCGGAAGTTTTATGATCGACATCACTATGGGAGATAAGAAGGTTGTTCGTGGCATGCTCGATTTGGGAGCAAGTGTGAATATAATGCCATACTCGACTTATTTAAGGCTTGGACGCGGAGGAATCAAACCAACAAGAATGACTCTTCAAATGGCGGATAGGTCGGTGAAATACCCCAAGGGAATCATTGAAGACCTATTGGTTCAAGTAGACAAGTTGGTAATTCCGACCAATTTTGTTACCTTGGAGATGAGCGATTTCGCAACAAGCGAAAGTGAAGGAACAATACTTCTAGGATGGCCGTTCATGCGTACAATGAAAACAATCGTCGATTTGATGAAGGAAAGGTCACCATCACCGTCTTGGGCGAAACGGTGGAAATCGACGTGTTCGGTTCATCTCCTATCCCTTATGATATTTATGCTCCTCATGATTGCAATTTTATTGATTGCATTGATTCTTTAGTTGATGATACATATTTGCATGATGATGTAGGGGACACGTTGCATGATGCTCTAACCGTTGAACATGATATGGGGCTGAATAATTTGGAAATTGGAAAATATGTTGCATTGCTAGATAAAGCCGAGCCCATTGCTGCAATTGACGATCTTAAGATGCCTTTGGAATTATATTTTGAGGAGCCCGTTGAAATCACCCCGCCCCAACTTGAATTGAAAGAACTTCTGGCACATCTTAAATATGTTTTCTTAGGCAAAAGTAACACTTACCCTATAACTGTCTCTTCCGAATTAACTCCTTTACAAGAAAACAAATTAGTAGAAGTTCTAACTAAATTGAAGGAAGCAATTGGGTGGAGTATTTCTGATATCAAGTGGATAAGTCCTGTTAGGTGCATACATAAAATAATTCTTGAGGATAATGTTAAACCTTTTAGGCAAGCTCAAAGGCATTTGAATCCGAACATGCAGGATGTAGTAAAAAAGGAAGTTTTGAAATTGCTAGATGTCGGGGTCATCTACCCGATATCCGACAGTAAGTGGGTGAGTCCTGTGCATGTAGTGCCTAATAAATTTGGAATAACAGTGGTTGGTAATGATAAAAATGAATTGGTTCCCACTAGAACAGTGACCTATTGGAGAATGTGCATTGATTATCGGAAATTAAATGCCGTAACAAAAAAAAGATCATTTTCCCCTTCCTTTCATTGATCAAATGTTGAAACGTTTAGCCGAGCATGATTATTACTGTTTTCTAGATGGTCTTTCAGGTTTCTATCAGATTCCCATTGCTCCGGAGGATCAAGAGAAGACCACTTTCACTTGCCCTTTTGGCATTTTTGCCTTTAGAAGGATGTCGTTTGGTTTTTGCAATGCTCCCGCCACTTTTCAAAGGTGCATGATTTCCATATTCTCTGACTTGTTGGAAAAGTCCATCGAGGTATTCATGGATGATTTTTATGTGTTTGGAACCACTTTTAATGATTGTTTACATAATTTGACTATTGTGCTCGAACGATGTATTGAGTGTAATCTTACACTTAGTTGGGAAAAGAGTCATTTTATGGTGAAACAAGGTACTGTTTTGGGTCATGTGGTTTCCAATAAGGGAATGGAGGTTGATAAGGCTAAAGTTGATTTGATTGTTAAATTACCTCCGCCTTCTTGTGTAAAAGAGGTTAGAAGCTTTTTAGGGCATGCCGGGTTTTATAGGCGTTTCATTAAAGATTTTTCAAAAATTGCCCGCCCTTTAAGTAATCTATTGTGTAAAGATGCCAAATTTGATTTCACCGAGGAATGCTTGCTTGGTTTTAATGCTTTGAAAGAAAAGTTAACTTCCACGCCTACTGTTGTTGCTCCCGATTGGTCTCTACCATTTGAAATTATGTGCGATGCGTCTGACTTTGCTATTAGTGCCGTTTTGGGGCAAAGAGTGAATAAATTTTTCCACGTAATTTACTATGCTAGCAAAACGCTCGATGAAGCTCAGGCCAATTATACCACCACCGAAAAAGAATTTTTAGCCGTTATGTTTTCATTAGACAAATTTTGATCCTACTTGGTTGGTTCAAAAGTAATTGTGCACACGGATCATGCCGCATTGAAATATTAGTTAAAAATATCCAATGCCAAGCCAAGATTGAATCGGTGGGTTCTTTTGTTGCAAGAGTTCGACTTGGAAATCAAGGATAAGAAGGGGTCGGAAAACGTAGTTGCGACCATTTATCTAGATTAACCGAGGGAGATAATTTTAAGCTCGATAGCTCTTCGCCAATTGTTGAGACTTCCCTGGCGAACAATTATTTGATGTAACTAAGACACCTTGGTATGCCGATATTGTTAACTATATTGTTAGTGGTGTCTTATAGCCTGACATGACCTTTCAGGGGAATAAGAGATTTATTTCCATGTGCAGGCATTACTACTGGGACTACCCATACTTATTCAAGTTAGGGCCCCATCAAATATTCCGGCGTTGCATCCCGGAAGAAGAGTACGAGAGCATCTTGTCATTTTGTCATGACTTGCATTGTGGGGGACATTTTAGCGTGAAGAAAACGGCACACAGAGTTCTTCAATATGGATTTTATTGGCCGACATTATTTAAGGATGCCTATTCCTATTGCAAGAGTTGCGATTGTTGTCAACGAACGGGGAACATAAGCAAAAGAAATGAGATGTCGTTGACAAACAATCTTGTAGTGGAACTTTTCGATGTTTGGGGTGTCGATTTTATGGGTCCTTTTCCACCTTTCCTTGGCTTTGAATATATTTTAGTTGTTGTGGACTACGTTTCTAAGTGGGTGGAAGCAATTCCAACCCGAACTAAAGATGCTAACGTTGTTTGCACTTTTTTTAGGGATGTGATTTTCTGCAGGTTCGGGATGCCTAGAACTGTAATTAGCGATAGAGGCATGCATTTTTGCATTAGACAACTTGCAGGCTTGCTTAAGAAGTATCATGTAACGCATAAGGTCGCAACGGCTTACCATCCACAAAATTCCGGGCAAGTCGAAGTGAGCAATAGACAAATAAAGGCAATACTCGAAAAGACGGTGAAACCGGCAAGGAAGGATTGGGTATTGAAGTTGAACGACGCTTTATGGGCATATCGCACGGCCTACAAAACTTCGATTGGAATGAGCCCGTATCGCCTCATATTTGGGAAAGCATGCCACCTACCGTTGAATTAGAACACAAGGCGTATTGGGCAATCAAAGCGCTAACTTTAGATCAAGAGAAAGCGGGGGAGGAATGACTTTTACATTTAAATGAGCTAGATGAGATGCGATATGAGGCGTACGAAAATGCTAAGCTCTACAAAGAACGTACAAAACGGTATCATGACAAGCGTATCGTTCACAAATCTCTCGAACCTGGGATGGATGTTTTGTTACATAACTCTCGTCTTAACTCATGCCGGGAAAATTGGTGTCGCGATGGGGCGGACCGTTCAAAGTCGTTCAAGTATGGCCACACGGAGCGGTAGAACTCCTTGATCCACGGAAGAATGAGCATTTTAAGGTAAACGGGCATAGAGTGAAGCCGTATTTCGAACGAAGCGAAGAAATCAATGCGTTTGAGTGCATAGAAGTGCACGATGTCGAATCTTGATCAAGACGGGAAGAAGTTGAGCTAATGACTACAAAAAACGGCTACTTGGGAGGCAACCCAACGGTTTAGTTAGATTTTCATCTTTTGTTTTTCGAATTTATTTTCCTTATTTGTTTTTGCTTGATTCGAAACTGACCGGTTCGACTTTGGGTGTTAAAAATGCAGGGAAACGAGAGCGTTATCAAAAACTAACAATCTGGGCAGGTTGGACATGAGCCGTGTCAGAAGACACGGCTGAGTTACAATACAGTGAACAAATCAATTTCTGGCGGAGTACGACACGACCGTATCACGGCCGGGTCTCAATACAGTGGAAATTTACTTTTCTGGGCCAGTATGACACGGCCGTGTCACAGGACACGGTCGAGTCTCAATACATTAAATTTTACAATTCTGAAGTAGTTGGACACGGGCCGTGTCACGTGACACGACCGGGTTGGTAAGACAGAACAGTTTCTTTAATTTCTGAACAGATAAGACACGGCTGTGTCCCAAGACACGGGCCGTGTCCGTCGGGCCTATATAAGGGACGCACGGTCGAGTTTCATTCTTCATCTTCTCCAGCAAAAATTTTTTCCCTCTACCGAACCCTAGCGCCGATCCTCCAAATTTTTCTGTTCGTTTTCAAAGGAATTTTGTGCAAAATCTAGGAGAGATACAAGAATCATTGACGAAATCATCATTATCCAACCGATTTCTTACTCCAAGCGGTCAAATCGGACTAATGAGGGGGCTCATTTTTATTTTTTTTCTCTTCAATTTCTACGAATCCAAGGTATGTTTTTCATATTTTTGATGATTCTTCTTGATTATGAACATGCTATGATGTTAGAATCACAATTCTTTGATTATCTATGGTTCATGAATTAAATTGAAGGTGATAAATTGGGGATTTTTGATAATTCTTAATGCTTGATGATTAAATTACTCAATTGGAAATTCTTGTTGCTAAGGGATGTTTTCTATTATGAAGATGATGATTTCTGGAGAATTCAAACGATAAATTTTACTTGGGAGTTGTTTTGATCAATAATGGTTATATTGGGGTTTATTAAATTGTTTGTTATAAGTTTGGGGGAGGAATGCGTTATTAGTCCTTGGATAAATGATAAATTGAAAATTTTTGCGGAAAATGGCTCGAGGACGTGGACGAGAAAACTCTCAGCGTGGAAGGGGTAGGAACGCCGGAGAACAAGAGCAACCGGCACGAATGGCGATCCAAAGGGCTGTCGAAACTCCCGATTCTTACGGAATTGATCTCCCTGAAACACGAAATGCTAGGTGGGAGATGCTGGGCCAGAAAAAGATGCTTCCTACGCGATGGCCCGATGATGAATGTATGACCGCGATGGGCATAAGAGATGACGTCATGAAATTCTTAGAAAGAGTGAATTGGGCCTGGATGATGACGCAACAATGGCCAACTTATAGGTGTCTCACATTGGAGTTTCTTAGCACTCTTACAGTCAGAATAGATCCGTTGACTCGTGAACCAACCGAAATAATATTCCGGCTCAACAATAATGACGAAAGACTAACCATCGTCCAGCTGGAAGACATTTATCATGCGAGACACAACGGACATTACCAAATAAACCGGTTCGCATGTGAAACCTATTGGAGAGCTATGGTGGAATACCCGGGGAGCGAGGCACGGTATTACGTTACAAAATCGGCTAAAGGATCGAGTCTTCGTAATCCAATACTCTGATACCTACACAAGGTGATTGCGAATACTATTTATGGCCGAAAGGAGACCGGGCCTATTTCACTGCGAGAATTATACATCCTGACCCACATGCTCGATAACTCAATTCCAGCCACCGGGGTAATGATAGCCGAACATTTTGAGGATGTTGCGACGAAGCCGAAAGGGGAGATATGGATAGGGGGTTTGATTACCCCTATCGCACTTCACTATGAGATTTCCTTAGCTCAGAGGAATCCCCTACCAGGAAACAAGCTGCTCTCTATCTCTGTGATGAAAGTTATGAACATCCTGGATTACGAATCGCGCACAGTCTTCCTCCAGACCAACAATGACCATTTCCTTCTCCCGAATACACCTCTGACGACCATAAATAGTATTCGGGACATGGGAAATTTGCAAATGGATACAGAAGCGCACCGACGTGCGCGGATGGCAGCTGGATTGGCTCCCCCGGGTCACAGCCATCTTGACCGAAATGTTCGACCTCGGCGCATTATGGATGAAGATAGAGCCGAGAGGATGGAAGAAGAAGAGGAATATAAAAGAGTCCCGGAAGAAGAAGAAGAAGAAGAAGTAGAAGAAAGCCCCAGGGATCGGCCCGAGACGTCAAGGCGGGCCGAAACTAGACATGCCCGATCGCGTTCAACACTAAGGGAGGAGTTCGTGGCCTTCAGACAGGAGTTCGTGGCCTTCAGAGAGGAGGATAGATAGAATAAAGAGGAGACTAGACAGGAGCAAAACGAGATGTTGTCTCTTTTGAGACAAATGCATGAGTGGCATGTCCAGCAAGGCCACTTCCCTCCGCCCCACCAGTGGAATCGATCGTAAGTATTTCTTGACCAATGAAATTCTTTTATTTAAATACTATACACCATTCGTGCGTATATTCTTTAATTGAAGTTTGGGGGGGTTTGGTCAAGAAATACTTCGTTACTTTTGTTTTATTTGTTTTTGGATATTATTTTGCTTGTTTTTGTCGGTAGACTTCTTTTTGTTGTGTTTTTATAAACATTTGGTGTGTCTTGAGCATCTTGCAATTTTGATAAAAACTTTGAAGTATGAACTCTTTTCTTGGATGCCTCGGGATTTATTTCGTTGTTTTGATATACAAATCGAGGATAATTTGAAGAGAAAAAATTGTTGATAATCGAAACGGGTGTGAAATTGAATAAGTAGTTTAATATCTTGGAGGTATGAACAAACCTACTTGTGAGCTTTTGAGCCTTCGTGCATTTTCGAATATGCAAGCTTCTTTGTCGAGTGTTTCATTCGTGCATTAAGGCTCTAGAACTTGCCTTGGTATCTTGTTCGAAACCACTAGTGTATGTGTGCAATTTAGTGAAAATGATTTTAGGCGCTTTTGATTCCTAACCCTTCGATTCTGGCCAACCCGACAATTGATTATTCCTTAAATAAACCCAATTGAGCTCATTGTCTATTTAATTGTCAAAACCACATAAAGAGCTTTCCATTGCTATAATCCTTTGACCCATACTTGAGCAATTAGAAATTATTTTTGACGAGAATACATAAATTGTGGTGACATTGGGTGATATACATATTGTTGGGAGTGTTGAAATGGAGAAAACAATTACTCTGCTATTTTTGGAAACTTAATAACCGGGTGTATTCATGTGACCCATTTTTACATTCGCGTAAAACAGTTACCTTAGATATGAGTATGCTTGGAAGTAGTTGTGTATGTTTTGATCCTAGTAACCGGGTGTATTCATGTGACTCATCGTTTACATTCGCGTAAAACAGATCCTAAAAACAACCCAAGCCAAAAAAGAAAAAGAAAAAAAAAAGGAGCAATAAGGAGGGCTTAAGGCTGCGTTTCTCACTTTCAAAAGTGTTTGTTACAAGTGTTACATAGTTAAGGGGTTGAAAGAAGCAAACTTCAAAAATCTTGAGCTTCTAAGCGATTATGGTGATCTAGTTCTAAATTGCTCAAGTCAAGTTACTTTAGCCATATTTATCCCGCCCCGACCCAAGCCTACATTACAGTCGAGTAAAGTTCTTTTTGATTCACAATTTTGCATACACAAAACAATGGTAGAGATGTAGACGATTGGCAAGCCTATGGGGTTCCTTATTTCATTGAACAAGTTCCGAGCGTATACTTATCCCTATATCACTTTGAGAGTGAGTGAATACACTTGACCGGTGAGGTTTATATTCGCCAAGTATTGACTATGATGTTAAGAAAGCACCCCGGAGATTTGAAAACTTTGAAGAACT